>CM034354.1:49009347-49068889 GCA_019925275.1 Mytilus edulis
GACCAATGGAAGCAACTGATACTGCGGGCGGCTCAAGGTTTACAAACGTTAATGTGGTATGATTTGACTTTTTTAATGTTGCTACATAAACTCATCATAGATACCAGGACTAAATTTTGTGTATACGCCAGACGCGCGTTTCGTCTACAAAAGACTCATCAGTGACGCTCGAATCCAAAAAAATTATGTAAAAAAAGCCAAATAAAGTACGAAATTGAAGAGCAATGAGGACCAAAATTCCCAATTTATTAAAATGAAATATTATATTTCTTTCTGAAAATTTAATTTATGATATCGATAGATATCTGTTTGGGAATTTTTTAAAAGAAATGCAAAGTCTGTATTAATGACCCGCAATTTTTTTTTGGAAAGAATCCCCCAATGAAAATCTATTTTAAAATTATTTCGAATACAACCATCATGACCACGTAATGACTTATTATAGAAAATCCCACAAAGTTTCTATAAATATTTCTGAATCCGGTCACGAGTTGCATTATTATCACGTGGTATGTAAATGGCGGGATTATGAAAGATGGTGGCCCGAAAAGACGAGCTGTAAGTTAATTAATTTTAAATAATGAAATGTGTAATAGTAATGTATGGGATACCATTAAATACACAAGGCTAAAATTTTCACCAGAAGAAAAAAATAATATATCCTGTAGAAGATAGGACGGAGAAAGTCAAAGTTGAAAACTTGACCAGGGTTCAAATGGTCCTCCAAAATTTTAAATATCTTAATAGCAGCGGAAGAAGACATATTGCTTTAACTACAACAATACAAAAACAGACCTTTAGCATGACATTTTTCACTGCTTTTATTCCTTGCCATTAAAAATCCTGGTTTACTACATCAGAATCACGTACCAACTTAATTACACTCCTGTTTCTGTCAAGTGTATGAATACCCACATTTACGTCATTATCGTTCTAGTACTGATATATTCTGTTGTTTATCTGTGGTACAAAGTTGACGGACATAGTAGGTTTTTTTTATCCTATCGCTACAACACTTGTTTCCTTAGCGTTTATCATCCAACAATGGCGGGCATCAGTCAAAATTGACGCAAAAGTTGACGCTGGAAGCCGATGTAATGATAAGAATGTCTTGAAAAGTGTTGAAAATGATTTATTTAAAGGAACAAATTAAAATATTGTTACCTTTTCAGACATGATTAAGTACTGCGACTCTTTGTTTATCAGATGGCACATCCATATATACTGCTGAAGAACAGGCAATAAATTTGGCTATGAAAGTGATTGCTTCTCATACAAATCAAAATTTATAATCTGTTCTGATACACTTTCATGCTTACAAGCTATACAACATACTTAAGTTTAAACCCCACATTGCAAGATTTTAACACACAACCTTTTTGGAATTTTGGATCCTCAATGCTCTTCAACTTGTATTTATTTGGCTTTTTAACTATTTTGATCTGAGCGTCACTGATGAGTCTTCTGTAGACGAAACGCGCGTCTGGCGTATAAAATTATTATCCTGGTACTTTTGATAACTATTTAACAGAAATGAGGAATTTAAAACTTCTTTATAAAGACATATTATTTCTAAGGGTATGGAGTCATTTTGGAAAAATAATCGACATGAAAGAACACAAGAAAAAGGTCAAGTATAAAGGTTTTTAGCAATGTGTTGAAATTCACAACAAAAATGTAAGGTGTACTCCTGTTCAACAATTTGAGACATTAGAACATCTAAGCCACTATTGAAATATGTCTTCATATCTTTCAATGGCATTCCGATCCTTGCTTTATGTGAAAACTCTTCATAAAAGAGATATGTTTTCTATAGGAACGGAGTCGAGTTTGAATCCATGGAAATACAATACCCCGTATAGTTACAACACCTTCCCCTAGATAATATTCTGAAATCTGTCCTCCTTCCTATCGAACAAACACGCTTGAATTACATTAGTATATGTAAAAAGTATAACGAAAACAAAGTATAACAAAAACCCCACTTTTGGCAGGCTTGCTACTATTCAGTTAAAATTTTAAACAAATGATTTCAAAACATAGTTAAGGCTGCTTCACAAAAAAACACTGATGAGACTTTGTTTAGAGACATGTTCATTAATGTTCTTTTTTCTCCACTTTAAGGTGAAAGAACATAAAACCGGGGATATATGACCTGCAAATATTGGAATTGATTGTCAGCTATATGTTTTTATTGTTAAGTACTTAAACCTATGTAAGTTCGTACCTAATTACAAGCAATTAATGGGAATAGGAGATTCCGAAAAAAAAACTGACAGCAACAAAATTAAGAAAGTCGGTATCACGTCTATATGAGAGTCTCACCCTGAAGTGCGAGAAAAACTTGCCAATCATATGAACCATCTAGCAACAACTGCTGACAAATATAATGTAATGAAATCTACCAGAGACAAAGCATTAGAGATGTCGAATGTAATACACCAACAAATGACAGGACAGTTAGAAAAAACTATGGTTAAAGAAACGAACAGATATCAAATGAATTTAGAGATGTATGGATGGAGAATGGTGAGCCGTCATTATATTTATATATGAAAATAATAATATTGCACTCCTTATGGAACTGGAAGTCCTTTCTGCCAGTTTTTGCCATGTTATAAAAATACTCTCATCTCCTTTTTTCTGTCATCCTTAATACGTCTGACAATTACGTTAAAAACCTGATTTCCTGGTAAGCAGTATAAAATCAGATACAAATCATGAACATTATGTCCAAAACTTCTCTCCTCAAATTTAAAATGCATTGTACCTAAATTTGGTAATGGTATCAAAAGTACCAGGTTATAATTTAAAACGCCAGACGCGCGTTTGTCTAATAAGACTCATCAGTGACGCTAGATCAAAATAGTTAAAAAAAGCCAAATAAATACAAGTTGAAGAGCATTGAGGACCCAAAATTCCAAAAAGTTGTGCCAAATACGCTAAGGTAATCTACTCCTGGGGTAAGAAAATCCTTAGTTTTTCGAAAAATTCAAAGTTTTGTAAACAGAAAATTTATAAAAATGACCATATAATTGATATTCATGTCAACACCGAAGTGCTGACTACTGGGCTGGTGATACCCTCGGGGACGAAACGTCCACCAGCAGTGGCATCGACCCAGTGGTGTAAATAGTTATCAAAAGTACCAGGATTATAATTTTATACGCCATACGCGCGTTTCGTCTACATAAGACTCATCAGTGACGCTCAGATCAAAATAGTTAAAAAAAGCCAAATAAATACAAAGTTGAAGAGCATTGAGGACCCAAAATTCCAAAAAGTTGTGCCAAATACGGCTAAGGTAATCTACTCCTGGGGTAAGAAAATCCTTAGTTTTTCGAAAAATTCAAAGTTTTGAAAACAGAAAATTTATAAAAATGACCATATAATTGATATTCATGTCAACGCCGAAGTGCTGACTACTGGGCTGGTGATACCCTCGGGGACGAAACGTCCACCAGCAGTGGCATTGAACTGTCGTGTTTGATACCTTACTGCAATATTTGGTAACTAACTGCGGTAATTAAAAGCCTATTTGTGCTAGCATGACCGAACTGAGTATTGGCGATTAACACGTGATGTTCTGTAAATTAACTGAAAACGTTGCAAAAAAGTACAGAGCAGACAATTATGTTTAATCCAGGCTGAAATAGAAATTTACGAGTTAAAAGGTCGTTCATCTATTGGGCCATTCCAGTTAATATCTGCTAAAGGGGGTGGATGGTCCTTTCTGAGGGTGTAAAATTTATTCATCTTAGGGGTGAAATTTTTGGTTTTTTCATCTGACACGTACACTTATACGCAAAAACTTCTGAGGTCTTACAGGAGTAAATAATTAAAAATAATTACATCTTAGGGTTACAAAAAATACCTATTTCAGATCTTAGGGGTGCTTTGGAATGAAGACAGTTTCGTATCATGCATTATCTGGTATTGTATTTAAAATTCTGATGGGTACAATCCTTGCAGTAAAAATTTGATAGGTCAATTTTTCCCATGGAAGCCCATCCACCCAATATGAACTGAAACTCAACATCTGATAGGTCTTAATTAATAGATCTGATAGGTAGTTTTACATGATGTTTTTTCTGATAGGTATGAAAAAAAATCTCCCCATCCATCCCCACCTGTCAGAAATTAACTGGAATGGCCCATTTTGACTCGGGTGAATAAACCATTCGAATATGTTCAAAGGCCATCAACATACCGAGGATATATTTGTATTAGGCTACATATCTGCTCTGTGCCCATTTTGCTGTGACAACCATTGAAAATTAAAAACTAAGCCAACAACATCAGTCTCAGTCATTTTCTAATAGCTATGGGTTGTCTTTATTCAAAAAATATTATCCATGGATAAGATAATCTCTCATCATTAATTTCTGCATAGTTCAATAGGTCTTGCGCATTATTTAATGTAACATGGACAGACATGTTCTTATTCAAGGTTCCAAAGAATTTTATTAATTTAAAGTGAGTAATTGTGAACTGTTATCATGTGAGAGCAATGTGTCATTCATAAAAAAATCATAAACCATTCAACACAGTGAATTTTGATACATTAAAGGTAGTGACTGCAGCTTTTGCTAATTTAACAGAAGATAATTATTTGTGTACACCAATTTAAAGCATAGGTTTTGCCTGGTAAACAAAATTCATTATTTGTTGTCATCGGTACGGCAGATTTTTTTTTTAGGGAATAGTCTCCCCCTTTGGCGCATTTTCTTCCCTTGCGGAAATCTGCTCTTTTCGGTCATATGTCAATAAGACTAAATAAATGGCATATTACCCTTTTTACCTAGTAAGTAATTTCTATTACATATAATGCATCACTGTTGAATAATTGTTAGATTGTTTCAAGACAGTTAAAGAGCATGAATAAGTTTGTGGCAGTAGCCCAACATCATATATCAGCAAAAAATGAAGTTCAGAAAATAACAATATTTCAAACCATGGAAAATTCTGAGTAATGCATATCATTTTATATGCAATGACTCTTTAGAAGAATAATATTTCTTAAAAACATTCAAGAAATTAAAGAAAAATGACTTACATAATGTTATATCACTCAGTCACCATCGAAACCAATATAATTACACAGAAAGAGGTCTATATGAAGTGGGATGAAAGGTGTAGAATCGCATAAAATTTAATTGAAAAAAATCACCAAGCATTAAAGTTATCTTAAAAATACTTTCAGACTTGCAGGAGTATTGTTTCTTTCCTAATATTGACAGATCTACATATGTAGCATAATATATATGAGCAAAAAGGCAACTGAAATGAACAGAAAAAATAACTGAACGCAGTAAAATATCAATGGTTCATCAGCCAGTCTCATGTAACATGGAAAGGCATCAATTAAAACTTGTCAACCATTTAAATTTTAGGGCATATAATGTCTAATCTTTATATGATTGTCTTCCAATAACGAAAACAAACCAAAAAAATCCTTTGCCTTGCAATCCCATATTTAATAGAACAATGTACAATGTCTGGAACATTGACACCTTTAGAAACAAATGGATTTTTTCGCAGTTTTTTAGCCTTTAATCGTGACAATTCACTAATGTTTTGTATTTTTAAACAAGATTACACATTTTAGTTTTAGATCAATTTATTGATATTCTAATTAACAATGATTAATCAAAATGAGTCATTGCATCGCAGTTCACCATGTTCACAGGTAAACAATCTTCTTTGGCCCTTTCTTGAAATCATTGCCTGCAAAGAAATGTTTTGAAAAAGACCTTTTATATATAAATACAGTAAAATATGAAATAGAGAAATAGCAGCCTGTTTTATTAATTTATGTTATTAGCAATAAAGTTAAAACCAGATTTTAAGTACATCTGTGATTTTATTTTGTCAATGCTGGCCAACATTTAAAGAACACAAGCATAACCTCACTTGAATAAAGATCCATTGAAAAGGCACGTTTACCTTATGGAAGCAATATTCACATTTTGCACTTTGTATGTTTATAATCATCACATAATCAGTGTAATAAGTCTTGATTAGAGGTAGCTGCAAGATTTCATCATTATCTGGACTTGCTCGTTTAGCTGCAAGATTTCTTCATTATCTGGACTTGCTCGGTTTAGCTGCAAGATTTCTTCATTATCTGGACTTGCTCGGTTTAGCTGCAAGGTTTGTTCATTATCTTGACTTGCTCAGTTTGCTGGGGTTCGTGTTGCTTATTCTTTAGTTTTCTATGTTGTGTCATATGTACTATTGTTTGTCTTTTTCTTTTTAAGCCATGGCGTTGTCAGTTTATTTTCGATTTATGACTTTGACTGTCCCTCTTTTACAGTTATTTGTATACTACTCATAAAGTCAATAATTTTATAATTTAATTTGTTTAATCCCATATAAAATATACTTACATGCATGCTTTGTTTTGTTTATTTTCTTAAGAGAAAAAAATGTTTTTAAAACACTTGTCATGTTCGAAATTTTGTGTGAATACCTACCATTAAATATATAATAAAGGTGACGACCTTCCATTCTTATGTCTAGTGGGTCCAACGTATCAACAACATCTGAAATTGCAATGGTATACGTTGGCCCACCATCCATGAGGGGGAATAGGAGGGGTCCTGATCCCGAAATCCCGGGCTTAAAAACACCCGATCCCGGAGTACCGATAAAGGTCCTATCCCCCCTCATCCATCCATTTTCCATCTTTCAGATACTTATAATACATAATCCATGGCCATTCAGAAACCTTTAAGAAAAATGATATATATCAATAAAAAAGTATTAGAACGACAACCAACTTTGGACTTTGTTTTATCTCGTTCATGGTGTTTAATAAAGAGCCGTTCTATACATTGAAATATACTGAAATTTGTGTACATTCAACCTAATTCACAATATATCTGAACTTTAGAACTTTTGATAACTACATTAATTTGTAAATTTCCAAAAAGTACTCACATGACTCACAATCTTGACCCAGTATGGACTATTTCAATAAAGAATGACCATCAAATTGCAAATTGAAAGTTTATGCAGCAAACTAAATTGCATATTAAATTGCAATAAATGAAGTACATGAGAGATGATTATTTTTTGACAAAACCAACATATTGTAAACAACAATCTGCACAAAATAATTATTTGTCTAGATTAGAAGAGTTGAGATGTTTGGTCTGAAAAACGAAATCGTGGTAACAAACTAAAACCGAGGGAAACGCATTTAATATAAGGGGAGAACAACGACATAACACGTAAATGTAACACACACAGAAACGGACCGATCATCAGACAAAACCCCACGAGAATAACCTCAAAACCAAATACACAAATTTGGGATAGAGAAGTACCGTGACACGTCTTTTCGCAATGTTGAAAGTGTTCATTTTTTATATTTTAGGACGAGAGGTAGAAGATTTCAAGGATGGTAAATTTGAATACATTTTTGGCCACCCTGAACAAATCTTAAAAAAAGAAGTTTGCATCATTTTTAAGCAGAAGAGTTGGGAAAATGTTTCATACATAGTAGTAGACGAAGCTCATTGTTTGGTTCAATGGGGACATGATTTTCGTCCGGATTTCAGACACATTTTCAAATTACGTGCAATATTACCACAAGCAAAAGTCCTTGCACTAACGGCAACAGAAACACCAACAAAGAGGAAAGAAATCTAAAAACAGGTTTGCTTAAAAGATGTGTTTTCACTTTCACTTCACATATATGATCACTCCTTTCTTATTTTTACTTAGGTCAACCCTTAAACATCACTACGAAAAAATAATCCCCCTTTTTTCTATGAGTATATGTGTACTTTTGGTACAGTAAAATAGATCAAGTCATGTATATAAATAGTGTATATGTATCCCCCTAAAACTAAATCTAAAACAACAGCAAAAAATAAAAATGAAGGCCTTCAACAAAGGCAGCCTTGTTTAAGCACTGTAGATGCAGAGAAAAATATATGTTGAAAAAGAATGTACAAAGTCTTGAAAAGAAATTAAAAATTGCTAGGCATGCAGGAATGGATGCAAATTTAAAATTGGATGAATTAAAAAAGATCAATGCGAACCGTAATAAAAACTATGCTTTATGCTGTATTAAACTTTCAAACTTTTCTACAAGAAATGTAAACAAAGAGTTGAAGCGGAGGCAAAACAGTCAGAAAATAGCAAACACATTACAGAAAAAATAAATTTAAAAAGAAGTCAGAATTTAGTAGACAAATCATGAACAAACTTCATCAATTTTGAATTCTAATGCAACAACGTTTGTAACGTTCATTTTGATTGGATAACGTCACTTTCTTACATGGCATCAATTGACAATTGATGCTATGGGACGTACGCGCAAGCGCAGACGGCATATGACAGATTTTAAATACATGTTTTAACGTTGTTTTCTGTCAGTTTCATTAGAATAGAGATAACAATATTGTATTTTAAGCTCCGACGGCATCAATTTGGGATTTGATGGTCGCAAATACCCGTTTACTGTCTCCGCTAACGCGTCGCCAGTAAACTTAATTTGCGACCATCAAATCCCCAATTGATGCCGTCGGAGCCTAAAATATAATACAGTTATCTCCTAAATATTACCACAACAATAATATACAGAAATTTGAAAAAGCTAAAGTTACACAAAATTTTACACACAAAACATGCAACAAGACAAATATTGAGGTTTCGTCAATTAAAGAGAAAGTATCATATTTAGAAACGAAAATTATTTTCAAAGATGAGTTGGAAGAATTTTCACACTCGAATATAGTAACAACATGTCATGCGAGTAAATACACAGATGATGTACGGGAGGTGTATGCTACATTATTATTTATGACTGTAGGCGTGAAAAATAGAAAATATAATCAAAACAGTTTTAGAAAAACTTCCAAAAAAACCCTTTGTTGAATACGTGATGGTTGAAGCAAAGGCTTTAGCCCTAATTCAAGCTGCAGAAGCTATGTTAGACAGCAATTTCAACACTTCACATACTTCCCGCGATTCACATATTCCAAGCCGGAAAATGTGACATATTGTGACTGGCACGTCCAATCATTTTGTATATATTCACATATAGGAGGTGGACCCTGAGTTGTGAGTAGCAGGCTATTCGATGGAACTATGACTTTGAATCGATCAATAAAGAGTTGTAAATTAATCGATCTATTTCAGAATTCATTATGCTTTTATTATTTGTAGGACAGTGAGCACACCTTCGAAAAAAGTAACAGTGCAGGATATACACGACATGCAGTATCGTGCACTGCAAGGTAAAATAGAGATCCAAGACAAGCAGAAAATTCAAATAGACCTAGAAAAGAACAAGCTTGAACTTCAAATAGAGCTGTTACAGAAATTAGTGGGTGGCAGTTCAGAGCCGGTTACACTCTCACAGGCACTTGCCTTTATGTATAAGGGCAAGCTGACCAAGGTTCGGACAGTATCACTTTTCATTACGGCCTTGCTGTTGACTTGCATGTGGATCTCTTTGGCTATACCGTTGTTTGAATGTTTTCAACTGGTTCCCTCTAAGAATCTAATACATTTTTCTGGAACTTTCGATATTCGACACCTGAAACCAGTATAAAGTAGATATTGTAGATCAAACGTCGTTCGGACAACTACAACTAAGGTTCGGACACCGCAAACTATCCTAAACTATGGTTCGGACACTGCAAACTATCCTAAACTATGGTTCGGACACTTGCATAGTAATATGTTAAATACAAGTCTATCATGTATGTTTGTCTTAGTATTTACTCTCAACACTCCGTATTTTAAAACTCCTGGTTTCCAACAATGACTCCTGATTACCGCAATTTCACCTCAATGATCCCGTACCCTACACAGACTACCCCTCCATCTAGACTCCATTACATTTTAAAATTATATAACAGTTTGTAATTTTACCTGTCGTCGCTGATTTATCTTTACTTGACATTTCTTTGAAATAAAAGTTGTAGCATATCTTTAGTAATCACGAGTTGGTTGACCGTTATGGAATAACCATTTCACAAATGATATCGGATATGTTCCTTACGTCGTAACTACAATCCCCTTCCCTTTCATGAATTTGACCTACCGAATTAGACTATTTACCGGATTTGTAATCACATAAGCAACACGACGGGTGCCTCATGTGGAGCAGGATCTGCTTACCCTTCCGGAGCACCTGAGATCACCCCTAGTTTTTGGTGGGGTTCGTGTTGTTTATTCTTTAGTTTTCTATGTTGTGTCATGTGTACTATTGTTTTTCTGTTTGTCTTTTTCATTTTTAGCCATGGCGTTGTCAGTTTGTTTTAGATTTATGAGTTTGACTGTCCCTTTGGTATCTTTCGTCCCTCCTTTAGATAAAGCTACTCTTCGTTTTTGCGAGGGTACTAATACAACGTTTACTTTGGGAAACAGCAAACACCTCTTACTTTACTTAATATAATATAAGGTTGGCTGAAAATAACAATGTTCATAATATATGTTTTATATGGTTGCAATTCAGATTGCACTTTAATACACATTTAATATATGTAATCACCCTTTGAGACACCCTTTAAATCCGTTTGCTAGTTTAATGTTTTACTTACTCAGTTAAGGAACTTATAATATTAGAAGTTAGTATACAGGCATGCACATTTTTATTTTACATGTATATGGTTGTAAAACGAACTCAATAAAAGAAAACGAGATGTGGTATGCATGACATGTATAAAAGTAAAGGTAAAAGTGAACATACATTTGAAATTATTGTTTGTAAAGTTGTTAAAGATAGACGTCATTCCCTAATGATCTTTAACATGAGAACATTGTTATATAGACCCGATAGTTTAAACGATTGATGAGTGCACGTTGACTGGTACAATACAAAAACATGCAATGTCAGCACCAAATGATGCTATCTGGAACACGCTTTATTCGACTTTATGAGCTTGTCTTTTAACGAGACGTGTCGAAATGGATTGTTGCTGTGGCATTTGTCTTGTCCAATACTATTGTTATTTCTTACCCTCCTTTTATATATGATTACTTACTAACTTTAAAATATAATCACCAGTTGCTTGTAATGTTTCCATGTTTCATACACCTTTTCTTTCAGATTTTTCCCATGTCTGAATGCTTGTTCGTACTGTTCCCTCTTTTGTAAGGAAAACGAACACTCAAGGGCAGACAGTGCTAATTCTGGCGGACAAGCTGATGGTGTCAAATTTGTAGGTATAGACGTTCCAGCAGGTACTCCCAACGTCGAAGTTGACGATATAACACCAGAGTCGTCAACTGTGATGCCCAGATCCATCACTTCAAATAAAGATTCTTCATTCGAAACCTCTTCCAGCAATGCATCTAAAACGAAATGATAGAAAGTCTATATATTATAATATATATGTAGTAACATTGAAATCATGAATAGTAACCCTAATCTTTAAATAAAATTTAGTGTATAGTCATTGGATGCGTTTTTGGTGTTCTTGCCATGCACATCTCTAATCGTCGAATTTTTGCTTTGACAATTCCTGAATTAAGAATATAAGTAAGTGACGTACTGCTTAAACAAAGGCTTAGTCAGAAGATATTTTGTTACATCTATACATGTGTGTGGTCTTATATTCTAAAACATTACATGTGATGTGTATCTTAATCTTCTTTTCAATTTTACTGGTATTGTCTGTGACTCTGGCAATCTGGGCAAACATTTTTTGAATAAAGTAGAAAAAACTACTACTGTGGATGTGTGCAAAATGTATGAGAAAATTTTCATAGATGAATGTGACAAATTATTTTCAGACAAACAATCTTATCCTGTAACATTAATGTTCATACCAATGTTATATATGAGTCATGCAGCTAGCTACTTGAGACATCTTTTCGGCGAGGAAGATATCAAAACATCCTGCTATTCAGTTGTTTTTTCAAGACAGGATGCAGAAGTTATTGCCACTACTTTAATAGATTTAAAGAATGAAAATCCTAGAATTCGTCTGGTATTAACAACCTCTGTGTCTGGAATGGGATTTGATCCTGAGAATGTTTCGCATGTTATCCACACAGTTCCACCAAGAAACTTAAGTCAATATTTGCAGGAAATAGGAAGAGCAGGAAGACGTGAGCAAAATGCACAGGCTACTCTTTACCACTGTGCCCGTGATCTTGCAAAAAACTTGCCTGTTATACAGAACGATATAATTGAATACTGCAAAAATAAAACTGAATGTCTACGAACATTAATGTTGAGTCTTATGTAGACGAAACGCGCGTCTGGCGTACTCAATTATAATCCTGGTACCTTTGATAACTATTTACACCACTGGGTCGATGCCACTGATGGTGGACGTTTCGTCCCCGAGGGTATCACCAGTAGTCAACACTTCGGTGTTGACATGAATATCAATAATGTGGTCATTTTGATAAATTTCCTGTTACAAAACTTTGAATTTTCGAAAAACTAAGGATTATCTTATCCCAGGCATAGATTACCTTAGCCGTATTTGGCACAACTATTTTGAATTTTGGATCCTCAATGCTCTTCAACTTTGTACTTGTTTGGCTTTATGAATATTTTGATATGAGCGTCACTGATGATGCTTATGTAGACGAAACGCGCGTCTGGCGTACTAAATTATAATCCTGGTACCTTTGATATCTATTAAGTAAATTTGGATTTGAAAAATCTGAAACAGCATATTTGTGTGGTAAAAAGTGCTGTTGTTTTCGTTCTAGTTCATGCAGCTGTGGTTGTTCTTCTATTAATTAATGGATTATTGTTCAAAATGTGTTTTTTACATTTATTTAAAATTCAAACTCCATAGCTACAAGCTTCACTCCTTGTTATGCATATGATAGCTATGGCAAACATGCACAGCTTGCAATCCTTCGGTACAACAAATATAGTTTAAGAAAAACAAACTAAAACATAAAAAAATAACACAGAGCACTAAACTGTGAAAATTAGGTCATGTTTAAATGACAGCTGACATCAGGACGTGTACATCATAAAATATTTACATACACCCAATATATGTGACCTATTGCATATATAGTATTACCAAAAAATACCAAAACTTAAAAACTTCAACTTTGATCATTGAACAATGAAAATCAGGTTAAGGTCATATGACACCTGCCAGCTAGACATGTACACCTTACATGTACAATCATACCATACACCAAATATAGACCTATTAAATACAGCATAAAAAAACTGAACAAAACACAAAAACTTATAAACTTAAATCACTAAATAGTTATCAAAGTTACCAGGATTATAATTTAGTACGCCAGACGCGCGTTTCGTCTACATAAGACTCAACTGAGGAAAACAAGTTATAATATATGACCATGCAATCTAGGTAACCTATGTTCCATTTATTAATAATTAGATAGTTGGTGAAGGTGGAACCGGTACTGTTGATTCAAAAATTATTGCATGCATTTTATTATGGCTATTTTGTCATTTAAGAGGAAAATGCAATCTTATTCTTTGCTATACATGTACATGTTGAAAAAAATCTTGTTAAATTCATAAAAAAAAAATATCAAAATATGAGTTTAAATTATTCTGTTTTTTCACATTTTTTGCAAAATGAAAAATAAGCAATAATTTCTGATTTTACAGTATATATATATGATATTGGCCAAAAAAATCAACATTCCATCAAAAATATTTATGAAATATCAAAAAACTATTTATGAAGTTATGACACTACATTCACATTGATAAGTCTGTTATCTCCTCAACTTGATTAGCTTTCATAACATTTGTATAAATAATAATAGATGAAATTGTCAACACAATACAATGTATATACCCAAGATCTGAAGAATATTTAGATACAGGTGTTGTGTATATTTATTGATCCGATGGATACATCTGTTGTACAATTGTCACTGGCTCAAACGTACTTATATCTATATATATATATATATAAATGTTTAAATATACTTTTCACTCTTTTGGTCTTTTGGAAAATGTTGTTTGTGCTGTTTTTAGACCCTTCTACAACGAAATTTGTTTGACATGCACACGTATAAAAATTGCGGTTTTTATCCAACGCAATCATAGGTTTGAACGTAGTTTTCAATTTAGACTCGTTTATATATAAATATATATACAATGTAGTACACACAACATTTTTCAAAACACCAAAGTACTAAGTGAAAAGGTATATTTTAACGAAACGCATTTGACTAGTAGGTCAAACAACAAATGTTCTGACGGCCAGATGTAACAAAATGGATCTTGATAATTAATTTAATACCAAACAGAAAACAATAAGCTTGTGGTATTTGGCCCAAACATGAGGTGCAAAAACTGGTACACCATATTCCGAGTTGGACAATAAATGTCTCTTCACTGTACCAAGTCAGGAATATGAAAGTTGTTATCCATTCCTTTGATGTGTTTGGACTTTTGACTTTGCCTTTTGATTTTGAACTTTCCTTTTTTAAATTTTCCTCATAGTTCAGTATTTTTGTGTTTTTACTTTTTTCAGAGATGGAATGAATCGAAAGATATTTGAAAGGCAAAAGGTTTTTCATCCACTTGAATGCTGGTATTTCAGACATAATTCTTCCAACGAGGACAAAGTAACTGTTCATAGCTTACTTTTGTAAGAATCATAAGGTAGAAACCTTTCAGGATGAAGATTTTGTAGAATAAGTTGAGGATTTCTGTTGTCAAGATCTGGACCAGCTAATCTACTAAAAATAACATTTGATGCAAATAAATGGAGGTCCTTGTTGTGTTTTTCGGTTTGCTCTTACATAAACATCAAGATTGTCCCAAGTTATCTTGACCAATGGATTTGTCTGGAGTTCCTTTACAATTGCTTTTTCAGCATTATTATGACATAAAAATTTTGTTTGCATCAATTGAGAGTGCCAGCATGTCCTTTTTTATTCAAAATATTGAATCGCAAACAAAATTCAATAGTTTTTCTTACCTTAGACTGACTCATATAATAAAATTATTTGTCCGCAACACTCAAAACTGAGCATATAAGCAATTTATTATGTAAATCTATATAGCCCGCATAGTAAATGAGTTATATTTTGATATAAAGATTGATTGTATAATAAAAAAGGAAGCAATATTTGAATATTATGACTAAAAAATTTTACTCGCATCCATTTAGAGTGTTAGCATCGTATTATAAAATTATTTGTCCGCAACACTCAAAACTGACCATAATAGCATTTTATTATGTAAATCTATATAGCTGCATAGTAAATGAGTTATATTTTCATGTAAGGATTGATTGTATAATAAAAAAGGTACTAATATTTGAATATTATGACTAAAACATTTTGTTTGCATCAATTTAGAGTGCCAGCATGTCCTTTTTGTATTCAAAATATTGAATCGTAAACAAAATTCAATAGTTTTCATATCTCAGACTGACTCATATAATAAAATGTTTTGTCCGCAACAACCAAAACTGACCATATAAGCATATTATTATGTAAATCTATATGGCCGCATAGTAAATGAGTTATTTTTTCATGTAAAGATTGATTGTGTAATAAAATAGGTTGCAATATTTGAAAATTATGACTGAAAAATTCAGTTCGCATCAATTTAGAGTGCCAGCATGTCCTTTTTTATTCAAAATTTTGAATCATAAACAAAATTCAGTAGTTGTCATACCTCAGACAGACTCAAATAATATAATTTTTTGTCTGCAAAAACCAAAACTCACCATATAAGCATTTTATTATGTAAATCTATATAGCCGCATAGTAAATGAGTTATATTTCCATGTAAGGATTGATTGTATAATAAAATTGGTACTACTAGCAATATTTGAATATTAATATCACTAAAAAAAATTTGTTTGCATCAATTTAGAGTGCCAGTATGTCCTTTTTTTATTCAAAATATTGAATCTTAAACAAAATTCAATAGTTTTCATATCTCAGACTGAATCATATAATAAAAGTTTTTGTCCGCAACAACAAAAACTGACCATATAAGCATTTTATTATGTCAATCTATATAGCCGCATAGTAAATGAGTTATATTTTCATGTAAGGATCGATTGTATAATAAAATAGGTAGCAATATTTGAATATTATGACTCAAAAAATTTGTTCGCATCAATTTAGAGTGCCAGCATGTCCTTTTTTTTTCAAAATATCGAATCGTTAACAAAATTCAGTAGTTTTTATACCTCAGACTGACCAAAATAATAAAAAAAAATCCACAACAACCAAAACTGACCATATAAGCATTTTATTATGTAAATCTATATAGCCGCATAGTAAATGAGTTATATTTTCATGTAAGGATTGATTGTATAATAGAATAGGTAGCAATATTTGAATATTATATCTGATAAATTTTGTTTGCATCAATTTAGAGTGCCAGCATGTCCTTTTTTTATTCAAAATATTGAATCGTTAACAAAATTCAGTAGTTTTTATACCTCAGACAGACTCAAATCATAAATGTTTTTGTCAGCAACAACCAAAACTGACCATATAAGCATTTTATTATGTAAATCTATATAGCCGCATAGTAAATGAGTTATATTTTCATGTAAGGATTGATTGTATTATATAAAAGGTAGCAATATATGAATATTAATATAACAAAAAAATTTTTGTTCGCATCAATTTAGAGTGCCAGCATGTCCTTTTTTATTCAAAATATTGAATTGTAAACAAAATTCAATAGTTTTCATATCTCAGACTGAATCATATAATAAAATTATTTGTCCGCAACAACAAAAACTGTATGTTTATTAGAACTGGAAATCTATCTTGTGCCATCAGAAAATTAAATGTAAAATTATTTTAGTGTGAAACCTTAAAAAGGATCTTTCAAAAGTCAATGGAGATGACACAAAACAGCCAAGATAGATTTCCAGTACTATTTTAAACCTGCAGCAAATTAAAGTTAAAAGAAGTAAGATACAAAGAACATAAATCCTTCCCACCACCATTTCCAGTTCAACCAACATTGCCAAGAAATTCTGCGACAGTAAACCACTTTACGGCATTCCCGACGCGATTGGAAGTAGTACCTCCGGCCAAAGGGAACCCAGTCGAAGTGGTAGGGGTGTGCCCTATTAGTGTTGTCCAAATTAGGAAGAAACTTTATAAAACTGTACACTGACATTGTACTAACATACATGTTACACAAATTTAATTTCTATTTAAAAACACATTTTATTTATACACTTACCATTATAATAGTTTACAACCATTTTAAAGTTAAAGACAATTCGAAAAATTATAGATTAACTCTAAATTTAGTAACTTCATTTGCATTGTACTATGTTTGATTCATTTTCTGTTCAACATTACATAATGATATAGAGTATCCCATAGCAACGTCAACAATGGACAATTATGACGTCACATACATGATACCGTTTTTTTGTACTTCAGGGGTTCTAATTTTGTATACTTTGTCCTGATGAAGCCGATCTAATCGGCGAAACATGTCGACAATAAAAGATGCAGTTTACTTAAGTGTTGTTGTCAATGTAGCGGTAAATTATTAAATTGTAAACCAATTTAAGTAGTTTTCATACCTCGGACTGACTCGTATTATAAAATTATTTGTCCACAACAACCAAAACTGACCATATAAGCACTTTATTATGTAAATCTATATAGTGGTCTAGTAAAAGAGTTATATTTTCATGTAAGGATTGATTGTATTATATTAAAGGTAGCAATATTTGAATATTATGACTAAAAAGTTTTGTTCGCATCAATTTAGAGTGCCAGCATGTCCTTTTTTTATTCAAAATATTGAATCATAAACAAAATTCAATAGTTTTCATATCTCAGACTGACTCATATTATCAATCTATTTGTTTGGCAACAACCAAATCTGACCATATTAGCATTTTATTATGTAAATCTATATAGTCACATAGTAAATGAGTTATATTTTCATGTAAGGATTGATTGTATTATATAAAAGGAAGCAATATTTGAATACGATGACTAACAAAAATTGGTTCGCATCAATTTAGAGTGCCAGCATGTACTTTATTATACAAATTATTGAACCCTTAACCAATTTAAGTAGTTTTCATACCACAGACAGACTCATATACAAAAAATTATTTGTCCGCAACAACCAAAATTTACCATATAAGCACTTTATTATATAAGTCTATATAGCTATATGGTAAATGAGTTATATTTTTATGTAAGGATTGATTGTATTATATAAAAGGTAGCAATATTTGAATATTATGACTAAAAAAAAATAGTTCGCATCAATTTACAGTGCCAGCATGTACTTTTTTTATACAAATTATTGAATCGTAAACCAATTTAAGTAGTATTCATACCTCAGACTGACTGGTATTATAAAAATTTTTGTTTCGCAACAACCAAAACTGACCAAATTAGCATTTTATTATGTAAATCTATATAGTTACATAGTAAATGAGTTATATTTTCATTTAAGGATTGATTGTATTATATTAAAGGTTGCAATATTTGAATATTATGATTAAAAAAAAATGGTTCGCATCAATAAAGAGTGCCAGCATGTACTTTTTTTATACAAATTATTGAATCGTAAACCAATTTCAGTAGTTTTCATACCTCAGACTGACTCTATTATAAAATTATTAGTCCGCAACAACCAAAAACTGACCAAATTAGCACTTTATTATGTAAATCTATATAGTCACATAGTAAATGAGTTATATTTTCATATAAGGATTGATTGTATTATATTAAAGGTTGCAATATTTGAATATTATGATTAAAAAAAAATTGGTTCGCATCAATAAAGAGTGCCAGCATGTACTTTTTTTATACAAATTATTGAATCGTAAACCAATTTCAGTAGTTTTCATACCTCAGACTGACTCTATTATAAAATTATTTGTCCGCAACAACCAAAACTGACCATATTAGCACTTTATTATGTAAATCTATATAGTCACATAGTAAATGAGTTATATTTTCATATAAGGATTGATTGTATTATATTAAAGGTTGCAATATTTGAATATTATGATTAAAAAAAATTGGTTCGCATTAATAAAGAGTGCCAGCATGTACTTTTTTTTATACAAATTATTGAATCGTCAACCAATTTCAGTAATTTTCATACCTCAGACTGACTCTATTATAAAATTATTTGTCCACATCAACCAAAACTGACCATATAAGCACTTTATTATGTAAATCTATATAGTGGCGTAGTAAAAGAGTTGTATTTTCATATGGCAAGCCGTTGTGGAATTTATTCCCTATTTATTAATATTAAAAAATTATTTATTAATATTAATAAATGATTTTTTAATATTAAAAAATCATTTTTTAATATTAATAAATCGAATTTTTAATATTAAATAATACGCTGATTTTTTAATATTAAATATTCAGTCTGATTTTTTAATATTAATAAATGAATTTTTAATATTAAATAATACGCTGATTTTTTAATATTAAAAAATCATTTATTAATATTAAAAAATCAACATCAATGTAACCTTAGCGTTTAATATAAGGCAAATCAATCATTATCTGTCAAACGCTTTAATGATGATTATTAGACAAGTCGGTCCGTAGAAATTTTGGAGACTAGTCTATGTTAAGTTAACTCGGACCATCTTATATCGACCCTGACAAGTATTTTAGGAAAGTTTGAACTATTTAATGATAATAAACTATTAAATATTAAATGTTTAATTAAATTTTCTTTTAATAGTTTCTGAACTTGCCAAAATAAAAGCGTTTTAGGGACAAAACAAATTGACAATGACCGATATTTGGCAAACATACCACAGTACCGTGGTTCAATATTCTGCATTGCCCCTATCAGAGCTTTGAAAAGATCTATTCATATCAATATTTAAGTTCATTAAAAAATCAAAACATAATTAATGTCACATTCAAGGATCTTCAAGTGTACCACTGACTAAATTCTCGATCAATTTATTTACTTGGGTCGACAATTCGACATAAGCGATTTGTAAAAAAAATTTATCATGTATACTCTAGTAAGCATTAGTGAATGCATGGGATTTCCAAATTCCCAGACCTTCGTCCTCAACGACCCCTATTACAGGACTTAGCTTACTGTTATATTTATCATTATTTGGATTTTGTCCTGAACATGCATGAACTATTTGCCACTGGACGTTAAACAATCCACCAATCAATCAAGCTTTCTTAAATTTTGTTCGAAAATATAAACAGAACTTCTGCGCGAGGCATTGACTGTGTGTATATCATTAGTATGTGTTTGTGTAGCCAGGGTCAAGCTCGTCAATATACATGTACTTTCAATTGACGTATATTAATTATTCACAATCAGAAAGAAAAAGATGTGAAAATACTGTATAAGTTATGCTGCTTAATAAAGGACTTATATTAATAAAGAAAATGTTGTATGATAACCAATGAGACAACTCTCCATAATTGTAAAAAAGAAGATGTGGTGTAATTGCCAATGAGACAACTCGTCTCGCCACAAGAGACCAAATGACACAGGAAGTAACAACTATAGGTCACCAATGAGCAAAGCCCATACTGCATAGTCAGCTACCCGCACTGGACAACACATATTGTAGATATTTTTATTGCACTGGCTACATCTAAATTACAAAAACATTATTGTTACATTGGAGACTACTAGTAGTTGCCGGAATAAATGGTTGGGTAGGGATCTGAATAATTACAAATGTAACATATTTTATAGGTCTACGGCTATCATGTTACATTGCGTTATTGTTACATTAATGCACTTCAATGTAACAATAATGTGTATAGGACCGCAAAAAAAATTTGCAGTCGTATTGTGGTATCATGTCGTCGTCGTTTGCGTCGTCCGAAGACATTTAGTTTCCAGACAATAATTTTAGTTTAAGTAAATGGATCTCTATGAAACCACAAAAAGAAGGTTGTGATTGATTTTAAGGGTTATGGTCACAAGTTTAAGAATTTTAAAAGGACCTAAAAAGCGGTCCAAATAAGCATTTTTTGAGTTTCCAGACACTAACTTGTGTGTAAGTGTATAGATCTTTCTGAAATTGTACCATAAGGTTCCATACCGGAAAAGGAAGGTTGGGATGCATTTTGGCGGTTATGGCCCTAACTGTTTAGGAATTAGAGGCCAATCAGGGTACAGAAACAATTCATTTCTAATACTATGTATAAATTGCTTATTTCATGACAAAATATCGTAGTAGGTACTTGTTGAATTTTATCTAGTTATATCAGGTATTTGTTGAATGTCCTATAGGTATATCAGGTACTTGTTGAATGTCCTAATGGTATAGTAAGTCCTTGTTGAATATCCTACAGTATGATAGGTACTTGTTGAAAGTCCTACAGTATGTACTTGTTGGATATCCTATTGGTATAGAATGTTCTTGTTGAATGTCCTACATTATAGTAGGTTCTTGTTGAATGTCCTACAGTATGTTCGGTACTTGTTGAATGTCCTAATGGTATAGTAGGTTCTTGTTGAATGTCCAACAGTATGATAGGTACTTGTTGAATGTCCTACAGTATGACAGGTTCTTGTTGAATGTCCTATTGGTATAGTAGGTTCTTGTTGAATGTCATACAGTATGACAGGTACTTGTTGGATATCCTATTGGTATAGTAGGTTCTTGTTGAATGTCCTTCAGTATAATAGGTACTTGTTGGATGTCTTACAGTATGAGAGGTAATTGTTGGATATCCTATTGGTATAGAAGGTTCTTGTTGAAAGTCCTACAGGATGAAAGGTACTTGTTGATTGTCCTACAGTATAGTAGGTTCTTGTTGAATGTCCTACAGTATGACAGGTTCTTGTTGAATGTTCTATTGGTATAGAAGGTTCTTGTTGAATGTCATACAGTATGACATGTACTTGTTGGATATCATATTGGTATAGTAGGTTCTTGTTGAATGTCCTTCAGTATAATAGGTACTTGTTGGATGTCCTACAGTATGAGAGGTACTTGTTGGATATCCTATTGGTATAGTAGGTTCTTGTTGAAAGTCCTACAGTATGAAAGGTACTTTTTGATTGTTCTACAGTATAGTAGGTTCTTGTTGGATGTCCTACAGTATGACAGGTTTTTGTTGAATGTCATATTGGTATAGAAGGTTCTTGTTGAATGTCCTGCAGTATGACAGGTAATTGTTGGATATCCTATTGGTATAGAAGGTTCTTGTTGAATATCCTACAGTATGACTGGTACTTGATGGATATCATGTTGGTATAGTATGTTCTTGTTGAAAGTCCTACAGTATGAAAGGTACTTGTTGAATGTCCTACAGTATAGTAGGTTCTTGTTGAATGCCCAAAAGTATGACAGGTTCTTGTTGAATGTCCTATTGGTATAGAAGGTTCTTGTTGAATGTCCTACAGTATGACAGGTTCTTGTTGAATGTCCTATTGGAATAGTAGGTTCTTGTTGAATGTCCTACAGTATGACAGGTACTTGTTGGATATCCTATTGGTATAGTTGGTTCGTATTTAATGTCCTACAGTACGATAGGTACTTGTTGAATGTCCTACAGTATGACAGGTTCTTGTTTAATGTCGTATCGGTATAGTAGGTTCTTGTTGAATGTCCTTCAGAATGACAGGTACTTGTTGGATGTCCTACAGTATGACAGGTACTTGTTGTATATACTATTGGTATAGTAGGTTCGTATTTAATGTCCTACAGTACGATAGGTTCTTGTTGAATGTCATACAGTATGACAGGTACTTGTTGGATATCATATTGGTATAGTAGGTTCTTGTTGAATGTCCTTCAGTATAATAGGTACTTGTTGGATGTCCTACAGTATGAGAGGTACTTGTTTGATATCCTATTGGTATAGTAGGTTCTTGTTGAAAGTCCTACAGTATGAAAGGTACTTTTTGATTGTTCTACAGTATAGTAGGTTCTTGTTGGATGTCCTACAGTATGACAGGTTTTTGTTGAATGTCATATTGGTATAGAAGGTTCTTGTTGAATGTCCTGCAGTATGACAGGTAATTGTTGGATATCCTATTGGTATAGAAGGTTCTTGTTGAATATCCTACAGTATGACTGGTACTTGATGATATCATGTTGGTATAGTATGTTCTTGTTGAAAGTCCTACAGTATGAAAGGTACTTGTTGAATGTCCTACAGTATAGTAGGTTCTTGTTGAATGCCCAAAAGTATGACAGGTTCTTGTTGAATGTCCTATTGGTATAGAAGGTTCTTGTTGAATGTCCTACAGTATGTCAGGTTCTTGTTGAATGTCCTATTGGAATAATAGGTTCTTGTTGAATGTCCTACAGTATGACAGGTACTTGTTGGATATCCTATTGGTATAGTAGGTTCGTATTTAATGTCCTACAGTACGATAGGTACTTGTTGAATGTCCTACAGTATGACAGGTTCTTGTTGAATGTCGTATCGGTATAGTAGGTTCTTGTTGAATGTCCTTCAGAATGACAGGTACTTGTTGATGTCCTACAGTATGACAGGTACTTGTTGTATATACTATTGGTATAGTAGGTTCGTATTTAATGTCCTACAGTACGATAGGTACTTGTTGAATGTCCTACAGTATAAGAGGTAAGTGTTGGATATCCTATTGGTATAGAAGGTTCTTGTTGAAAGTCCTACCGTATGAAAGGTACTTGTTGATTGTCCTACAGTATAGTAGGTTCTTGTTGAATGTCCTACAGTATGACAGGTTCTTGTTGAATGTCCTATTGGTATAGTAGGTTCTTGTTGAATGTCATACAGTATGACAGGTACTTGTTGGTTATTATATTGGTATAGAATATTCTTGTTGAATGTCCTACATTATAGTAGGTTCTTGTTGAATGTCCTACAGTATGTTCGGTACTTGTTGAATGTCCTAATGGTATAGTAGGTTCTTGTTGAATGTCCAACAGTATGATAGGTACTTGTTGAATGTCCTACAGTATGACAGGTTCTTGTTGAATGTCCTTTTGGTATAGTAGGTTCTTGTTGAATGTCATACAGTATGACAGGTACTTGTTGGATATCCTATTGGTATAGTAGGTTCTTGTTGAATGTCCTTCAGTATAATAGGTACTTGTTGGATTTCCTACAGTATGAGAGGTACTTGTTGGATATAATATTGGTAAAGTAGGTTCTTGTTGAAAGTCCTTCAGTATGGAAGGTACTTTTTGATTGTCCTACAGTATAGTAGGTTCTTGTTGGATGTCCTACAGTATGACAGGTTCGTGGTGAATGTCATATTGGTATAGAAGGTTCTTGTTGAATGTCTTGCAGTATGACAGGTACTTGTTGGATATCCTATTGGTATAGAAGGTTCTTGTTGAATATCCTACAGTATGACAGGTACTTGTTGGATATCCTGTTGGAATAGTATGTTCTTGTTGAAAGTCCTACAGTATGAAAGGTACTTGTTGAATGTCCTACAGTATAGTAGGTTCTTGTTGAATGCCTTACAGTATGACAGGTTCTTGTTGAATGTCCTATTGGTATAGAAGGTTCTTGTTGAATATCCTACAGTATGACAGGTATTTGTTGGATATCCTGTTGGAATAGTATGATCTTGTTGAAAGTCCTACAGTATGAAAGGTACTTGTTGAATGTCCTACAGTATAGTAGGTTCTTGTTGAATGCCTTACAGTATGACAGGTTCTTGTTGAATGTCCTATTGGTATAGAAGGTTCTTGTTGAATGTCCTACAGTATGACAGGTACTTGTTGGATATCTATTGGTATAGTAGGTTCTTGTTGATTGGCCTTCAGTATGACAGTTACTTGTTGAATGTCATATTGGTGTAGTAGGTTCTTGTTAAATGTCCTATTAGTATAGTAGGTTCTTGTTGAATGTCATACAGTATGACAGGTACTTGTTGGTTATTATATTGGTATAGAATATTCTTGTTGAATGTCCTACATTATAGTAGGTTCTTGTTGAATGTCCTACAGTATGTTCGGTACTTGTTGAATGTCCTAATGGTATAGTAGGTTCTTGTTGAATGTCCAACAGTATGATAGGTACTTGTTGAATGTCCTACAGTATGACAGGTTCTTGTTGAATGTCCTTTTGGTATAGTAGGTTCTTGTTGAATGTCATACAGTATGACAGGTACTTGTTGGATATCCTATTGGTATAGTAGGTTCTTGTTGAATGTCCTTCAGTATAATAGGTACTTGTTGGATTTCCTACAGTATGAGAGGTACTTGTTGGATATAATATTGGTAAAGTAGGTTCTTGTTGAAAGTCCTTCAGTATGAAAGGTACTTTTTGATTGTCCTACAGTATAGTAGGTTCTTGTTGGATGTCCTACAGTATGACAGGTTCGTGGTGAATGTCATATTGGTATAGAAGGTTCTTGTTGAATGTCTTGCAGTATGACAGGTACTTGTTGGATATCCTATTGGTATAGAAGGTTCTTGTTGAATATCCTACAGTGTGACAGGTACTTGTTGGATATCCTGTTGGAATAGTATGTTCTTGTTGAAAGTCCTACAGTATGAAAGGTACTTGTTGAATGTCCTACAGTATAGTAGGTTCTTGTTGAATGCCTTACAGTATGACAGGTTCTTGTTGAATGTCCTATTGGTATAGAAGGTTCTTGTTGAATATCCTACAGTATGACAGGTACTTGTTGGATATCCTGTTGGAATAGTATGTTCTTGTTGAAAGTCCTACAGTATGAAAGGTACTTGTTGAATGTCCTACAGTATAGTAGGTTCTTGTTGAATGCCTTACAGTATGACAGGTTCTTGTTGAATGTCCTATTGGTATAGAAGGTTCTTGTTGAATGTCCTACAGTATGACAGGTACTTGTTGGATATCTATTGGTATAGTAGGTTCTTGTTGATTGGCCTTCAGTATGACAGTTACTTGTTGAATGTCATATTGGTGTAGTAGGTTCTTGTTAAATGTCATATTGGTGTAGTAGGTTCTTGTTGAATGTCCTACAGTATGACAGGTACTTGTTGGATATCCTATTGGTATAGTAGGTTCTTGTTGAATGTCCTACCGTATGATAGGTACTTGTTGAATGTCCTACAGTATGACAGGTTCTTGTTGAATGTCCTATTGGTATAGTAGGTTCTTGTTGAATGTCCTACAGTATGACTGGTACTTATTGGATATCCTATTGGTATAGTAGGTTCGTATTTAATGTCCTACAGTACGATAGGTACTTGTTGAATGTCCTACAGTATGACAGGTTCTTGTTGAATGTCGTATCGGTATAGTAGGTTCTTGTTGAATGTCCTACAGTATGACAGGTACTTGTTGGATGTCCTACAGTATGACAGGTACTTGTTGGATATCCTATTGGTATAGTAGGTTCGTATTTAATGTCCTACAGTACGATAGGTACTTGTTGAATGTCCTACAGTATGACAGGTACTTGTTGAATGTCCAACAGTATGATAGGTACTTGTTGAATGTCCTACAGTATGACAGGTTCTTGTTGAATATCCTATTGGTATAGTAGGTTCTTGTTGAATGTCATACAGTATGACAGGTACTTGTTGGATATCATATTGGTATAGTAGGTTCTTGTTGAATGTCCTTCAGTATAATAGGTACTTGTTGGATGTCCTATTGGTATAGTAGGTTCTTGTTGAAAGTCCTATAGTATGAAAGGTACTTCTTGATTGTCCTACAGTATAGTAGGTTCTTGTTGAATGTCCTACAGTATGACAGGTTTCTCTTGAAAGTCATATTGGTATAAAAGGTTCTTGTTGAATGTCCTACAGTATGACAGGTACTTGTTGGATATCCTATTGGTATAGAAGGTTCTTTTTGAATGTCCTACAGTATGACAGGTACTTGTTGGATATCCTATTGGTATAGTAGGTTCTTGTTGAATGTCCTACAGTATGATAGGTACGTGTTGGATATCCTATTCGTATAGTAGGTTCGTATTTAATGTCCTACAGTACGATTGGTACTAATCTTGTTGAATGTCCAACAGTATGACAGGTTCTTGTTGAATGTCCTACAGTATGACATGTACTTGTTGAATGTCCTATAGTATGATAGGTTGATAGGTTATTGCCCATCGGATGAACTGAAAATTAATGACGCGTGACAACATAATCGGATTAGCCAGATTTATTACCTTTGTACATTTAATCGATCTTGATTGCACCTGTGTGCTTTAAAATACGTTATTTAAATGTCCATTCATTGTCAGATAAAAGTGTGACATTTTTATTTAAAATAAGATAATTATTCGTGTATGTATATTCCCATGTCATTGTCATATTAAATAAAACGTAAAAACGTATAAAAATACGAATAAAACACTTATTTAGTGTTTTCATTATAGTCCGATCAGGTCATAATTTTTGTTTTTTCAACAAAGTTTCAACAAAGATGATTTTACCACAATTAGAACCTTTTATGACCTACTCAGTGAGCAATATCCGGTTCATTAATAGTTCAATATTATATAATTAATATCAACTGGCTTAAAACAAAATGATGTTTTTACGGTAATTTGTCCAATCTAAATCAAACCCTAGAGTTAATTTATCGGACCAACAAGTGAACTCTGTTACTTTCAATTTATTTTGAAATGTAAAATATTATGTTTCACTACCTCGGTAGATTACCGACTTGAAATATTTGAATTTAAAAAAGAAACTGTAAAGTGACAAATAGTTTTGTATGCAATGTGGCAGCCCTATATTCATAAATACTGAGATAATTCCCCGCCCAGACACAACACAATAATCACAACCTTATTTAATTATATGAAGAAATAAAATCATGTGTTTTTTATCTGTTATGATCTGTTATTGATCTTTTATTATTTAAAATAAAATTGGATTGGCGCAATCCGTATTTTACTGCTCGTTAAAAGTCCTCGGCGAAATATAAAAAGAAATATTTCAACAATTTATACTATAGAATATTAAAATGAAATTATATCGTACAAGAAAGAAATATGTAAAAAAAATGTGGATCGGATTTTTACGATCGACACATTTTCAAAGAGGATCTCTACCAACGCCCATCAGGAACTGAAAGACATGCATCCTGTTTTCATCTACCATTAATGTATAGTGTTGACTATGAAAGTATAAATAATGTCCAGGTTTATGTCCTGTGTTGACTGAGAAACGTATAAATAAAAGGCTGATGTTCGTTTATTCAGAAAAGGAATAATCCGGTAAATCAATTATAAAAGGACCTTCTAGAGCCTCAATCTTAACGCACACAAATGTCAATCATTACATGAATTTTCCCACAGTTATCCAGAAAGGTCACCTGAGTTTACTGTTACATGATACTATTTCCCGCCAAATAAAAATCTCGTGGACAAAATTGATGTCACTATTTTTAGCATTCAATATTGTGAGCGAAGTCGAGTTCAAGTTCAACCACGCACTGTTGATCACGGAGATGCGTGTCGTCTTCCCACGGCAATTAATTGTTTTAAAAATATTTAAAGATCACTGTTCTAAATACAACACAAAGGTTTACATTCATTGTGCGTAAATGAATATTATGCAACGACGAGTTGATGCAGCTATAGAAGTATTCCTGTTGTAGCCAAAATGTATTATATCCTAAAGTAATGCTAAGAGAAAATGCCGTAGACTTATCAAACATAACGAATGGTGAATAGTATTTACTTTTTTACTTGCATATACAAGTTTTAAGACACGTAATTTTCTTTAAACTCACTGCTCACATTTTATACCTTCAGCGTTAGTTTCCGTTTATTTTCACGCAAGTTTGTCTCTTTTCGTAAGTTATATCAATTACCGATAAATAAAAAACGAGGTCATAATCAAGTATAGATTTTTTTATAAAACTTTAATGCAATTGAAAGCATTAACAACAACGTTTTGGATTTTAAAACTTTTATTTTGTAATCGTAAAATGGAAATGGCGTAGAATTATTAGCATAACAGATAAGGAATAATATTTTCTTTTTTACTTGTAGTATAAAAAACTTTGAGACGTGTAATTTTTCTTTAAACTGCCCTCATTTATTCAGCGTTAGTCTCCGTTTATTGTTGCACAATTATATCTCTTTTAGTAAATTAAATATTTATTTACTGATGAAAAAACGGAAGTCAAAATCAAATATAGTTGTTTAAAAACTTGATTAAAATGTACAGAGTAATTGAAAGAATTAACAACAACGTTTTGCTTTTTATTTTAATCTTTCATTTGTTTCAAGCAATCAGATATAACCTGATAATTAATAGACAGGAAATACAATTGTTTAATTACATTAGAAATCTCACATACCTTGACTGTCCCGTGCCGGCATAGATCAGACGGATTAGGGCAATTAATTACCTGGTGTCACACTGCGTCACACCAGACTGGGAGAGATGTCGCTAATACATTAAACAAAAGGTAGCGGATTTACGCGGAAGTCGGAGGGAATACTCCCAAATTTCTCCGAGAATTTTGGGAGGGATGTCGGAGTTTCCTGGTGTTACACCAGGAAAAATATCGGAGTATGGAGTTTGCGATTACAAACTCCTTGGGCGTACTGTATAACAATATGATGATGTAGTATGATTGATAATGAGACAAGGATTTACATATATGACTATCATTGGAAGGCCACTTTATTCACAAATTCCTTCCTCATGGAAAGTAACATATGTAGCATATGTAATTGTTTACATAAAATGACAAAATGTGTAGGAAAAGAAGCAAGTAATGTTCACTCTACTACTGTACACTAGTCGCTCTCATTGGTCACCATCTATGTTTATTTCAGTCCTTTAATAAATTGTCAATGGTGCTTATTTATATTTATCTGTTGTGTTGTGTTGTTTCAGTTTAACATGTCCTCAATCTGTGATCACTATTTCACCTCTCCTGTTTTGAAAAAAAATGTTTATGCTAATATTTTCTGCAATAAATTGAAAAGGCACAGATGCTATGACTAAACAGAAATGTGAGGTATATGTCAATGAGACAACAACCCAACGACAACAATATTCTTTGCACATCTATGAATGTTTAAGAATTCTTGTGAAGGTCAAAAGCACATAATGTGTACTTATATATCCATGACCTGGTACATGTATATACCTATTCATGCATTTCGTCCTAAACAAAAGTTGTGTGAAGAGACCAAGCAGTTTATATGCTTATAAAAAATCTGATATTAAAATGAATTTCTGTATAACAAATTCCAGGAATGAGACTATTTCATTTAAAACAGATGAGATATTTGTGTTAAAGGTTTTAACAGAAGCAGGAGATGTCAAGGGGCAATACAAAAAGTACAAGGTCGTGTAACACAGAGGACAAAAATAACAAATGAAAAGAAAATAACTGCACAGAAAAGTACCTTGAGAACAACAAAAACCCATAAAAGATCAGACATAAAAACTTGTGCACAATTTTAAATCTTTCTAATTTCAAACTCAAGTTTCACTTCCTGATAGGAAAGAGTAAAGATAAGAATGTTGTAGTACTTCAGTGGTCTATGAAACAAAACATTAAAATTCTACAGTTAGCAGAGCATTTTACTGTACTTATGATACATACATGTATTGTTTTTAATCAAAGTCTGATATTAAGTCTTTAAAAAAATACAAATAATGACTGATTCATATTCAATATTTCATGGCAGCAAAAATAGTGATTTCGAAAACACTATAATGTACAAATAAAAAAGAAGATGTGGTATGATTGTAATGAGACAACTATCCACAAAAGACCAAAATGACACAAACATTAACAACTATAGGTCACCGTACGGTCTTCAACAACAAGCAAAGCCCATACCGCATAGTCGGCATGCAAAGGTTCCATAAATTATTTTATTTTATTTTAGGTCAATCGACAATTAAACAATTTAATTAAATCAAAACAGATATAAATTCAGGTTCTCACGAGACAAAATTCGGCCACAAAATTCTACTGGCTACATATTTTTTTATATATGAAAAAGTTGCTTCATTTCCTTTTTTGACATGTTAAAAGACTATTTTTGTTTTCCTGATTGAACATACACTAAAGTATTGCCGAGTGCTTCTGTTAAAATAAAGTTCTGGTCATGGTTAAAATAATATATCAGAATTTGTTTAGTTTTAAAAAACAATTGCGAAGTAATAATCCATTTGGAACTTCACCTCCGGCAATATTCAGGTGATCGGAGGGCAATAAATTGCGTAATCGCATACCTGTGAATCAACAGTCACAACTCTATTAAAGACCTAATTACCGGAAAATCGGACACACAAAATTTTACTGTGTAATTGAGCAAACTATTACAGAGATATGCCGTACCGAAAATTTTCTTGTAATAACAATTGAGCATTACCAGATTTGAATTATAAATTATGAAATGCAGATAAAAATATTTTTCTCAAATTGACAATAAATGCTTTAAAGATAAATATAACATTCAAGTATTTTTTTTTTTAGAAAAGAATTTATAAGGGGACGACCATTTGATATTCTGGGCGGGGGGGGGGGGGGGCAGGAGGATTTGTTTTTGATCGGTTATTTATTTTTGTAAACTGAGTGGACAGATTATTCATTTTCTGCACTATTGAAGCAAGATTTTTCATTTTCATTAAAGCAAGGGACTGATTATTCATTTTCACAACTATATTTATGATATTCGAAAAACATACAATTTTTTAAATATTTGTTAATTATGAATTATACATGTATAGTCAAGTCATTATGTACCATTTAATCAGAAAAGATCATTATCCCCTGCAGAAATTTTAAGATTCAAGATTTCATTCATAACCTCAGACACATACTTTTGTACAAGAGGACAATATAATATACAAACATTTAAAGATAATACATAGCGATACAGGACAAACGAAACACAAATACATAGTAATAAATATATTATAAAAGACAATTGGTAAGACATAAGACATATAAGACATAAAGCTTTATTTAGAGTCGGTATAAGCAAGCAATTACAAACATAAGCTCTGAAGAGCTTTTAAAACCGTATACTAGTAATTAGATTAAGTATTTCATAATTTTCTTCACGAAATGAATCATTTATATTCGAAAGTAATATATTGATTGATTGATTGTTGGTTGCTTAACGTCCAGTGGCAAATATTTCATGCATATTCAGGACGAGAACAAGTTCACAATAAATACAATAGGTAGGTTGATACAATAGAGGCCATCTGGGATGATGGTCGGAGAAATTTGGACTGCCACCGGAAAAAGAGGGTATATTGGATAGGGACAGACATTTTGCCTTGCAACAGGCCACCTACGGACCCCTCAAAGAGTTGTTGCAAGGGTTCTTAACGTGCAAAGAGCGTGGCACCTTCTTTACACGAGGCATCGGATTTAACGTCCCCCTTCTGACCGGACGTGACTGCGAACTTGATACATTCCGCACAGCCAAACGGACGCCCCACTTCAGCAAGCGTTTTACTGCCGGTCGGGAGAAGACCAAGTGACCATATTTCTATTCCCCAGTCACCCTTGGGGATTGAAAGTAATATACATATACTGTATACATACATAGTATTAAAGTTATAATTTAGTTTGGTTTGACCAAACTTAGCCTCTTTTAAAAGTATTTTGAAGGGTTTTGGAATGCTGAAGGCCAAAGAAGCTATAGACCTGCTGAGTTATTTATTTTCAATAAATTGCAAGTCAGGTTATTTATTTTCTAACTACCACAGAACAAACCATTTATTTTTGTGATTATCAAGGCTGAGTTATTTATTTTCAAAATCCTCCTGCCCCCCCCCCCCCCCCCCCAGAATATCAAATGGTCGTCCCCTAATATGATCTGATATAATTTTCCCATTGCTTTTCTTGATTATCTATCGAGGTTATTCATCCCTGATTTGATAACATGTCCTAAAGTTTATCGACGAGAATCTCATCCCGGGCCGCGATCTTTAACGGGATTTCACGGAGTTGCCAATCTCTGTGTATATATGTCTCTGATTGTATAATATAAAACTGAAAGCTAGCAATTTTTATTAGTATGACTAAAAAAATTAGTTGGCATCAATCATGTCAATTTAGAGTTCCACCATGTCCTTTTGTTATTCAAAATATTGAATTGAAACAAATCAGTAGTTTTCATACGACTGACTCATATTATAAAATTATTTGTCCGGAACAACCAACACAGACCATACTAGCACTCTATATAGCTGAATAGTAAATCAGTTATAAATGGTTAGCTTATAAATCCATGCAGAGGATCGCAATATTTGAACTTTTAAATTGACGGATTGGTACAAATGACGTACATACTTATGTTACACTTTATAAATATCCCTGTACAATTTACGTTTGATTATTTGTCAAAACAGAAGCTTAGATCATGTTAATCCAAGACAAACGAGGGGAATTTCGATTAAAAATTATGTATTAAATGCACCGAGTTATAGTTAGGAATTCGAAGAGACAATTAAAAATGGGAAAGAAACAACGTAAACCAGGATGTTTATATCCCATCATATAAAAATATGTTTCCGATTTCTCGGATAACCTTTTTTTCCGTATCGATATTTGTACATGTAACTTTTGAAAGGAAAATATAGAAAATCTGCTAATAAGTAAAAATAATGGACTTAATGGAACTGATTGTGTGTGATTGAATAAAATTAATATTCGAATTAAAAGAGTTTTTGAATTGTTCTGGTATAAAACACATATACGTAAAATACAAAGACTAAAGGTCTTTTTTATAAAATAAATGAACAAATGAACTTGAAGTTTATTTCTAAATTTAGCCAATCAGTTAACGCGAAAAGTAAACGCGAGTTTACTTTTAAGTGCACGTAAAAATACACTTTAAAAATCTGTAGTAAATGCCCGTTTACTTCTAAGTGCACGTAAAAATCAATTTAACGAATTCTGAAGTAAACGTCCGTTTACTACTGACTAAACGGACACAAGTAAACGCCCGTTTACTCGGGTAGACATTAGAAATTTCCATTTTGGCCGCGTTAACGTAATTATAGTAAACGGGCGTTTACTAGTAAACGGGAAATTTGATGTTAACTAACGAAATATGTGCACGCGGCGTTAACTTGCGTTTACTTTATGTAATGCTTGGTCTGCACCCAACTGTAAGACTTGATAGCTCATAAAAGGTTATTTTCCAAAATTTAAGCAGACAATTGTTTTTCTTACTTTGGATTTTAGACCCAAATAATGTAAAAATCTGAGTCTGTCTTATACCGCCATATTTTAAGAGCTTTCAATATTTTAGCTCATTTTAATCCTGATCTTCTGGGTAAAAGTATCCATTTTAAATTCATAAATTTATTTAATTTCACCCAAGTACATCCTTGATGAGATTTTATTGAAAGCATTTTGTTTTTTTATATTCATTAGGAATGATTTTTTTTTTGTATCTAAAAAATGTAATGCTCCTTGTGATATCAGGGTTTCCATTCAATAGTTGTATAGACCCATATCTTATATTCATTTGGCAATTATAAGAAAATATGTATATTTTGTATGAACAAAAGTATATCAAAAATACTAAAAAAATGTATGATCATATGGATTTTTTTCTCAAACTTCCAATTTGGTACATTGTATTTTGATTTGCACGCAAGGGTTATAGTTATTGCAAAGTGACAAAAAAAATTTGGTGAAATAGAGAAATCTTATGGACTTTATAATAGCTCCTACCTGTTTTCATTTTATTGACTTAATAAGGGGAGATAATTTCATTCAAACATTTGTTTAATACTTTTTATATGAATATCTTTTGCTACATTTTGAATATGAATTGAGTCACAGGTTTCATTGAAACCCACTCCTAAATATTATGAAATTGTCAAATATTGATTCCTTCACTAATTTGTTTGGCCTTTTAGTTCTGGTTAACATTTTGCCCCTTTTATGAGCATTATGTTTTCTGGTTTGTGCAACTGTTCGACCATGTTAATGTTTTTGGTCGAGGTATTTCTTATGCCAAATTGGATTTTTTCAAAGTGTACCGAACAAAGAAAATGATAGTGCAAGTCTGTGCTATGAACACATTCTTGTTTGTATTGTTCCAAGCCTAGTTTTTGTCATTTGTTATAACTTATTATTACTTAAGTTATTATTGTTATATAGATATATATATATTTATCAATTTACCTGATCTCCCAAGTATGTATAACTGGGGTTTCTCTACAATAGACTGTACATTGGTTGATGATGTTGTCCTTGCTAGTGTTTGATATTCATTGTCTGTCATGAAATTGGCTGCATCATACATGATTGTGGTCATAAAATTGACAAAGGAGTGGTTCAAAATATCAGAGTGGTCATGTCACATTTTTAATTTTAAGGTTCTCTCAATATTTTTTAACTTCAGTCTCATATCTTGACAGCTAACGCTCGTTTCCTCCCCTAGAAATTGTAATCTTTGTCTTATCTTATCCTCTGTCAACGTGTCGTAATATTCATTAGTATGTACTAACAAAATCCCTGATTTCTGAAGACGGGATAATTCACTTAAGATATTTTTGTGTAACCCAATGAATCGACTGTAATCAATTGCTTTATTTTCCGTCAGATTTCCCTCTTTACTTATAGAACTTGAAATAACGGTTTTTGGGGCAATTTGGTTTCCAAGATAGCTAGTACCATCAGCAATTTTTTGTTTGATAACTTCTTTAATTTTTTTTTATGATCTTGGTATAGGAATAGATAATTTTTTCATTATCTTTTTCTTTGGTCGTCTCACCCTCCTTAAGATATCCCTGCCTGAAACTGCTTTTTGTATTAAAATACATAATATCTATTACATTTGCTTTTGCGAACATAAATAAAACTTTGCCAGCATTTTTGGGGCTTGTTTCCTGTTATCTTTTTTGTGACGTCATATTTTTCGCTAGTCTTGTCCAATTTACAATTACAATGCCTTTTTCCATTAAAGACTTAATCTCTACAAGGAACTCATCTTTGTTAAAGGTATAATTGGAAAAGTTTCCATGATGTTTCTTAAGGACAACTTTACCCCTTTGTTCCTTTTCCAATCTTCTCTTGGTTTCTTCCTCATCATTAGCCTTGCTCTCGAACAGATGCATTCTCTCGCGATCATGCTGTTTAAATGACTTTCCTGAAGCTAGGAAATTCTCAACATCTCTATCATTGACACTTATAGCTTCAATAATTTGGGTTTTGTTTTTCTTCAGTAAAGTTAGTTCTTTTTTATTTTTATCAGCTGATTTCTCAATAGGTGATACATGTAATGCTTCTGCAGCAAATTTTTCAAAAGATTTTTGGAACTGGTTTTCAAACAATGGAGTTAAGACATTAATTAAAGCTTGTGCTGTCTTTTTACCTTTTGTTGCTGTGCTGGTTGGTAATATAGATGAAACATTTTCTACTATCTGCTCACTTAAATTCAAGATTTGAATGGACGTCTCTGAGACAGATTTATGAATTTTAGAAATTTCTATATGTGTGGTGTTACAAGGCATACAGTTTTCTAATGTGTGCTGTTTGCGTTCTGTTTCAGAAATTTTCAACCATTGAATTAATTTAAAATGGTTAATAAATGTCTCCCTTTCTCCACCTTGATTTCTGTTGTCATAGTATTTTGCATTTGTTACATACTCCTGAATCCTTGCTGTTTTTTGACAATATAACTTTAAATTGTTGATTTGCATAGATGGATATTTATGCATAAATAGAGAATAGTTTTCATGGCGCTGTTTCAGTGATAAAGATGAATTATATACAGGGGTCAAAGTATTTTGCTCCGATCTGCTATGTGGGTTATTGAAATAGTTGATAGATGTGGAATCTTTTGTTGACCTTGAAATTATCACTTTTGCAAAATTGCAGATGTTCATTGTAAATGTCAAAAATAATTATTAAATAGAAAAATGTTCTTGAATATAACTGTTACTATGACTTTTGCTTCATGTTGTATTCATTGATGTTGTCTAATAAACTAGATTGATTAAATTTCTTGTTAACTCATTCTTCTTATCAGGAAAAATCAGGAAAGGAAGTGGTATGCAGTAAAGATCAGTAATGCAGAAAAAGATAGTTAATAAATGAAAGAAATATATTCAGGGTGTTCATAATTTTTCTTAAATAATGAGAAGTGTGGATTGAGATTTTCATAGTGAAAAAAGATTATTTTATAAAGAAATATTTCAGGAAAAAAATAGCCAAAAAAAAAAAAAATCGACTACATAACTGATGAAATAACATTAAAAAAAAACATGGACAAAAATGCATTTTTAATAGTGAAGAGATTTTTTTCCACTTATGTTATCATGGGACCAATTTATGGGATCCTTCAATGGACAAAGACATGAACAGTAAAGTATTTTAAGAGCAAATGCCAACTTTTCTTCTTGTTTGGATATTAAAAAAAGAGTGATGGTTTTTAATGAGGTAAGTTAAAACTTGTGTCTGCTGTGTATGGTCAGCACTGTTATCGCCAGCAATTTCCTGAAAATATATAAAGGGAAGAGTTGATACATCCAAAGTTTACTGTATAAATATGAAGATAAAAAGTTGTGCAAATCATTTAAAGGTGAAGAGATTTATTTATATCAAATATTAAAGTCACGTGACAGCTACGGGGAAATTTCCATAAACTAGATTGATAAAAATTCTTGGTAACTCATTCTTCTTATCAGTAAAAATCAGGAAAGAAAGTGGTATGCAGTAAAGCAGAAAAAGAAAGTTAATAAATGAAAGAAATATATTCAGGGTGTTCATAAAATGATGGCAAGCTGTACATAATTTTTCTTAAATAATGAGAAGTGTGGATTGAGATTTTCAAAGTGAAAAAAAAATATTTTATAAAGAAATATTTCAGGAAAAAAATAGCCAACACAAAAAAAAAAGATTTCGACTACATAACTCATGAAATAACATTAAAAAAAAAACATGGACAAAAATGCATTTTTAATAGTGAAGAGTTTTTTTTTTTTACTTATGTTATCATGGGACCAATTTATGGGATCCTTCAATGGACAAAGACATGGACAGTAAAGTATTTTAAGAGCAAATGCCAACTTTTCTTCTTGTTTGGAAATACAAAAAAGAGTGATGGTTTTTAATAAGGTAAGTTAAAACTTGTGTATGGTATGCTGAGATGTACAAAATACTTCAGATAAAACACAGAACTGCTCCCTCCCCCTTTTTTTATTTTCTATAAATATAAGTGCTAGTTATTATCAATAAGCAACAATTATCCATGTTTTCATATGCTATATATTTATTGAACACTGATAAGTGAGAAAAATGAACTAGTAATAGTTAATACAATTTGAAAAAATTGCGCCAGAAATACTTTATCATCGATTATTTCCCTTTGCTCTTTCTCCTGGATCACTCGAGCGTTTGTAAACAATGACGACTCTCCTGGATCACTCGAGCGTTTGTAAACAATGACGACCTTGTCGGACATGTTATCTAGTTTCGTATTTTCGATCTGTTCAACCTTTTATCGAAAACGTCTAGACTTGTATAGATAATCAATCTTTTCAGAATTAATTGGACAATTGCAACACATCTGGCGCTTGATTGTCTCATTTTGTCGTAGAACATTAGCATCCTTGAAAGAGGTAGCATTTATAGAAATTCCACCTCCGGCCAGTTAAACTACGTTTTTACATTCATTCACGCTGTCAGCACTGTTATCGCCAGCAATTTCCTGAAAATATATAAAGGGAAGAGTTGATACATCCAAAGTTTACTGTATAAATATGAAGATTAAAGGTTGTGCAAATCATTTAAAGGTGCTGAGATTTATTTATATCAAATATTAAAGTCACGTGACAGCTACGGGGAAATTCCTATGAAAGTGAAAGTAGAAAAAATTAAATTTTAGAATCTATTGAATTGATATCACTTATATATGCCTCGAATGTTCAATAATACGATTTTCAGCAATATTTAGAATAAATTGCGATTTGATAGAATTGTTTAGGAATTATATTTTGAAACAGCCTTAACGTACCCGCGTAGACAACTCTTCAATTATTGAGTCTAAATAAGTTTTCAATAGTACTAAATCACTTGTGACTGGTAATGTCACGTGCTTGTTTGATCTCAGTGTTGCAAGAGCAACTGCAGATATCATTTGAGTCCAGTTCAAGGAATGAAGCATCAAAAAGTCATCACTTTCTTTTTTCAGCACATCATCTAACATTCTAATTGCATTCCCTCTCTTTATTTCTGCTGTTTTAACTAGATTATGTCCCATATTAAGAGCTAAAGATGGAGTTTCAAAAGCAAAAATCTGCTGCTCGTTCCTATGGTAACCTGCAAGTTTTTGTCATTTCATTGAACTTCATTTTCAATCTTGCTAATTAACGCATCCTTTGTGATACATAGCTAGTTCTTCTTGGTCCCAGCTGGCTAACCATGAATTTTCCATATTGTAGTATTAATATATCATTTACAATATTATCAAACATTTGATCTCTATACATTTTAATGAAGCAAGTTTTTTCAAGTTCCTTATGAACTGCTATGTCTTTTCCCTCTAAATAAGGGCTCAATCCTCCTGCCAGGACTAGTTTAGATCTTACAATAATACTTGCATCCTGTAACTGTGACTTATTTTTATTTTTGTTGAATACATTTCTTGGTATGTCTCCACAATTCGTTCCTCCCATAAAAACCATAACATTAAAGACATGGCAGGAAATCTACAGAATTTAAGGTTTCTTCACTTGGTCTCCTACAAACTATCAAATTTCCTTGTCCTTCCGCCAGGATTTTCACATTATATTTAAAAGATCCAATATTCTTGATTCTATCAAATACTTTCCTCCTCTCAATCTTATCTAAGAACATGCTGAAGCAACCATAGTTTCCTTTGAGTGACAACTTTCAAGATGTTTCTGAATCCTATGGCGAAACACTTTCCCACAAAAATAACATGCCAATAATTTGTTATATTGTCTCTTTCCGTTTAATTTGTGAATTCTCTTGACTTTGACTGAAAATAAAATCAAATAATTATCAATTTAAGACTCTATATTTTTTTAATTAGGATTTAAGCCATCTGTTTTCCAATAATTTAGAGGTATCTTTTTATTAGAATACTAGTAATATATTATCTGCTCAAACATGATAAATCTACCTATTTAAAAATTAAAATTTGCAAAACAAAATTTCCCATGTATTAAAGCTATACAGTCTCTAAATTTTATTGGGAATCTCACAGAGAAGATGTTTATTCTCATAGGCTGGTGCAAAACAATCATCTTTTTGTTCCTTGATGAATCAGATAGTCATCATACATGTATATTTTTTTTGATAGGTTACTAAATTATGCCCTCAAGAATTTGGAAATTAATCCTCAACCTACCTAACCTCCTTCATTTGGGAGTCATACAATGAACCATTTTCTCATGGGCTGGTGCAAAAAAATTGTAAATCTGTAATTCTTGTTTTTGCAAGATTCGATGACAGGGATAAAAATGTTCGCCCAGTCGCCCATGGCGAGCATAATTTCACATTGGCGACTTCACATCACTTTCCAGATCGCCCAGGTGGCGATTGCAATATATTTATTTCATACTATCGCTAGAAGTACTGTTTTAAATCATTCAAAACACATTATGGAAAAGCTTTCCGTAGAAAAAAAAACATCATTGGTTTTGTTTTAAACGGAAGTCACATGTTTTCAAACGGGGAACCAGTTAACGAATGAATAGAAGTAAAATTGGTACAGCCTAGTCAATCCGGTTGAATTTCATTACATACACGCTTTTTTTTCATTTCTGAAACATACTGAAGTGAATTTGATATATATTTCAAACATTTCTACTCAAACAGCCAGCTACAAATCAATTTATTTATTCCTAATTATTAATATAACGGTAAGTACGTTTAGTTGTCATGCCCATGTCTGCCAAAATTTAAAATTAGAAACAATTTGTAAACTTCCTGTTTCAAAATGTGGAAATATATAAGCGGAGCTAAGCCTCCACAGAAAAGAAAATAATGAGGGATAAGGCTACGTACTTTGGCAAATTTCTCAACTGATTGGGAAAAAGACAGGTCCTGGTTAAAAGACAGTGAGGAGGGAATGATTTGCCTAACATGTCAATAATATTGTGATCCAAAGACAATCATTTTCAGCTCTTGATAAGGGACGACATTAAAAGTTCAATGTAGGATAAAAAAAACTAACTTCACATAGTTTTTTCACTGACCCACCCCCTCTTAACTTAATTTGGGAAAAATTGATTTCCTAATAGGGATATATGTAAAAATCGATTTTAGATATACAAAACTTGCAGAATTTTAATTTGATTTAAGTTTTTTATCCTACATCGATCTTTTGATGTCGTCCCTAAATATATTAAACGAAAGAACTGTTTGATGTATATTTGTTTTTCCCCCCAAGATTAAAAACTGGGCCACAAACAATTTTGTTGGGCCCCAAGAAATAAAAGGTTAGTAGCCCAGCTGGCTCCTGTAAATAACAGGTTAAGTTTTATCCCTGCATGATATGTCTCGCCTATATGCAACTTTGATAGTTTAATTGATTGATTGATGGTTGGTTGCTTAACGTCCAGTGGCAACTATTTCATGCAAATTCAGGACGAGAAGAGTTCACAATAAATACAATAGGTAGGTTGATACAATAAAGGCCATCTGGGATGATGGTCGGGGCAGTTAGGACTGGCACTAGAAAATGAGGATACATTGGATAGAAACAGAAATTTTGCCTTGCAACAGGCCACCTACGGACCCCTCAAAGAGTTGTTTCAAGGGTTCTTAACGTGCAAAGAACGTGGCACTCTCTTTACACGAGGCATCGGATTTAACGTCCCCCTTCTGACCGGATGTGACTGCGAACTTGATACATCCCGCACAGTCAAACGGACGCCCCACTTCGGCAAGCGTTTTACTGCCGGTCGGGAAAAGACCAAGTGACCATATTTCTATACCCCAGTCACCCTTGGGGGATTGATTGTTTATTGCAATTGTTTAAAATCAAAACAGTAACCTGTAAATTTTGGAAAATTTTGAGTCAATGAACCATGACTGCAAATGTGAGGCCAAATATCTTTATGGAAATGATATATGCAAATGCTTAGACAACTACATACCAAATATAATTGACTTAACTTTTTAACATTATTGGTTTCCTTAACACTCAAGCCATGAACAAATTCCAAAGTCAATAGACCATGACTGAGGGGCTGGGGTAAAAAAAATCTCCATGTAAATGAGATTTGCTAACCCTTAATTCTGACACAATTCTAAAATATTCAATCATTGCGAGATTAAAACGATTCATATTGCACTGAATTTGTGGGTGGTATGGTCTTCATGCATTTAGACTGTCAAATTATATAACAACTTCTTTGAGATCCAAATTCCGAAATTCTTTTCCATTATCAGACTTTAGAATACGTGGATCTCTACATATTAACTAAATCTTTATTTATTTCAGTAGCACTTTTAGTTTTACATGCTTGACCAAATGCAAATCTTGAGAAACAATTAACAATGTTACATATCCTTTATGAGGTGGCATCTTTCTAGGTCAATATGCCATCTTGAATATTGATGGTATTTGGCGTCTAGTTTTTTTTAGTAGATATATAGCACTTTTACATTGTTCACAGTCCACGTAAAGATCAAATAAAAGCGTCACCTTTTCCCTAACGACTGGGAAAACAAATCTACGAATAGATTCATAAATATGATGAGGAGTAGTTTTTTTATACAAATGATTTTCCAAATATTTTCTAACCATTCTATCATTCCACTGTTTATAACAAAACTTGATATTTATTTTGCGGATCCCCATTTTAGATTTTTTGCAAATGGACATGGTTAGAATAATGACAGGACAAAATGATAAATGTTAAACTTTTTCATTTTTCAAAGGATATATAATATAATTAATATAATATGATTATTAATATGAAATTTGAAATATAATAAGATTTCATCATTTGATACATATATTAAAGGAATAAAGATCAGATAATTGGGGTTTGAATGTATGGTACAATGCACGAAATTAATTAAGGAAGCACAAGTTCGTCTGCTACTATTGTTATCTAAAAAATGTTCTCAGACGATTCTGACGGCGACTTTGAAGGTTTTAGCGAAACAGACATAAGTAATGCCGAACAGGAGGTTATGGCCGCTGAAGAAAGTTTGAGAATTCTTTTGAATAAACAAGGGATAGGGGATGAAAGTGATGGGAATTTAATTGAGTCTGGTAATGAGGATGAAGGGGAACAGAAAGTGAATATTGACGAGATTGATTGATCGATGGCACAATGGATTTAATATTTTTGAAAGGGGTCTTATTTATTTCTCGTGGCAAATGATAACAAAATTCCTTGGATCACCCCATTTTTACCATATTTACCAACAATAAAAGCATTTTGTTGTCTTACCTACCAAATGGGAATTAGTCGCAAACACTCCACAATGTGGTCAACAGATCCAATGATGGTCACCCAATTTTTTTATTTACAATGACAAAAGAAAGGTACACCCAAATGTTATGATACCTCAATTTCTCCAACCACGCAAATAAACCACGACAAGGTGAACAAAATTATGATTCTTTGTACAAAATAATACCTGTGGTAAACTATTTATTAAGATGACCAATTTGGTTTGGAATATCATCAATATATCCCAAAAAGAAAAAAAGTGTCACCTTAGACGAGTGCATGGTTTTGTTTAGAAGGTGCAAATATTGCTGGTCAGATGTCACAAATATAGCAAACAAAGTCATCAATAGGAACTGATTGTACATTGGCACATGTAAAATGTGACCAACGACCACAAACATCACATTTGACCCATTGTCCTTCTGCGGCTATTTACAATCCATCATGTCACAATGGGTCTTCTGTTGTCCTGGCTTCTGGGCATTCTCTATTATTTGAGCCGTCACATATTCTCTCATGATTGTGGCACATTTCTGTGTGAAATGTGATGGCAACAAGCCTTTTGTAAGAACTAAAGCATTTTGTAAAATTGACAAAAAAAAACATACATTGAATTCTTTTTTTCAATTTTCTATTTGCTATCAATAATTATCCAGTTCATAATGTAACACTATTTCTAATTAGTGAGGGTTTTGAATGGTAACCTATGGAATAACATTATTTATCTGACTTAGAAATCATATGAAAACAATTTGGGAAAAAATCACAAATGAAATTAAAACATTGATAGATAAGTAAAAAACATGAAGGTTATCACAATCAAACAATACATATAGTTATGATCCTCACTAAAAAGACTAGAAAATAAAATCCATTTCTAAGTAGTAACATTCCAGCAGCACCTGCATACGGGGTATATATCTCCCAATTGATACGATATTCCCGTGCTTGCATTTCCTATCATGATTTTCTTGATAGAGGGTTGCTGCTCACAAGGAAGCTATCAAACCAAGAGTTCCAAATGGTGAAGTTGAAATCATCCCTTCGTAAATGTTACGGACGCCATCACGAGTTGGTTGACCGTTATGGAATAACCGTATCACAAATGATATCGGATATGTTCCTTACGTCGTAACTACAATCCCCTTCCCTTTCCTGAATGTGACCTACCGAATTAGACTTTTTACCGGATTTGTTATCACATAAGCAACACGACGGGTGCCGCAAGTGGAGCAGGATCTGCTTACCCTTCCGGAGCACCTGAGATCACCCCTAGTTTTTTGGTGGGGTTCGTGTTGTTTATTCTTTAGTTTTCTATGTTGTGTCGTGTGTGCTATTGTTTGTTTGTCTTTTTAATTTTTAGCCATGGCGTTGTCAGTTTGTTTTAGATTTATGAGTTTGACTGTCCCTTTGGTATCTTTCGTCCCTCTTTTCCAATAACATCTCCAATATTCCCTGATCTTATTTTCATGCATTTTCGGAAGCACAAGAACAAAAAAAGTCAATTAGTATATAGGTGATATGAGCTTTAAAAGCATAAACTACTGTACAGGTTGTACAAGTTTCTTTAGTACAGACCCAAATATTCATCAGAATGTGTTAATATATACATATACTGATATTTATTTTTGTTGTATTTCAAGCAAATATTAAACTCTAATAACACATCATAGGAACTAATTAAATTCTCTCTTTTATGTTTTTTAATTAAAGAATTATAAATTGTTCTTTAAAATGTCAATTTTTTCCACATTTAATACCTGTAATATATTCTGATAAAAAAACCAGTTGCACTCCATGGGGTACTTGACATTTTTTTCCTTGGCAAAAAAACTGCAGTTATATATAAATTCTTAGATTTTTACATGTAGCTCAATATATTTATAGTTGTCCCCTCCTAAAGAATCAAGGACAGAGACGAACTGCTCTGCAATGTTGGCAACCAGTAGGATCCAATGGTTTTTATTAATAGGTACAAATACCCAAGAATATCTTGAAAACTGCACCTAAAAAATTGAAGAAGATAAAATGTTTTCTCCTACTACCAGAAGTTGTGAATGTTATAACTATTTATAATAGTAATTTGAAGAGAATCTGGTGTCGCCTTTAAACATTCACATTACACTTAACCTTTTAAAAACATTATAATAGAAAATAAAAAAAAAACAGAATTTCCAGCCGAATTTATGATTGATATATGAGTCTTATAAAAAATGAAAAAAATTGTAAACATGGCTATAAAAAGAAGCATGACTAAAATTGAAATGAATTTTCAAACTCACTGTGACCAAATTTTTGAATTTGAATGTGTAACATGGATGGAAATGAGATGACAGACAATAAACACCTAAGTGATTGTATGGGTCTGATCTGGTACACCAGTTAAACATTGACATTGCTCTATGTGTTTTACCTTAAGTATGTGTATGTGGTTTTATCTTACCTCCAATACATTTATAGAAATATGATTGGTTAAAAGCGACCTCGTGGAGACCATGTATATTCATATTAGGTCACTAACATACTATGTTACTAATATTATGTGCATGCTTTCAGGTTGCATTTCTGTAAATATTGACAATGCAATTTCCCATAGGAACAGTTTTGAAAAAAATCTTATTCTAGAATTGAAATTGGCACCACAATTTTTTTCAAAGGTCAAAATATAGGGCTGTGCGGCATATTTTCAACGTTTATATGCCCTGAACTTCTCAGAGTTTTTCTTAACTACCCCTACCTCGAATGAAATGTTACCACATATTTCAATGTAAACAATATGCACGTGTTTATTTACTGGTAACATTCGCAAGTTCTGTCTCTGCGATATGGAACACAGAGAGGATAACTGGGAACCAGTATGTAAACATATCTAGAGAACCATTATGATTTCATACTTTATACTTTACATGTTTATTAACCACCACCAGAGGGCGTGTCATGATGTATGTACAACTTTCTAGGTCAAAGGTCAAGGTAAAAAAAACGTTGGTTTCATTTGAGACCCTGTGTCCTGTGGTGAAGATCGTGTCCGCTCTATATATTGAGAACCGTTATGATTTCAAAGTTTATACTTGACATGTATATGAACCAACACCAGAGGGTGTGTCATAGTTTATGAACGACTGCCTAGGGCAAAGTTCAAGGTCAAAAACTTTGGTTTCAGTTGACAACCCCATGTCCTATGGTAAAGATTGTGTCCGCTCTATATCTTGAGAACCGTTATCATTTTAAAGTTTATACCTGAAATGTATGTAAACCAATATCAGAGGGTATGTCATAATTTATGTACAACTTCCTTGGTCAAAGGTCAAGGTCAAAAACTTTGGTTTCAGTTGACAACCCCATGTCCTATGGTAAAGATCGTGTCCGCTCTATATCTTGAGAACCGTTATCATTTCAAAGTTTATACTTGACATGTTTATAAACCAACACCAAAGGGCGTGTCATAATATATTTACAACATCCTAGGTCAAAGTCAAAAACTTTGATTTCAGTTGACAAACCCATGTCCTATGGTAAAGATACAATTTTTTAATGCACATTATTCACAGCGGGGCCCACAGAGATGGCTCCCATCTCAATGATATCTAGTTAATCCTGGTATTTTATAATATTATTTTTAAAGTTTTATTTTTAGGTGATGTGCTATCTATAGCAGACTATAATATGTTATATCAATTAAGGAGTACTTGCATTGATTAAACTTCAACATGTAGAAGTTTTAGTTAATTGATTGACCTTGACCACTGCAGAGGTTATTATATCTGACATATTTTTGTTACGTGTGTAGGCAATGATAGGTGGCCGACTGAATAGTTTACATGCAGTAGGGTCATTAAGTATAATTGACCAATGTTTTCGTAATACTGATGATAGCTTCCGAATCGAGGGATGGTACTTAGTGACCATAGTTAAAGGGGTGCCCTTCTTATTAGATTTCTTTTTATATTTCATTGCATTTTCTCTTTTAGTATTTACGGCTGAATTTATGCAATTGTGAATTTCGTTGGATGAGTAACCTCTCTCTAATAACTTAGAATCAAAATGTTTGATAACATTTTCAAGATTAGATTGATTGCTGTTTAAACGTAAATGTCTTAGGGTTTCCCCTTTTACAAAACCTTTTCGATCGCCCTTGTATATTGTGACGTCTAAGAAATTAACAGAAGTTTTGGAATATTCAAAAGTAAACTTCAGTAGTTCATGTTATGAATTTGCTTTATCGAATAGCACTTTAAGTTGTTCTAACTTTCCAGAAAATCAAATCAAGCCGTCATCGCGAAATGTTTTGTGTAAGATAACTTGTTTATTAAATGGAAATTTTTCCAAGATCGAGCTTATAAATGTGTAAGCTCTAACATCACAAATAGAGGGTGACGGAACTGCACCCATTGAACAACAAATTCTCTGGACGAAATGGTTTCTGGCAAATTCAAATTCATTAGTATATAGTACTAGTTTGAATATATTTATAAGATAATTTTTATTGATTAATGGGATTTCATAATCACTTTGTCTCATGTCAGTGTACGCATTTTCTATGGCGCTTATAAGTTCATTATAGTACATATTGGTATACATGCTTTCTAAGTCATAGGTGCATACAATTATATCATGAGGACATACAGTATTTTCTATTACTTGAAGTATTTGTGTAGTGTCCCTAGTATATGTATTTTGTTGTTTCACTACTGGTTGGAGAAAGTACTAGTAATCTAATAATCTACCAATTAATTCTGATGGGGAACCACATTGTGAGATGATGGGTCGTCCAGGTATCTTAATTGTAATTCTATTATGAATGTTTTCTAGATTGTTTGTTATACTGCCAGACAGTTTATGAACTTTTGGCAAGAAGTATAATCTATCACATTTGTTATTTTGAAATCCTTGTCGAAGGAACTTGTAAGTGGTCTTATCTATTTCGTTAGTGAGATGAAGATGTTCTACTAGTGCTTGAACATCGCTCTGGATCATGTGTGTGTTTAGGGTTTCAATTTTTTGGTAATGTATGCTATCGATATGCATTAGACCTTGGGATATGTATGTATCGCTTTTAAGTATAGGTATATTATTGTTCTTATCAGCTTTTTATCACATTGTCAGCCCTTTTTCTCAGTGATTTTAATGCATTCCATTCGTTTTTAGATAAGTTACTATAGTGTGTTGAAAATTTTAAGTTGTCAATTTCCATCTTTGTTTTAAATATATAAGTTTCGATTGCATTATTAGCATATTGAGGTATATATGCAGATTTAATGTAAAAGGAATTAGTGGTTTGTAATTACCGTTATCTAATTCAAATTTACATCTCATTTTCCGACAGAGACCATTGAAATCCCTGAGGATATTAGTTGGTAGTCTATCAGTGGAGGGTGTCGGGATAAATTTCAACCTCTTTCCTAAAATTAGGTATTCATCGTCACTTAGTGTGACATCTGAAAAGTTTTTAATATGTTCTTTTGCTGAAGCAAGGTTATAATTATGCTTCAGAGATTTCCTGCGATTTTTATGATTTTGTAATCGCTTTAGCTTAATTTTACGCTTAGCACGTTAATTCGCCATATTGATGATCAACAGAATGATCTTGACAATAGCATAAACCCAACACATTAAATAGTTCAGCCAATTAAAAAGCAGAGATAAATAGTGGGTGGTATCTTTAATTAAAACTCTTAGGGCAACTCAAGTAGAATATTATATGATTATTCCAATGTTTACTACACATTTCACTTATTAATAGTTTATTGTTATCTTTATCGAACACACGATGGTATAATGTTACAGGATTTCAACAGTTACGAAAAAAAGGGTTAATATTTTCACTCCATTTTTTTTTCTGTTTTGCGAATCGTTCGCGGCCCTCTTTTGTGAAATATTTTGGAGCGGAGTGGTCCTTATCGACCTCCACAGTTTCTTTTTTAGCTCTAAGTTTGGCGGCATACTTTGCGCGCTTGAAGCTAGTTGTCATAGTGTCAAACTTTTTAAATAGTTCTGATCTTTCCAGATTCTGGGTCCGTAATATCCAGTTTAGCGATAGCTGAATTAAACAGTTCATGATCTTTTTTCATAGAGTCTAACATAATAGTGTCACATTTATTTATGTTATTAACAGTCATTATATATAATATATATACGTCTAAGAAGTGTACAAAAGAACACCGAATTAAAAACAAATGTTATCAATAATATAAATATTTCGGATAACCGATATCCTTCATCAGTATGATGTCAAATGATCTTTCAACGGGATGTGAGTAGTTGAGGTAAAAGAAAATCTTGAAATTTATATAAATTAAAAAAAAACGAACAAATTTTAAGCTGAACAAAAAGTCAGATATCAGTGCAGAAAAATAAAATTCTGAGGCAGTTTTGAAAGAGCTGGCATTGTTTACTAACACCATATTGTATACGTGTGTCAAATCTAGTACAAGCCTATGTTTCCCTTTAGCTTTGATTGATACATGTGATAATTTTGGATCTGGTAGGGAACTGTCGGACTGGTCTGATGTGTCCAATCCTGATGGTTTTGTTGTGGCGTCTTTATTTTTTTGGTGTATTTGAAAGGTAAAATCTTAACATCGAAATTTCAGTGTAGTCATACCATTCCTCAATTGTTTTATTTGATTTAATTAATTGATGTGAAAAATCTCAGTTCTTAATCAAATTCGTTCATATTTCGTATCTTTCTCATTTCACCAGGGAAAAGACTGTCTTGGCTTTAACAATGACTTCATTGAATTTCTTTGTTTCGTCTTTTTGAAAATCAAACATCCTTGTACTTCCACCAGTTTTCTCTTTTAATTGTCAGCAATTGCTGACAGACACATCATAGTTAAACCAGCCAATTTGGACCTTTTTTGTTTGTTTCCAGACAATTGAATTTCCAATAAAGTGTGATTATTTAGTGAATATCAAGTTTTATATAACAATTAACGTATATTTTCAAATATAAATAACGGAGAAATATATAACAATTAGAGAAGGTAATTAACGGAGACAAAATTTATGAGAAAAGGAGTATGTTATTAACATTGTTGAAGACATAATGTATCAATATAGACTACATCCAGACACAGTGCACCACAAGGTGTCACAATGGATATTTTCTCCTGCTTCCTTTAAGCAATGATTGTAATTTAGACACTGCCAAATGTTTTTTTGGTAATTATAAGTAAATTTAAATCTACTTACCTCTTCTTTGGACAGAAGATAAATATGGGGTTTAGGCATAGACAACACATTTGAAATATCTGCTATCTCTATTCCTTTTACATTGCCAAATGCAGAGGTCATGTTTGAGGCCATGCCTTTCACGCTTCTTCCTCGGGTGAAAAAGGTTTTTCTTAGTAAAGTCATAAGTTGCTCGTCTCCTATGTTTCTACTCAGAACAACTGGGCGGGGCATTGGCATAATTTCCTGTTCTGAAAGGACTCTTTCCCACATTTTCCCCCTAATTTGAGATATTAATGATACATGTTTATCATGAATATTTTGACCATGAAGACTGTCATATAAGGATTTCACAGAAGTCAGTGGCAAAAATGCAGTGGAATATTTAGAAAAATACACTGCTGATATCAATCTATTAAATGCAAACAGTGCACTTTCTGAATCAAAATCTAAAACACATGCAGTTTCTGTACCAGTGATAAATGTAGCATGCTTCCTAAATACATCAAAAAAGGTTTTCTTTCCAAAACCTTTAAAATATGAGACGTATACATGACTCAATATCTTGAATACCCTTAAAACAAATATCATTCTGTAAGGCTACAGAAAATTCATTCATGTTAATAAAAAGAAATTCATATGGGGAATCTTTTAACTGTACATACAGTGACTTATCACTGTTTTTTACAAGAGGGAGACCTATGAAATAAACATCAGTGTCTGGACTATAAATAATAACTGTTTGAGCAATGGAATTAACTGAATGAAGCCATACCCTAGTGTCAGCCTCTTCATAGTCACCTGATGCTATCATGTATTCTATCGATGTATTAACAATAGCAAGTCTAGCCTGATCTTTAAACTGGTTATCAAATCCACCACCAGTTATAAATGAGCATTCAGAATTTTAAAGTTTCTGATTTGCAAATGTTAGGAACTGCTCTGAAATAAAATTTACCAGAAGCCTTTTCTGTTTACGGACTGACAGAAAGGATCTCCAGTTAGAGGGTAAATCAGTATCAGGGGATAATTTATCAAATTCAATAGTTTGATCAGTTATATCTCTTCTGGATCTTTCAATGTCTTTAGGACTGGTACCCTGTCTGTTTGGGTGATCAAATACCAAATGGACCTCAGTTGCCTTAAACTGAAAGTGGGGTTGTACAACCCACTTATCAAACAGAAACCGTGCATAATCTAAGAATGTTTTATGCACAGACAGGGGAATGGTGTTAATAATAAACATTCCATCTATAGGCTATATCAGTATTAAGTGGGGGTGGGGGTGAACTTGAAATAAAGGATACTGGATACATCTTCTTAAATATAGAAGTAGCCCGAGATTTCTGACCTTTTTCTGGTATTCCATCTGCATCACATATTGCCCTGGGTAATTGCAGAAACTGGTCTAATTCTGAAACAGCTTTGTTCGAGAATATGGAAGCAGCTTTTTTTTCTCAGGCAGGAAATAACTGTCTAGTTAACTTTTATTTCCTTCTTCTGTTTAGTAACAGTGACCTTCGGAGCAGAAAATGTAATTCGGTTTCATCCTCTTCTTGTGGGAGCTTTTTTTAGAAGAAGCAGCTACCAAAAAAACACTGTACATAATTTATAAGGTTTCATGTCCATACCGTCTGTAATTCAATAGGCTGTCTGACTGTTCGTCTGTAGCATTAATGTCCAAAAAAATGTGGTGTAGATTTTTTTTATCATCTGAAATGAATAATGTGGACTGCTCCAACTGAGAAAAGTATTCATTTATATTTCTCTCTTATAATAGTACATATGGGACAGTCATTTCAGTATGATGGGGGAGAATCTCTGTTAAACCCTAATAGGGTTTTAAAATTATTAAGGGTTTCTGCTCTGTATGGCAGATAATATGTTAATGTTGCCAGTGAAGACTGGCTGAATGAATTTAAAGCATTCTTTGTTTTCAAATTAATTTGCATCTCATGAGCTTCATCAAGAGCTACAAAGAAATAATTTTCCCCAGAAATTGGAAACTGAGAAACACCCTTTTTGAAAAACATTCTCCACAATTTTCAAGTGATCTATACCGTCGATCAAATTACAGACGAGGAAACAACCATCGCACCCCTGCAGCAAGGGCATTTTATAACTTATCTCTCTACCAGGACGGTATACATCCAGAAAGAATTTTGGCTGAAGTTTGGCTCCGCAAAATACTGAAACAAATGAAAACTGACTGCTGGTAATAAAACACAGCGAGACCAACTCGTATATAATACACAACTCATTTATAATTCACAACTCATATATAATTCAAAATGCATTGTAGTAGAGCTAACCAACTCAAGTTCGCTGTTGGACCAAGTCAGTGTGGGTTTTCTACGCTATACTTGGTTGACAGTTGGACTTGATTATATTTTGATAATATTTTTACCATAATAATATCATCAGAGCTCTGTTGAACCAAGTCAGTGTGGGTATTTTTCTACGCTATACTAGGTTGGCAGTAGCACCTTTGGGAAAATAACTTAAAGACAACAACTCGACTATACATCTACTATGCTGTGTACACTTGGCAAACCTTCAACAGTTTGGCCTTGCCTTCGTTGATATTCTTCTGGTGCAGAAGATAAACCGAATGGCATTCCCCTTCTATAGCAGGTTAATAAATTTGGTCGATTATCGGATAGTTTGCTCGATTGAATTGTTTTACATTTGTCATTTTGGGCCTTTTATAACTGTCTATGTGGTATGGGCTTTGCGCATTGCTGAAGGGTGTACAGTGACCTATAGTTGTACATTCTGAGTCACTTGGTCTCTTGTGTAGAGTCGTCTCATTGACAATCATACTCATCTTTTTTATAATGATTGACAATCAACTAGACACCAAGTGATGACATAAGCTCACCAGGGATAGCTCTATGAGCCAGGTGTCCTTAAAAAAAGTAAGGTTTATAGCAGTTTAACTTGAAACCCAAGTATTTTAAATGTCCTTTATATTACCTGTTTAATCTTAAGATTAGGCAAATACTTCGACCACATTAACAAAAATGAAGATCTTTTTAACTGTGTCTCCTTTTCATTTTCTTGATGGTACTGTTCATGAATTCTGATCCTCCGGGTTCCATATGGCAGTAAAGCTGTTTGGCTATCTGACATTCTATCAGCTCTGAAAGTAGCATACACCTCTAACCAAATCAGAGCATTGATGAATTTATCACTTCTTTTTCGATACTGTTTTCTATCTAATGTATATGAGGACCCTTGTAGATATCTTCTTCTAATACTAAAGTATGCATTTTTATTAATTCCAAACAAAGCAATAAATGTTTTTGGCATATCCTACCAATTTCTGTATTGAAGACAAACTGCTAACTCTCCTTCATTGTATCCAGAGTCCACTGATAGTCTTTCTAACAAATTATGTGACCAAAACTTTAATCTCATAACTTTCATCTGTTTTATTGTAATACTCCTGGCACATTTTCTGACACAGCAATTCATTTTCTGACACTGCAAAATGGATATTGTTTTTGTATACCTCAGGACCAATTTGTTAGCTGCTAATGTTGTATCTGTAAAAGATTAATTAATAAGTTCAAACAAAGTCATCTTTTCTTAGTAGAGTACTTAAGTTACATACATTGAAGTTCTATTATTCTGTGTATTTGTTATAATTATACATGTATATACATGTGGCAGTTTCAGTAGGAACATCATAACCCACATGGCAATTTTGGGTTTTACTACCTCACCTTTTTCATATGATTTAGACTTTTAAAATGTATATCAAAGTGGCAGTTTCAGTAGGAGCATCATAACCCACATGGCAATTTTGGGTTTTACTACCTCACCTTTTTCATATGATTTAGACTTTTAAAATGTATGAACCTTTCCATAGATTGTATAGGTAAAAAAAGTTGCTTTTTTAATATTGCTTTGTTCATGTGACAAATTGAATATTTGTTTTACCCCCGAGTTTATCATGCTTATCTATGGTAATATTGAGACCTCCTCCTAAATTCTTAAAAACTACATGTACTATTCTGCATATATAAATAGAAGACTACAAAAGGGACCAACCAGCGAATTAACAATGTACCGGATCATCTATAAAAGACGATACTGTACAGATAAGGAAAAACAAATTATATAAGTCTAACATAATCTAGAATTTACAAAAATAACGAAATTTGTTAGCTATCATGGTGTAAAACTACAAACCAAAGAATTCAACTTTATATATATAGCCATTATAGGACAAAGGTATTGATTAAAAATTACACCACTCCAGACCCTTTTGTTTTCCACATAATTAATATTGCCAATATTTAACAAGTTCCAGGTCGAATCTGATACCGATACCAATAGTATGTTTCCTATTGTAGTATCTTAATCAGTAATACTTTCTACGATGACAATACTAATACTAAAAATCTGGACTTAAAATGAGGCGTATATATGTAGTTTCCAATTTGTTAACCAATATGACGTAAAACAACAAATCAAAGAATTGACATCACCGCCCTGTTAAAGTTAGACTCAAACATTGGGGACACATGATCCCCCAAAATTATCAATACACCAATGGCAGTTTTAGTGATCATTCTATTGAAATATTTAAAAAGTTTGATCGATTTATGGTTTCATCTTATACAATAATCCCAAAAGTGGCTAAACTAACTGAAAAATATTTTTAAAGACTTTAATAAAGCCATGGTTGGTTCAATTTTACTTCTAATACAACTATAAATACATATTAGAAAATTGTCTTGATCAAATGACCGATTAAAGGTAACATCATCTACATTAATAAAAAAAAAATGTCAAATTTACAGCAAAATGTTGAAAAATTATTAATATATTTCAGATTCAGATATTTGCTGATAAAGATTTTAATGATGAGAATTTAGAAAACAGAATTGAATTTTTGTATACACCAACAACTATGCAGTGTCCAATTGATGGCTGTAATGCCGGTCGGTTTGGGTCAAAAGCTAAATATAAAAGACACTGGGACGAGAAACACTTATATTTAACTATCAATTATAGTTGCCCTGAGAGGTCGTGCAAGTCAGTATGTAGAAGGAAAGCTGATATAAAGCAGCATCTTAAAAAAGTTCATGACATTGATTTGTGATTATATTTCAAGTGTAAGTTTGTGTCCAAACAAAAGGTATGGTCTTGTTAGGAAGCTTCCATGGAATATTTGTATTTATGCTTGTGGATACATTTTATATCGTCGGTTCCTTGTGCATAACAATTGCATGAAATCACACCATCATCTGAAGCACAATTTACATTCGAAATTGAATGGTCCGTTTTTCTCCATATATTGGTTGTGGGTATATATTATTGATGCGTCTTTTTCCAGTCCCCATTTGATGGCTTCTCTTTTACTTAAATCATACGAGTTGTATCCTGAAATTCTCATTATCAATTTATTCGGATTTGTAGTTGGTCTTCATGTTAAAACCTCATGATCTTTAAATGCTGTAATTTGACCATTTCTATTCCATGTTCAAACAAATGAGACCTATTGTTTTGTGCTTCAGTAATGTTGAATAGATTTGCAGATTGAGAAATTGAGCAATAATAGTTCCTTAAAGATGATCCAATTTGTCGTATAATTCCTGTAAATTTAGTTCTTTGTTAATGACATCATAATAACTTGTAAGAGGTCAAGAACATTTTTCGTCTTTTGTGTGTTTCACCTTGATATTGGTTACTTCATCATTCATAGGAGGAATTTTACTGTTCATAAGGTGCTGTATGTCCATAACTATTGATGCAAGACAAAAAAAAAAATTATTGTAAGGGCCTTTTCTTTGCTAAAATGTCCAACATATCTGTCATGCATTTATTTTTTCTTCAATTATTGACTGGAATTACAACATGTGCAATACGAATTTCCGAAAGAATATAGCTATTAAGGGAAAATCCACGATAAGATTGATAATTTACATCAGTTTCTCTACGGTTGTATTTTAAAATAGGTGTTGCTATCGTCAAGTCAATTGACAGAATATTGCCATTTTTCAAGAAGAAATATCTTTTGGCATATTTTCTTGAATTTACAGTAAACTTTCCTTTATAACTATTTGATTTTTAGAAACAAATTGTATATATAAAGCTAGTTTTCTCTATGCAAGAATGAATGATACAAAACTAAACTAGAAAAATTTCAATAATATATGCACTCTTACATTTACGTTGGTCTTTTGTCTGTCAAACTGATATAAGCACTGTCATTTGTTGTTTATATCTTTAAAATAAATGAATATATCCACCCAAAATGTGTTTTTATGGTAGTTCCAACTAATATTAAGTTAAATAAAACAACAAAGTCAACAATTTCTTAATTTTTATTTTGAGTAAACAAAGGCTAAAAATTTGACGGAAAAGTACACTTTTCCCTGGAACATGAGAAGGACAATTATTTTGCCAAAATTAAAATAGAATAATGAATTAAAAAGTACTTATAAAAAAGATGTGGTATGATTGCCAATGAGACAAATATCCACAAAAGACCAAAATGACACAGACATTAACAACTATAGGTCACCGTACGGCCTTCAACAATGAGCAAAGCCCATACCGCATAGTCAGCTGTAATAGGCCCCGATAAGACAATGTGAAACAATTCAAACGAGAAAACTAACGACCTCATTTATGTAAAAAAAATGAACGAAAAACAAATATGCAACACATTAAACAAACGACAACCACTGAATTACAGGCTCCTGACTTGGGACAGGCACATACATAAATAATGTGGAGGGGTTAAACATGTTAGCGGGATCCCAACCCTCCCCCTAACCTGAGACAGTGGTATACAACATAAAAATGAGGATGTGCTATCCCGTTTGAAATAAGTTTTCTACAGGTACAACCAAACTTCAAAACCAAATCTTTATATCTATGGAAAGATTTAGTAAAGGTTTTTAAGTAATTTATGGTAACGATATCCCTGGTTTAATAATTTACCAGTAATACATAGGTTGCGTTCGTTCAAATCAAAAACGTCACAACAAACAGCGGCATAGCGAACAAGTTGTGAAATATAAACACCGTAAGATGGTGCCAAAGGAACATCACCATGGTACTTGTAGTTTTTTTGGTTTATTATTTTTTAATTTGACTGGGATGCACTCCCCAGCTATTTGGAGTATTTTGTTTGTTAGTCTTGAACATGTTTCTTCTATATTGTCAGAAATCATGTCAGGACTCAAATGTTCATTACATTTGCTGGAGAATGCCTCCCAGTCTGCTTTCTTATAATTATATACTGATTCAAAATCATCAGTTAGTATTTGTTTATGACTAAAATTAATATTTACAACATGATGGTCACTGCCATAAGAACTAGTGAGGTCAACTGACCATGTTATTTTACTAGCTAGACTAGAATTACAAAAAGACAAATCAATTGGTGCCATGATTAACTGTAAATTTTATGGTACATATACATACACAAGGTGACACGTGCTCAATTGTCACAACATAATTAGTCATGTAGATATCCACACGCCGATATTCCTTATATGTGACACGTGCTCACTTGTGACAACATAATTAGTCCACACGCTGACATTCCTTAAATACTATGATGCGAGCAAAAAAACCTAATTATTAATCAATTAATATAATTCATACTTTAATAATGCAATCAAACATAAATAAAATAGAATAATTAATAATCATTACCTTATATGATATAGTGTATAAGGTTGATTTAAAAATCTTTATAAAATTTAATATTTAGGAATAGATTCAAAAGCATTAAAGAGACTGTCGGTCTAGGCTTTGCTGTTTTATTCTAATGTTTTGCTCCTTAATTTTATTACGTATTATTTAGGTATTTGATATCTACTTTTTTTATATAAATTTTAACATTAGTTCAGTTCCATTTAAGTATTTTGTACGTAAATTTTAGTTTGAAGTTGAATTTTTTACTTATTCTTTTACACACAAGATTGGGTTCCGGGCAACATTTTTTTTCTATTTTGAATTTTGAGGTATGTATTTATATATTTCTATATCATTACCATTTGTCAATGACTTTTCTTTCTGAATCATTTTCAGGATTTTGACCGGGCTTTTTTTTTTATTTTTGTGAAATTTTTGTATCAAAGTGAAAATTTCACTTCTCATTTGTTACAAGGGTGACTTCGGTCAACATTTTTACCATTTATAGTATGTAAATTTTTTTTCTTTAATCTATTAATTGTTTTTGAATTGTCTTTAAGAATCATGTTTTGGATTTTTTACCGGGATTTTTTATTTTTTTGTGGGTTTAAGTTCAAATTTGAAAATTTCACTTCTTTTTTATTACAAGGGTGATACCGGTCAACTTTTTGCCCCTTTTTTAGTAAATATTTTTTTTGTTTATATCATATTTTTTGTCATTTAAATGTCTTTAAGAAACAATTTACAGACTTTTACCGGGTTATATGTTTTTCGTAAATTTAAGTTTTAAGTTCAAAAATGTGTTTCCAGGTCACACTAAGAAAGACTTCCGGTCAAAATTTTTGGTAAAAAAGCATATTTTTAAAAACATATTTTTTAAATTTTTTTATAGCCCATTATAATAGCTTTCAGAATCAGCTTTATTTATCGATTTGCTTAAGCGGTTCCAGAGATATTGTTATAATACACCCATTTTTTTCCCTTTGCGTTTTCCATTTCCGGTTTTTTTGACCCTCCCCTGATTATGGGATTATGTAAAATTTAGTTCTGGGATTTATGATGCAGCACATTTTCAACGACCAAAAACTGCACCGTGTAAATACTTACCTTGTATTAGTATTATTTTCATCATTTTTAGTCACGGCTGCTAAATCATCCGTTTAGATGGAAAATGTTTGTTTTTCAGCCCCCTCGCCCCTGTATGCTTGCAGCACATGGTTACCCCGGGGGTACGGCTGCAAATATTACCAAAAAATTTATTTCTTTACGTGCAAGGGAAAAATCCAGTTAAACGGGCTACACCAAATCAAATAATTTGGTGATATATATTATTTACCTTTTTTTCTTTTTAGTTTTTTCATTTCTAAATTCGGCTTTTTAAAAGTTGAAAAAATAGCTGGAGGGTATTTATTTATCAGTTGATGATTTTAAATATAAGAAAAAAACCCCGTTGAATTTGA
>CM034354.1:49068989-49100499 GCA_019925275.1 Mytilus edulis
TTTTTTTAAAATTTTTTAAATACATATGTAACTAATTTAAAATGAATGGTATAAAAAAAAGAACCATGGCAATCATTTGTGAGAAAAAAGAACTTTTCAAGTTTTACTTACAAGCGACCCAATTTCCCCCGGGGTTAGGAATTGTTTAAATTTTTAAAACAATAAAGGGCCCAAAACATTTAAAAAAGTTCTTTGTTTGAAGCGCATAAAATTAAATCAAGGGATAAAGGAACCATTATCTTTCGATGTGTGTTTTTCCTGGTGCATTAAAAAAAAACTCGCCAATTTAAACTGCATGCAATAGTCATTTAGTTTGTTTTAGGGGATAAAAAAGTCGGAAACGAGTTATTATGAAAGGAATCATTGATACAGTTAGAGGAACTTTTGTTTGGATTTTCATTTTATTTGCAGTATTATTTTTACAAACTGTGTCAAAAACATGAATTATGCGAAATAAGAAATGATTGTTATGTACTTTTGTATTCGTTTAAATCTGAAATCATTTCATGCCATAATAAATCTTTTAAAAAAATCAAATACCTTACCTACTACTCACATATCTTCAAGAAAACAAATTCCACCTTATTTATTTTAAATATTTCTCTTTAAAAATGATTCACAAAATCCAATTAATTACTTTAAAGAGTTAAGTCGGACCTAAAAGGGGGGAATAGAATCAACTTTAGCTTAACTAATGTCTGTATTAGTAATAATTGGAACCTTTCATATGAAACCCCAAACCATTTTCAAGGGGACCCGCATGTCAAGTTCATTTCCAAAATTTGCCTGCACATAGTGTTTCTGGAGTAAGTTCAGATAATTTCTTTAAATTTTTTTTAAATTTGGTGAAGTGTTCTGCCCAATTTTATCAGTTAAATTATATGGGACACGCTTGTTAAACGGCTTTGTAAACCCTTTTTTGATCATGTTCTTCTAAAAAGATTCGTATTTTTGTAACAGGGTTTAAAAAAAAAATTCTTTTTTTATTTTGTCCCCATCCGATATTAAGCACTTTTTTTTTAATGGGTTTTAAGAGCTTCATCTGAAATTTATTAATAATTTTTTTTTTAAATTTTTTTGACTATCTTTGATTTGGAATTTTAATAAGGTGACCAGCTTGTTTTCTGTAATATAAAATTTGGGTCACATTGATTAATGGGTTTGGGGGTTGGGTTTTTGTTCCAAAACAGTGGTATTAATCCAATGCATGCGTTAGACGTTGACGTTTCTAAAAAAAATATTTAAATTGAATTTAATTTTTTTGCCGCTCATTGAAACCCAAAAATTTCCCTTTTTCCCGTCGAGATATGTTGTAGAGACTGTTTGAAATCCGTTTTTTCAGCGTTTTCTATGCATAACTGTTTTGAAAAAAAGCTCATTACTTTTTCTTGGACCAAGACATGAGGAAATTGTTGCCTGAAGACTTTCTATGTAATCTAAGTTACAACAGACCGAATACATGTATCATCAGAGGGAATACTTCCACTGGGAGTAAATTGCTTCACGGCTCTGTTTTTTTCTTCCAAAAAAAAATCCAAGTCTTAACCTTTGGATGGATGACCACTGACGGTATATGATATATTGCTGTCCCATATATTGAAGTGTGTCAACATCAGTTTGATATGGTAAGATTACATAAAAAGTCTTTCAGTGATTGCACTGTACAAGGTCGCTGTTGTTTCTCCTGACACCAATTCTGAGGTTAATGATAGCCTGTGAAAATATAAATACTTGGAGATGTAGTTTTCCAATCTAGGATTGTTGGATAAAAATTATTTGTAAAATGTTAGATACGTTTCTGGTGTTGGGCTTTATTTAGAAATAATCATTTTTCTAACGAATGGAAGAACCATTTCTTTCATTGCCGTTGTGTGAAAAACTAGTAAAAGTTGCCACGCAACTGATGATCTTTACATGTTTTAGCAAATGTCTTCGCATTATCCGTTGTGAAGTTGAGAAATTCGCGCATGCTCTCCAAGTAAGGCGTCAAATTAAGTTCGAAGAAAGATTTGATAACATTCATCTCGTAATGTCCTAAGCCTATACATCCAGTCAAACTCTTTTGCAAATGAAGGAAGTTTGCATGATTTAGCCGGTGGTGTTCCCTATATAACTTGCGAGACATAAATGAACGTTGAAAATAGCAGCATATGATGCATTCTTCTAAAATTTTGTGATATAAGCTGTGTGGCCTTCCATCACAGCAAACGAAAGTCCAGTGACGATCTTGGCCATTACATTTCATAATTCCACTATCTATTCCAATTTGACGAAGTACAAATGCTACCGAATCATTGCTGTTAGGATTTACAAAGACTGGTTTACCCATTACTAAGTTCGTTTTCTCTTCATGGTTTGTTTTGACATGTTCGAACCGGATATGGTTATTTGTGTCCCTCTTTTCTTTTCCCAATACAATCTCTTGCGATCCTGGATGTCTTTTAACTCTGTCAATTAGTTGTGTTTTTTCATCTAGGCAAATTGTGTAAGTCTTTTTTTAGAGTCAACACTTCTGACCATGTAAACGCCATCAGCTTATTCTATGATGTTTTCTCCAAGTGCATTTGTGCAGTTTGGTGAAGGCCGTTCCATACAATGCTGTACAAACAGTTTTGGTCTGTTCTGGAGATATGTTGGTACAGTATCATGATACTTCCTGCACATTTGAACATTATTTACCTGCTTGGTTTGCTTGGTACCCAAACAACATGGATTGGCTGGGGATGCTGCACATCAGAGAAGCAAGGGAAAATGTTTTCCATAAATGAAAAAAAACAAGCTTTCTTTAATGGAGTGGTTAATAACAGGCCTCTTAACCACGTTGGCCAATAGTGGCAATAGTATATCTAGATTTCCTACATTTAAATGTTATAATGTAAAGGTCCTTTTTGATTAGATGCAGCCACTTATGGGAAAATGTACCATTGATATTAAGAACTGCAAATATAACTTACTCTTAGGGTGCTTAAGTGATGCAAAAGGAACACTTGTGTCTTTCCACCACTGTGGACAATTTTCTGGATTGTCAAAGAAATTTTTCATACTTCCTGTACCTCTTTGTGAGTATACCGTCGCAATCACCATGATTAGTATCCCGTGTTGTGATTTTTTTGAATTCAGCTTTTCTGCTAATAGATAGCAAGCTAGTACAGTAGTTGCGTCTTTAAAATGTAATGTTAATTTACTGGTAAACACAACACTATGTAGCAATGTGTGATATAGAGCAACCAATTCCCTATCGAAAGGGGAAGTGTTCAGATAGTTCCACTCATAAAGAGCAATTACTTCACTCTTAATATTAGCATTATGTTCGCACAACCCACAAGGAAAGTGCATCATATCGAATTGGTTAATATTTTCCATAGCATTTAGAACTTCGTCTATTAACTGTAGAAATTTCATCTTCAAAGTTTGAATTTTTATTTCTGAAGTATTTCATCATGACCTGACATTGACCTCAAATTGAAAGTCTTAAAATGCTGATAATTTTTTCAGTTCATAGTAGGTAACCTTTCAAAAGATGTACACACAAAACTATACCTTTGAGAATAATTTCGTTGTAAGTTTTGTACAGACGGTCGGTCATTTTTGAGCTTAATATATAAAATGTAAATCGAAAGGAACATTTTATACACATTATGTATGCAGCAAACTCTCATCGTTTTCTTTTGCAACAACTATTTGAGGGGTCCGTAGGTGGCCTGTTACAAGGCAAATTTCTGTCCCTATCCAATGTACCCTCAGTTTCTAGTGGCAGTCCAAATTTCCCTGACCATCATCCCAGATGGCCTCTATTGTATCAACCTACCTTTGTATTTATTGTAAACTTGTTCTCGTCCTGAATATGCATGAAGTATTTGCCACTGGACGTTAAGCAACCAACAATCAATCAACTATTATTATAACTTCATGAATATGATATCAGTATACACATCATAAGCATCAGAACTGGTAAGAACTGTCATCAAAGTCTAAACTTATTTTTTTTCATATAGAGCAAAAGAAATAAACTTCAAGAAAAACCTACATTTTAATTTGAACAAATTGAAAATTTTCCACATGTCTTTTTTCAGTATATCTTGTGCTGTTGTATGGATATCAGTCTAGTTGACATATACCTTCATCTTTGATCTCCTTATCGAAACACTACAAATTAAATGTTTTCTCATGCTCTTTATAATTCTATTTCAATCTAGTTCTGATTCACCATTTTTAATTTTCTTTATAGGAAAAATGAAAAATCTATTTGTTTGTGTCATTTGCTATAATGAAAATTAACAAGGGGAAAGTGTGAGATACTGCTACTGATAATACCCCATCCCAAATTTATCATTTAACAGGAAGCAGTTGAGTGATCAATCTGAAAAGCCATTTCACAGTATAACTGATAAATTTAAAAAAAATGTTGAAGCACTTTTTGAGGCTTCAATCAATAAATTACACAATTCTCCAATCTGTATCAAAACCTGGGCAAATGTTTTACCCTGCTTGGTAGTTTATTTCCTTTAAAATGCATAAAAAAGGCACAAAACAAGTAAAATAAAACAATGTGAAAAAAAAAGAAAATATAATTAGTTTATTGTGGCAAGAGTTGCTGGCACTGGCTATGAATCTATTATTTCTTTCTTCAAAATTTACCTCTAAAGGGAAAATCTGAATTCAGAATTATTTTTCTCCCTCATATGCTGGACCAATTTTTATTTTTATTTTATCCAATTTGGGATCAGAAAATGTTTAAGGAACATACCTTATCCTTTCTAAAGTGAAATGGTATCTCCCCGAGAAAAATGATACACATAAAATAACAAAAATATTAATTAGTGATGGTGTTGTTAAAAAACGAAGTAGAATAACAATAATACTGAAGTTACAGGAAAATCAAATCAGAAAGTCCATAATCACATGGGAAAATCAAATAACAAAACAAATCGAAAACGAATGGACAAGAACTGTCATACTCCTGACTTCGTACAGGCATTTTCAAATGTAGATAATGGTGGATTAAACCTGATTTTACTAAATGAAGGAAACAATTACCTCATTTTTGTATCACTCTCATTTTCCGTCTCCTTGTTGATCTCACAATCACTGACTTCGAAATCAGAAAATGGTGGACTCGCTGCACTGTTTTCCTCCTGATTCTATGCCCATGGAGGTTGGCCATCAAAACCTCTGCCAAGCTGTGTCTGTAAATAATACAAAACATTTAATTTTAGGTTAAATAAAGTGATGTTAACTCTACAACAATTGCATGGATCATCAGCTTTGTCCTTTCTTCTGTTGGTAAGCATGCTTCATAAATACATATAATGTCAGAATATTTTGATTCCCCTTTAACCATTAACGATTAACCATTGTCATTATTAGTTGTGTATTCAACTCTTCGTTTTGCCATGGCTGTTTTGTTTGTCTTTCTTTACAACATTTGACTTCGTCTTCTGAATAAAGTAAAGTTGATACTTTTGACAAAAATAGACTTACAAAAATCATTTACGAAAGCATATGCGTGAACAATACTTGTAACATCTTTAAAAAGTATACTAACCAATTGATAAAGTGTCAATGGAAGGGACAGATAGTTTTCTAAAACCATTCTGACATTCTGATAGTTTCTTTAAAGGTCTAGGTCCCATGTTAAGTATGTTTACTTATATGTGTTGGAAACAACATGTGTACTCCGTGTAACTTCTTTCACGCGTAGCTGCTGAGAGCTGGTTCTGCTTTTTTAATCTTGTCAAAGAGCTCTCCTTACCCAATATATGTTGGTCTAGTCTCTCATTTTTCCTTTCAACAAATACAAAGACATAATGGAAGTACAGTCTTCAAAAATAACATTCTCTTCAATTTCGATGTAAATGTACAAAGCCTGTGGATGTTGACAAACACTTGTGCAGTCAAGACAAATAAATGACGAATCTTCGAGTCAGACTTCAAAAGCAAACTTTGAATTTCTTGCAAATTTTTAAGTGTGATCAGGAATGTTCGTCTCTGTTCAACAGTACTTGCATCTGTTCCTTCTGCCTTGAAAAATGAAGATTTGCTAAAATGATGCTCGAATAAGCATAATTTTCTCCAACGACATTAAGAAAAGTCATTCTTACACTCTATTACACAGCTACTTTAGTACAATTAATCTTGATGTACAGTTCTAACGATGCATATCAAATGTACTTCTGTAAAGCTGTGTGTTAACTGTACAGATATAAAGCTTAATATAAACTGTACGTCAGTAAAGCTGTATATATTCTTTTTAAATTGTCTGTCTAGCAATGACTCATGATATATGCATAGATAAAAAGACAAATGCACAAAAAAAACTAAATTTCTCAGTCATAAATTGGACATCAATATGTTCATTCTGAAGTATTGCTCTTGTTGGTTCATCATACATTACAATATAATGATTAAGACTACAACACTTAATTTAATGGATATTTTTCTATCGATCAGAACGATCACCATTGTTACTAACGTCCAATCACCGTAATGTTGTAGATAGTTCTTTCTGAAATCTTGGCCTGTTATCCCAATATATTTATCATTCCACCTACTTTCTAACAATTCCAAAATAGCAGTTATATTAAAAACATTCCTAGTGCTTCCAAATTTTTGTAGAATAATGTATCCTGAGTGCTGATAAGTGCTATTATTGTTTCTAGGCCATAAATGGCACAATGCAAATATGTGTATTGTAACAACTGCATTGTCTCCTGGTGTAACTATACTGGCACATGCTGTACCTTCTTTCATGTCTGAGACATCTTTACCTTACCAATTCACCTGTGCCATTTCGGCTTCTCTTTTGTATTGTTTTATGCACGGATCTTAATGTTGTTCCTGAATAAGGGTGAGTGATCGAATTTGAGTTGTGTACTTTTGGCAATGGCGTACCCTAAAGGACAGTGTGGTATTTGCTGTAATTATCATTAATAATATCCCGTTTGAATTTAAATTGTTCGATGTTTCTTGCTTTTAAGCACTTGGCAGGCTATTATCTTCATTGGATGTCACAAGAGATATTTTGTCAAAGGTTGGAAACTAAAATTTCTTCATTAATCTTCAAAATTGTATTAGGAAACTGTGGTCTGTTGACTTGACGTTGCGTTCTTGTTGCTTCTTTGAAGTGTTCTGATGGTATGCTATTCGTTTCCTTCACATATAACCACATGTTTCTCTTTGTACGACAGTCTCATCAAATTCCGTTATAATTACAATGATGCGTGAACTAAACAGACATAATGAGTAAAATAGTCAGAATATTGGTACTGCAGTCATCATCGTTTTTCAATTTTAAAAGAAACAACAGAAAAGCATATAATATTCAATATTTTCCTGGGGTAGAGGTCCAAAATGGTACTCAATTTCACCTGCTTCTGTCAATTTTAATCGGTCCTGTTCTAAAAAGTTTGGCAATTTCGCCATTGAATCTTCAGTAGTTTCCAAATATTCAATTTGCAAATCAACCAGCTCTGCCATTCTTTCTGAACAAGATTCAGGGGGCAGCCACAGTTTTACATTACGAAGTAAGCTTGTGTCCAACTGGTCATATGTTTTCCGCTGTTTGCAAAACATTAATTGTGTCTTACTTATTCATGCGAAACTTGAATGTTAGACAGAAGGAAAACAAGTAGTATTAAGTTTATGGATATTTTTCTGAGATTTCTAGAACAAGTTCAGACGGAAAATGACATTTGACATAAATAAACTAAGCATCTTCTTCTGTGAAATGATCCCCAAGGGTGACTGGGGTATAGAAATAGGGTCACTTGGTCTTCTCCCGACCGGCAGTAAAACGCTTGCCGAAGTGGGGCGTCCGTTTGGCTGTGCGGGATGTATCAAGTTCGCAGTCACGTCCGGTCAGAAGGGGACGTTAAATCCGATGCCTCGTGTAAAGAGAGTGCCACGCTCTTTGCACGTTAAGAACCCTTGCAACAACTCTTCGAGGGGTCCGTAGGTGGCCTGTTGCAAGGCAAAATTTCTGTCTGTATCCAATATACCCTCATTTTCCAGTGGCAGTCCAAATTTCCCAAACCAACTTCCTCTATTATAACAACCTACCTATTGTATTTATTGTTAACTTGTTCTCGTCCTGAATATGCATGAAATATTTGCCACTGGACGTTAAGCAACCAACACATCAATCAATCTGTGAAATGTTATGGAACTTGGGGATGGATAAAATCATTGTCTCTGGATGGTATCGATTCTGTCTTGGTCATATTACTGGACTTGTCGCCTTGTGCAACAAAATGATTGTATATGTTTATTACCATTGCCATCTGATCTTGTACATGTTGCCATTTTCAAATCGATTCTATCTTGAATACTTTTTGAGAAAAATGCAAAAGAAATTGCTTCAAGAGGACATAACTCTCATAGGGAATGATGAAATCCTTAGTAGCCTCATATGGTAACACATCATAATGAGATCTAATTTTAAAAAGAAAATAGTTTTACACGTCCTTTCTTACACAGTTATGTATAGATATTATTTCAGCAATGGGATCATTCTTTTTATACACATTTTTATACGACCGCAAAAATAAGAAATTTTTCAGTTTTTCATTCTAAAAGAAGTGTTTATGATATACATATACTAACAAAAAATAATTTAATAATAATAGAATTGCTTCTATACAGGATCATACAGATCAAATCAACATTGTTATATTATCAGGAGTTCTTTGTTAACGGGCTGTGTGATGAAATCAACAGACTTCAATGAATATTGTGACGCAAGAAAAGTACACGAACTTTTGACATTGCAGGAAATAGAGAATAAGTCGTATTCCAAATGAGAAATAGTTGAATACGATGTTAATAAGAACAGAATCATTGATTTAGTTATGTTCGTCATCACATCTCCATATGTGGATATTCGCTAGCTAGTTGTATCTAGAATGTTCGGACATGATTATAATGGTTGTTGTGGAGGGTTCTCATGGTCGTTGTTGTTGTGTATTTCTCAGTCATCAGTTATTGTATTTGGATTCTAGTTGTCTGTGGGGATTTCTACATTGATAAACATGGATCCCCTTCTCTCGTTTGTTAAGTTCTCTAACGGTTCTTGTAAGTAGGAAGATGTATTGACATCTGGGGATTACATGTCGTTGTTATGGATTGGCTTTGCAGCGAGAGTGGACTCGCGCTCTCCGCACCTTTTTAATGAAATAAATAAGACGACTCAGTTTGTTGGTAGGAACAAAACACTTGAATTGGGTTTTTTTTTCTTTTTTTGTTAAATCATAAACATGATATAATACAACAGTGCATAAATCACACAGTTTAACAATGAACAACATTATCAGTTGACAAAAACACATGTATTTTTATAGTTATTGAATTATATTATATTAATTAAGGTCTTTACTCTAAAGACGCTGACAAATCCCCAATTTCTGACAACTCACCTATTAGGTCTTCTATATTATCAAATTCATTATTGTTTACTGTTAATATGTTCAAAACATCTGGGACCTGGTATTGGTTTTCCAGTTCAATCTGTGCCTCTGGTGGCGAGTCTGGTACAGCATAATGTACATGCGAGTCGGTACTACGTCGCGACCCTTCAAATTCCGAACGGTTTTTTCTGACTACGGGACAGCTTTTTGATTTTCTTTAAGCTTGAGCACTAGATAGTTTAAGAGCATACTAATCGATTGATACAGTAAGTACAGTTAGTGTTTGTGCTAACATTTTCTTCTCACTTGTTTGTTTCTTTGCATGCCCCGATACAGTGTTAAGTTTGCTGTGAGTAACAAGTGTTAACATTTTCTCTTATATCCTTATGTGTTGGAAACAACATGATTACTCCGTTTACCATCTCGTCGTCGTTGAGCTGGTTCTGCTTTTTTAACCTTGTCAAGTAGTTCTAACCCAAAATACTTTGGTTGATAATTTCTATTTATCTGAACATCTTTGATTACAAATACTGCTGAAACGGATCGCCCTTTGTCCTTGTTAATTGGCATTTAATCTGTTTAATAACGTCACATTGTAAACGATGATCACTCGAAAAATTTGTCAAGTACAATTCTTTTTCAAATATTGACTAGAATGGTTATTTTTGTCGGAACAGAACAAAATAATTCTTTTTTTTAGAAATAAAAAAGAACCCCATTGAAGCTAAATGGATATTCCCGTGGATGGAATTGTAATATACATAAAATAACAAAAATATGAAATAGTGACGAAATTGCTAAAAATAACAAAAATATTAAATAGTGACGAAATTGCTACTATACAGATCACATCAAAGTTATTTTATTTTAATAAGCTCTTTGATTGCGGGTTGAAATGAAAGCAGTAGAAATGTATGAATCATTGGACTCAAGATGTTCAAAATCAACTTAAACAGCAGGCAAAAGTTACTGATTCTGATTATAATCCTAGTACATTTGATAACTATAAACACAAGGTCCGCACGTTAATATGAAAGAACTTAATGCAATAGTTATGTTCATCGTCGAATCTCCTTATATAGACATACGCTATGCTAGTTGTTGTATTTATTTGTTTTAACTTCATTGACACTCTCGCTGTAGTTTTATGTGAACATTATAAGTAACTGTTATTGTGTTAAATATAGTTCTTAATTTCGAAAAGTTTTGGCAATTTCGATTAACAAAATGTGGACGAACAAGTGATGTGAATAATAACGTCATTCTATGGCCGATTTTTATTCAAGGAGGACACTTTTCAAGTCTGTTTATTTAGTTGATCGTACTTAAATGTATTCATTTTCCTGTTAATAACATAACTACAAACGTAACGGATTTTTCGTGATAAGGAACATCCAAGTGAAATATACTTCGGGCAACAATTAAATTATATGAATACAAAAAAAGTGTAAAAACACAAAAATACTGAACTCCGAGGAAATTCCAAAAGGAAAGTCCCAAATCAAATGGCAAAATCAAAAGTTCAAACCCATCAAACGAATGAATAACAACTATCATATTCCTGACTTGGTAAAGGCATTTTCTTATGTAGAAAATGGTGGATTGAACCTGGTTTTATAGCTAGCTAAACCTTTCACTTGTATGACAGAAAGAACAGAAATCCTCATCATTATGATGTTATCTCTGTTGGTTGGTATTCTGAAATGCTTTAAGCGGATCGAAAGGATTTATAATGTACTGAATGAAGACCCTTAGGGGCAACTAATTCAACCTCAAGAGCAACCCATGCAACCTCAGGCTCAACCAATACAACCTCAGGGACAACCCATGCAACTTCAGGGGCAACCAATTCAGCCACAGGGACAACTCATACAACGCCCAGAGCGAAAATTTTAGCCTCAACAACAACTAAGAAGGTCACAATAAGGACGCAACCGTGTAAATAGACTAAATATTTAAACTTACATGTGCATCGGTATACCATCTGCTATGACCATGATCCTTATTCCATGTTGTTCATTTTCTACATTGAATTTTTCACCTAGCTAATAGCACGACAAAACAGTTCTTGCGTCTTGCTCTTATGCCTTGTCACAATGGGTAGGCCCATTCCAAAATTTAAAACTGTTATAAAAAATGACAAACAATAAGCGTATAGATAAAATGTTAGATACAATAAGGGGTCATCCATGATTGTCAACCATTTTAAACAAAGTGTCAAAACATACACTTTTCCAGACCCCCCACCCTCCCTAAAAAAGTGTATATCAACAATTTTCAGATTTAAAGACAAGAATCAATTATTCTTAATAAAAAGTAGATACCGTCTATTATAGTTAATTTAATATGAAAATTTGCAACGAAAATAAACTGAAACATATCTGACTGTTTCATTTTTATTATTTTTTAAAAGGGTACGGTAACAATGTAGATTTGTTAACCCCCTTCCCTCAAGTGTACGTTTTGTATCCTTTGGAAAATTATTGACAATTATGGATGAACCCTAACTTAAAATAATAGTGGCAAGTATACAGTTTTGATTTAGAGATTTGTTCCTTACCCATAGACAGGAAATTCATTAAAAGAAACTTGTAAAAGACATTATATCTAATAATCTTGATACATAACATATTGTGAAAGAACTATTTTAAAACTTAAATAATGATAAAAATCATTATTAAGAAATTGTCTGATTATTAAAGCATAATTTCGTTTCATTTTAAAAGAAAATGAAAAAGACCCTTTACATTGATACATTTTCAGTATTAAATATGACAACTTACGACGTATAGCTTGAAATATTTTGTTGTTCCGTAGACTGCTGGCCTTCTGCCCAACAAGCTCATGAGGCTAAAAAAAAACCATCCAGCATTGTTTTAATGGTGAAGGAGGAGCCTTTGCCCTTAACACTTGGACAGAAGGGTTACCATCAACTTATGAGGGACTGAAACTTCATAAAGTTGAGGTAATTCTTTATCCAATGGAACCATTTTCTGTAAAAGACCAAAAATACATGATTTATACAGCAGTATTCATATTTTATATTGAAAGAGAAAAACCAATACATTGTTGTATCTTAATCAATATGCATGCATGTTATAGTGTAGATATTGATTTTGAAGAGATTTTTATTTATGTTTCTTAAATATATCTTAAAGTATGTTTATTGGACGAAACAGTTAAATGTCTGATGCTAATTTATAGGTTTATATACATGTCTATGATTGAAAGACAAGTTATACTTTCCCAAACTGTTGGTTTCAATAGATCTCAATTGTTCATTGGTTTAAATTATGTTATGACATCCGTCATCAGATGTTCTCATGACAGATGTTATCATTTCCTTGATTTTTCTTTATAATGATTTGCATTATATTAATTGTTGATAATTAGATTTAGAACAAACCTCCACTTACATAATTAGAGTGATCAATTTGAAGACTACGAGATGGAATGTAGTGGTCCACCAATACCTCAGTTTCCATGGCATCCTGTGGCTGTCTTTCATTTCTTACTAAAAAAAAGTTTTTAATTAAACCATTTAAATGATACTAAGTCCTTAAACTCTTCCTTCATAACGATGCCTTTTGACACCTGTGTAGTGCCTCAATTGAAACATCTTGTCTACGAAAAATCTGTATTAGACTTGATAAAATTTACATCTAATATAAAAATGGATGAAATATTTGTTTTCGTAATGCATTAATACTTTATTTGTTTCCTATGGTATGTATGCTAAGTATGTAAAAACAAAATCCATGGAGGAAAGGGTTTATAGAAAGTATACTATATCTCATGATACAGGCAAAATGTTGCATTCTGTTCGCATGATACCTTTATAAAATCTTTAATTTTATTTCTAAACTGGTCATCAAATGTCTGTGTGGAAGATGTACTTTCAAACAATCTCAGTAAGGTTTGAGCCTCATTTTTTTAGGGAACACAGTGTAAATCAGATGATGCGAGACACATCACAATAGTATCATGGACTGATGCCGAGTCTGATTGAGAAAGGCGTCAACAGTGGATCCATCACAACCTAAAGGCTCGTCCTTGCCTGCGAGTATTGAGAATGGTGAAGATGTCCAAGAGCCAAGCAAAGCCTGTTCTAGTAGAGGAAATGTTTCAATCACTAAAATTTAAAAAAAAAAAACGCTTAAACCTATATTGGATTTAACCAAGTATTCTTCTGGTAAGGATGATATTTAAAAACTTTTCTTTCCTCCAACATTCGAACCATTGAAAAAAAAGACCATCAGAAAGACAAACCCAATGCAAAGAGTGGGAAGGGGAAAGGTTATCAAACCCGTATAGCAAATCTGCGTACGTGTACGATATATCTAGTGACAGTGATTTTGAAAAGGTGAATTATGTTGATAAATAGGTAGCACATCAGGTATGTTAATTACATTCAAAATGCCTCTGACACGAAATAGACGCACACATCTTTTGGAATGAAATCCAAGATCTTATAAGTGCTGCAAAGCTTTGGACTTTCAAAATAAGGGGATCAGAAATAGAGTCAAAAAAGTATATATCTTCATAGATGGCTTAAATGTATGATCATCTCCTGAATCGTCAGTTAAATCTGTGTACTAAAGACATGGTTCTGTCTTCTCCTTTCTCTCTCTGAACGAGTAATGAATTTTACTGTGAAAATTGATATGGCTGTTTTCGTTGGTAAACGTCCTTTTTTTCAACTGGCTTGATCTCAATGAATTTGAACCTGTTGACAATCGTTTAACTGCATTAATTTTCAACTTTCGGGAAATGGTTTTAATATATTTTTTCTGCAATATTTTCTTGGTTTTTTTTTGTAACATTAATCAATGGAATATTATCATATGGCTCGTCTATTGCTCTCTCCTTCTCGTTCTTTAGATTTGAACCAGTTGACAAACTAATTTTAATTTTTCTCAGAATAGCGTTGAGCTTGTTTCTGTAGTCGCGTTATGACAGCTTCATTCCTAAACCAGTGTTTACGTGCACTATCTGTCTTAAACAGAGATACGCTAGAAATAAGTTTCTGTAGCTCGGCCTTGGTGACGCTATTGACAATTAATATTTGAATCTGAGTTCCGCTGTCTCTTACATTGTTGTATGCATTAATAATCGTTTTTGTAGTTTGATCAATTTCAGAAATTTTTGGAGTCTCGGTGATTTTCTTGTAAAGACTTTCGAGAAGAAAATTCTCTTGATCAGGAGCTATGATGCTTAAAATAGTTTCGGCACATTCATAGGCTTTCTTTGACAGCATGCTGTTACTAATTGAAATTGGAGGCTTTTGTAGTTGACTTTTTAATGGGTCAAATGAACTGCATAAAATCTCCATGGTCTTATTGAGTTTTTCACCGGGTGTTCGCGCCTCCTAAACACATCTCTGTAGCCAATAATCCATAGTTTTAACATCCATTGTCAACAAATCTGTAATTTCCACAACGTTTTGTCTTCTAGCCGCCCGCCATTCGTTAAACGCTTTTATATCCCACTTTGTATTCTTTGTGTATTCGGGTTTGTTTGTGAAGTTATTAGTTGATCGATCTCGTCAGCAGAAACACATGTAGAAATTGTGATAATTTTAAATTTCAGGACAATATTTTAATTGATCTTAGTCCTTGATTTAGTAACAGGGCACACACAAAAAAAACAGCTAACACTACATACTCTTGTGATTTTTAATCAATGTATGATCAATGTTGGAAATGGAACAATATGGAAGACGTTATGAAAAGCTTTAACATGTTTACAATGCATACTGGTTTGGTTTGTTTAATTATGAATGAACATCACAATCTATTAATTTCTAAGTCTTTAAACACTATATACAACTGTATCTGATGTTATCTGAAGTTTTTAAGGTGGTCCTTTTTCACAACCTTGTTGTCTTAAAAGGTGGAGATGTTTTTTTCCCCGGACAACAGTTTTCACTCGAACTGGAAAATTAAGTTTGGCACCTTGTTTAGTTTGAACACTTTATATGTATGTTCATATGTATTTATATCATCATTACATATATGTAACCTAACAGCTTATTATAGAGGAGAAAACAATATATTAGGTCATAAAAGAAAAGTCATACACAAAAAGACGCTATGTCAATTATATTTTTAAAAACTTTTGAAAACTTGGAAAAATTTTCGAAAAAAGTAAGGATTTTCTTATCCCAGCAATAGATTACCTTAGCCGTATTTGACACAACATTTTGGAATTTTGGGTCCTCAATGCCCTTCAACTTTGTGTTAGTTTGGCTTCATAACTTTTTTTATCGGAGCGTCACTGATGAGTCTTATGTAGACGAAAAGCGCGTCTGGCGTATTAAATTATAATTCTGGTACCTTTGGTAACTATTAAAAATAAATATAAATGCCACATCAAATCCTCCTTTGATCTCTCCTCTCTTCACGCGAAAGAGGAAGATCTGATCACAGCGCAAACAACAACTTACATGGATAGTATTATAACTGAGGAAGAGGCAAATGATACAGAAAACAGCCAAACTTAGGACCTGTAACCTAAAACACAAGAATTAGAGAAATCATCAAAAAGAGTAAGAAGTTTTATAAAAAAAATAAAGACTTTGACTTATCTGGTTGAGTCCGAAAATTAATTAAAAATACATTTATATAGAGTCAAACATTGCACTAGAACAATGTGATAAATGCATATTTAATTATCAGTTTGTCTGCAGAATATAGTAACAACTTTTATACGACCGCTAAAATTTTAATTTTTTGTCGTATATTGCTATCACGTTGGCGTCGTCGTCCGAATACTTTTAGTTTTCGCACTCTAACTTTAGTAAAAGTGAATGGAAATCTATGAAATTTTAACACAAGGTTTATGACAAAAAAGGATGGTTGGGATTGATTTTGGGAGTTTTGGTCCCAACATTTTAGGAATTAGGGGCCAAAAAGGGCAAAGTGGAAAGGAATTAATATAAGTTGCAAAACTTGTTTCACAATCCACTATAAATAAATATATTTAAACTAAATAAGCATTTTCTTGGTTTTCGCACTATAACTTTAGTTTAAGTAAATTGAAATCTATGAAATTTTGACACAAGGTTTATGACCACAAAAGGAAGGTTGGGAGTTTTGGTTCCAACAGTTTAGGAATTAGGGGCCAAAGAAGGGCCCAAATAAGCATTATTCTTGGTTTTCGCACCATAACTTGAGTATAATTAAATAGAAATCTATGAAATTTAAACACAAGGTTTATGACCATAAAAGGAAGGTTGGGTTTGATTTTGGGAGTTTTGGTCCCAACAGTTTAGGAATAAGGGGCCCAAAGGGTCCAAAATTGAACTTTGTTTGATTTCATAAAAAAAAATGAATAATTGGGGTTCTTTGATATGCCAAGTTTAACTGTATGTAGATTCTTAATTTTTGGTCCCGTTTTCAAATTGGTCTACATTAAGGTCCAAAGGGTCCAAAATTAAACTTAGTTTGATTTTAACAAAAATTGAATCCTTGGGGTTCTTTGATATGCTGAATCTAAAAATGTACTTAGATTTTTGATTATTGGCCCAGTTTTCAAGTTGGTCCAAATCGGGGTCCAAATTAAACTTTGTTTGATTTCATCAAAAATTGAATAATTGGGTTCTTTGATATGCCAAATCTAGCTGTGTATGTAGATTCTTAAATTTTGGTCCCGTTTTCAAATTGGTCTACATTAAAGTCCAAAGGGTCCAAAATTGATTATGGGCCCAGTTTTCAAGTTCGTTCAAATCAGGATCCAAAATTATTATATTAAGTATTGTGCAATAGCAAGAAATTTTCGATTGCACAGTATTCAGCAATAGCAAGAAATCTTCAATTGCACAGTATTGTGCAATAGCAAGCAATTTTCAATTGCACAGTATTGCGCAATAGCAAGAAATCTTCAATTGCACAGTATTGTGCTATAGCAAATATTTTCAATTGCACAGTATTGCGCAATAGCAAGAAATTTTCAATTGGAGTTATCTTTCTTTGTCCAGAATAGTAGTTGAATCAACTTAAATCATTGTTTTATACAATATACAATGTATATTCACTTTTACTACCAACTGATAATTTAAACAATCTTTACCATTCACTGATAACAAGCACTTCATTTTACATTTTAATATTTTATGATGTATTTAAATGAGTAGTTATTGTTGCAAACTTCATTAGGAATTTGAATTGAGATCAGTTTTGGAAAAAGGGAAAGGGGGATGTGAAAACAAAATGGGGAGGGGTTAAATTTTTCTCATTTCAGATTTGATAAATAAAAAGAAAATTGCTTCAAACATTTTTTTGAGAGGATTAATATTCAACAGCACAGTGAATTGCTCAAAGGCAAAAGAATATTTTAAGTTCATTAGACCACATTCATTCTGTGTCAGAAACCTATGCTGTGTCAACTATTTAATCACAATCCAAATTTAGAGCTGAATCCAGCTTAAATGTTGTGTCCATACTTGCCCCAACTGTTGAGGGTTCAACCTCTGCGGTCGTATATACATCTGGTTTTAAGTGTAGCTAAATCGGTCATTTGATCAATATAATTTCCTAAATGGGTTTTTTTCAAGATAAACTTAAACCAACCACAACTTTGTTGAAATTTAACATTTTTTTCAGTTGATTTAACCACTTTAGGATTAATTGTATTAGATGAAACCTTAAATCGATCATATATTATAGATATTTGTATAGAATGTACACAAAATCTGCCATTAGAATATTGATCGATATTTTCATTTTACTACAAATTTGACACCTTTTTGATAATTTTATTTGATGTTACGTAAAATCGGTCATTTGATCAAAATATTTTTCTTAAATGTGCTTTCAAAATGCGAAAAATGTTGATCCTGAAGAACTATACCTCCAAGATGTCGTTAACTTTTACAAAAATCTTCTCCTCTGAAACTACTGGACCAAATTAAACCAAACTTGGCCACAATCATCATTGGGGTATCTAGTTTAAAAATTGTGTCCGGTGACCCGCCCAACCAACCAAGATGGCCGCCATGGCTAAAAATAGAACATAGGGGTAAAATGCAGTTTTTGGCTTATAACTCAAAAAGCAAAGCATTTAGAGCAAATCTGACATGGGGTAAAATTGTTTATCAGGTCAAGATCTATCTGCCCTGAAATTTTGAGATGAATCGGACAACTCGTTGATAGGTTGCTGCCCCTGAATTGGTAATTTTAAGGAAATTTTGCTGTTTTTGATTATTATCTTGAATATTATTATAGATAGAGATAAACTGTAAACAGCAAAAATGTTCAGCTAAGTAAGATCTACAAATAAGTCAACATGACCAAAATGGTCTGTTGACCCCTTTAGGAGTTATTGCCCTTTATAGTCAATTTTTAACCATTTTTCGTAAATCTTGGTTATCTTTTACAAAAATCTTCTCCTCTGAAACTACTGGACCAAATTAAACCAAACTTGGCCACAATCATCATTGGGGTATCTAGTTTGAAAATTGTGTCCGGTGATCCGGCCAACCAACCAAGATGGCCGCCATGGCTAAAAATAGAACATAGGGGTAAAATGCAGTTTTTGGCTTATCACTCAAAAACCGAAGCATTTAGAGCAAATCTGACATGTAGTAAAATTGTTTATCAGGTCAAGATCTATCTGCCCTGAAATTTTGAGATGAATCGGACAACTCGTTGATAGGTTGCTGCCCCTGAATTGGTAATTTTAAGGAAATTTTGCTGTTTTTGATTATTATCTTGAATATTATTATAGATAGAGATAAACTGTAAACAGCAAAAATGTTCAGCTAAGTAAGATCTACAAATAAGTCAACATGACCAAAATGGTCTGTTGACCCCTTTAGGAGTTATTGCCCTTTATAGTCAATTTTTAACCATTTTTCGTAAATCTTAGTTATCTTTTACAAAAATCTTCTCCTCTGAAACTACTAGACCAAATTAAACCAAACTTGGCCACAATCATCATTGGGGTATCTAGTTTAAAAATTGTGTCCGGTGACCCGGCCAACCAATCAAGATGGCCGCCATGGCTAAAAATAGAACATAGGGGTAAAATGCAGTTTTTGGCTTATCACTCAAAAACCAAAGCATTTAGAGCAAATCTGATATGTGGTAGAATTGCTTATCAGGTCAAGATCTATCTGCAACAACAAAAGAAAGAGAGTTTTTAACGACCTCAGCTGGCTATACAACCCTTGCACAATCAACTGAATTTTGCAGAAATCATTAATAGGATAGATTGCCCTTATATGATAATTTTTTATTACCTTTTTGGTTTTTTTGGCAAAGTGTGGGGGGGGGGGGGGGGGGGTTGCGCAACAACAAAACTACTTCACAACTTTCTCATTACTTTGCATTTCTTGTTAGATAAATTTTACAAAAATTCTCCCCTGAAACAACTGTTGAATTTAAACAAACTTGGTTTAAATCACCACTAGGATATCCAGGGACCACTGTGTATGATGACCCTGCCTGCCCACATGGCTGAAATTAAACATAGGTTTCAAATGCACTTTTTAGTATTATATCTCTGAAACTAAACGACAGTACAACAGTTGCATTTATCATTCAACAATTGTAAATAAAAATATCAGGTGAGCGACACAGGGTCCTTGGACCCTCTAGTTATTATTTGCAAAGAAACTATTGTCTGACCACCTATGGTTATGGCTTACCGCAGACCCAAAAACCTCAAAGATATTCTAGTAACATCCAAAGTATCTAAACAGGAGATATCAACAATCGGAGGTTATACACCATGCGGAAGGGGTAATTGTAAGTGCTGCAAAGTCGCCAACATCGAAACCCAATTCGTCAGCACAGTCACAAAGATAAAATACAACATATTTATAACATCAAATTGCAAAACGCAAAATTGCATTGATGTTCTAACGTGTGGAACTTGCAAAATATGTTAGTGAAACAGAAACACCATTTAACATCCGACTAAATAACCATCGGTCATTTTATACAAAAGAAAGGAACTACCCAATTACAAGACACCTTTTAAGAGCAGGACATGATTTTGAAATCGTCACATTTCAAATAATTGAGAAAAATCAAAATTGGGATACACAAAGAAGACAAAAAAGAGAGAAATTTTGGATGTACCAGTTACGAACTCTTGAATCTGATGGACTCAATGAGAGAGACGAAAAAAGATTTAAAAGCAAATCAAAACCATAATTATCTTGAAATCATTCAAATTAATTTATAGAAATTCATACAATTAATTGAACATCTATAAATGTGTTAAACTTTCTTCATGTAGTTGTAGCTACAAACATTTTTTAAGCAACATCAATCAATATGTTACATATTTCAACTCTTGTATAGATTAAGCTACAAAAATATTTTTTGTCATGCATCCTATTTCACCTTGAGAGATGCACACGCCTGATGAAGCTAATTTGTTTAGCGAAATATTGCGTATTTCTATTTAAAATTATATATATATATATAATATACAAATCGTCTAAACATCAACCCAACAATGTTAGATTTATATATATATATATACAATTCGTCTAAACATCAACCCAACAATGTTAGATCTGTAAATTTGTTTTCGCAAAATTTTTGTTCTTTCGCGCCGGGATTCGAACTCATGCTACTGATATCGTGACATCAAATCGCCTACATTGAAACCGTCCTGCTAGACCACACGACCACCTGGGTTCTACAAGCTTTCGGTGGCTGTGTGTTACCTTTCCTCGTCAGTTTTAATCTAGCGTCGTACTACAGTACATGATATATAAGGCATGGAGATGTTATTGTATATATATAATAAACGAGTCTAAATTGAAAACTACGTTCAAACCTATGATTGCGTTGGATAAATACCGCAATTTTTATACGTGTGCATGTAAAACAAATTTCGTTGTAGAAGGGTCTAAAAACAGCACAAACAACATTTTCCAAAAGACCAAAAAAGTGAAAAAGTATATTTAAACAAAACGCATTTGACTAACAGGTCGAACAACTGATGTTCTTGAACCCTGCTGACTACCATTGGCGATTGCCAAATAAAATTGATCACAAGATGTAACAAAATGGATCTTAATATAAATTTAATACTAAACAGATTTTTTTTTTAACTTGTGGCCACGATGTTATGCCACAAACATACGGTGTCAATATTTTTTTAGTACACCAGATCCGGATTTCGACAATAAATGTCTCTTCAGTGATGTTAGGAATCGAAACGGTATAAGGAAGGCCATATAAGAAGTACCCTCATTTTTAGATAAACTCTTGAATTTAAAGAGTCAATATAGGATGAACGGATCATATAAACCGGAGGGAAAATATGATACAAGCCAAACAAAAAAATACAAACGAGTCTAAATTGAAAACTACGTTTTAAACTTATGATTGCGTTGGATAAAAACCGCAATTATATATATACATATGATATAACAAAGTATTGTTTATATGAGAGTAAATATTGCATAAATCATTCCACCACCCTCCTAAAACTTGTGAATAATATGAATTACAATCTCTTCATGTCTTCTGAATAGTAGTAGATTTTAGTATATTCTGTAACTTTGCATAAGTAACTTGTATCAACTTCGATCTTTTTTCTATGTATGTAAACCCCAAAAGTGACTGGGGTATATAAATATGGTCACTTGGTCTTCTCCCGACCGGCAGTAAAACGCTTGCTGAAGTGGGGCGTCCGTTTGGCTGTGCGGGATGTATCAAGTTCGCAGTCGCGTCCATTCAGAAAGATCCCCAAGGGTGACTGGGGTATAGAAATATGGTCACTTGGTCTTCTCCCGACCGGCAGTAAAACGCTTGCTGAAGTGGGGCGTCCGTTTGGCTGTGCGGGATGTATCAAGTTCGCAGTCACGTCCGTCAGAAGGGGACGTTAAATCCGATGCTTCGTGTAAAAAGAGTGCCACGCTCTTTGCACGTTAAGAACCCTTGCAACAACTCTTTGAGGGGTCCGCAGGTGGCCTGCTGCAAGGCAAAATTTCTGTCCCTATCCAATATACCCTCATTTTCTAGTGGCAGTCCAAATTTCCCCGACCATCATCCTAGATGGCTCTATTACAACAACCTACCTATTGTATTTATTGTGAACATGTTCTCGTCCTGAATATGCATGAAATATTTGCCACTGGACGTTAAGCAACCATCAATCAATCCATTCAGAAAGGGGGCGTTAAATCCGATGCCTCGTGTAAGGAGAGTGCCACACTCTTTGCACGTTAAGAACCCTTGCAACAACTCTTTGAGGGGTCCGTAGGTGGCATGTTGCAAGGCAAAATTCTGTCCCTATCCAATATACCCTCATTTTCCAGTGGCAGTCCAAATTTCCCCGACCATCAACCCAGGTGGCCTCTATTGGATCAACCTACCTATTGTATTTATTGTGAACTTGTTGAATATGCATAAAATATTTGCCACTGGACGTTAAGCAACCAACAATCAATCAATCAACTTCTCTAACATATTCTTCAACTACTCTTACATCTTTTACTCTTCTCCTACTTCTCTAACATCTTCTGTTGGTCCTCCTGTAACAGGTAACTGAGATCTACCTTCCTAATAACATAAAAAAAGGGTGCTTTAAGTGGGTTTTTTAAAGCGTTTTCATGATCAAATATTAAGATGAAGTGACATTTGAATATAAAAAGGTAGACAATAGCATAAAGTATATGCAATATTGTTTCATTATTACATCTCCAAAACAGTTCAAAAATTGTAAAGAAATCTGTAAACAGAGAGTTTTAACAGCAAATTTCAATGTGTATACAATGCGACATTTGCTCAGGTTTTAAGACTATTTACAGAAAGCACAAAATCCTTGTAGGATTGTAAAATCTTTGCAGGATTGTAAAATCTTCTCTAAATCGGCCCTTGGTATACGCTTTCCTAAATCATAACAAAACATGAAATTAAGCAATATAAACAACATCTACAAGTATATAAAGTAAGTTAATTATCTCCCTTTAAATACTTTAAAGCACTAATATCTTCCTATACACATATTCTCTGTCATGTACTGCAACTGTGTAAAGTTTCATTTTTATTTCTAGTCATTTAAGAGGAGTTGTGCTTACAAGACCTATTGCAACATGTTGTGAAATTTAAACTAAGCAACATTAATTATCTCCCTTGAAAAAAAAATCTGATCAGAAATATCCTCCTCCATGCACATTTTCAAGTTGTGTAAAACAACTGTGTAAAGTGTCATCAATATTGATTAATCCATTTAGGAGTAGTTGTGCTTACATATACAAGACCTGTTGCAATTTATTACTATATTAAAACTAAGTAATTTCAATTATCTCCCTTGAAATTATTCCAACTAGAAATATTTTCCTTCATGCTCATCTTTAGGTTGTGTACTACAATTGTGTAAAGTTTTAACAATATTAATCTATCCTTTGAGGAGGACTCATTCTTACATGGCATAAGGACAGACAGATAGACAAGGTGATACCTATATACCCCGAAACTTTGTTTTTTTTTGGGGTATAATAAAAATAGATATAAATAAAAATATTCTTTCTTACCTTGGTTGTCCGTGTTATTTGGGGACTTGAACTCTATTTCTTTAGGGTACCAACACTGGTCTAAAACACTCAATCACCCCGAAACCTTTCAAAACTTTTTTTCTTTTGTACTGTTAAAAAAAAAATATATAAATAAAACTAAAATATAATAATAATAAATATAAGCTTTGCAATTGTTTTAATATAAGTTTAAGAAAAAACTAAACAATTAAGTATAAAGGAGTTACGGCCCCTAACCACGGTAACGGGTCTGTAAATAGCTCAAGAGAAATTGTGTATTTAGTTTATTTAGACATTCTTACTGTTTACGAAAAGTATTCAATTAGGAACAAAAACATTCCCTTAGTGATTAATCACCAACTTTTCGAGAATTTATCTTGAAATATCACTATTGGTGAGTAAACTATGACCAAATCTGACACCAATATGGCGTCGTATGCCGAAGCCTTCAAAAACGGACCTAAATTTGATCAATCCGATGATTCTATATCCTCAGTTAAGCCAGTATTCATTGAAGAATCTGATGTATTTGGAGATATACCAAAACCACATTTAAAAAGTTTGTATCTGACAATTGATGAAATGTACAAAGCCATAGGTGCAGTAGTACCTAGAAGATCGATCAAGGGTCTTCAAAGGATAAGAGGTCTATGGCGGATATACCTGGATACAGAAAAAGAAACAGAATGTTTGCTTTCTGACGGGCTTGAGCTTCGGGGGAAATCTATATTCATATATTCTAGAAATCCCCGCGTTCGGTTTGAGGAAAATTCTACAGATGTTAAAATACGTGTGAAAGATGTACCGCTCTCAGCCGATGATGGACAAATTTTGAGAGCGCTAGAGGGGTACAACTGCACAATTCTTAAACACTTCAGGGAAAGATTTAGATTCGAATATCAAATCACCGACTGTCAGACAGGAGATCGAATTGTAATCTGATGGCCCATTAGCTAAGGCAATTCCCAAATCTATAACTATTGGTAAATACAGAGCCACAGTACTTTACAAAGGGCAACAGAACGACAATATCAAGTGTAACAAATGTATGGAAACTGGTCACAAAACCAGAGACTGCCAAAATGATTGGAAATGCAGAAGCTGTGGAGAATCAGGCCACAGACAGAACGAATGTACAAGCGATTTATCCTCAAATCATGATCATGAACAAGAAAACTCTAGCGTACATGATGAAGATTAAAACGATCATTGTGAAGCTTACGCACAACCTCAGATAGAGGAAAATGAAGATCCGGAGGCTACACAATCACCAGTAGACATAGTTGAAGCAATACCAACTACATCCATTGAAACAGAGCTGCAACAATCGCAATCAATCCTAACAGGGATTGTCACTAACAATAGTGAACTGTTCAAGGATATTCCCAATTTAAAAGCAGCTAGACCAAAATTCATACCTGCTCGCAGAGAAAATAACAAACCTGCAAACACAGCGAACAAATCTAATGGAATTCCAAACAAAAACTCTGAACAACAACAAATCACCAAATTCACAACAACTCAATCTTCGTCTCAACGCCAAAATCATGGTACCCCAGTGAAACCAACAACTAGCAGCGGACTTGAAAAGTCACCAGTTACCCCTACAGAAAAACTTCATGATGGTGCTACAAATAATAGTACAAAACGATCAAGAACCACGAAAAAAAAATTAATCTGTCTAAGTGTAATCAGCAGTCAATACTAGTGAACACTGTAATATTGTATTAAACCTATTTTATTATATATTATAAAAAAAAAATAAACAAAAATGCAGTTGTACATAATTATATTTGTTCTGTCTGTACATATTGAGCTTTTCATATTTTATCCATATCTGATGAGGTTTCAACTTTTTGGAAGCCAATGTTCAGTGAGGACCAGTCAAAATCGGTCACCATCCTAAAAATAAAGATAAGAAATGTGTAATCAAACACATTTTGGCAATAAAGCAAAAAATAAAAATCTTCAAGCAAAAAATTTTACAATATATTTTATTTGTCAAAACTTCAATCTAGAAATATTCAAAACCCAAAAGTTAAACTTTGTAAAAGTAAATGTGGTTATAAAGAAAAATTTAAACCAACATACCATTTCTATAAATACAAATATTTTAACAAAACTGATTCTCATGCTTTGTACTTATAACAAAATTGTTTTTATTTGTTATACATGTATGTGTATATGCAAGCATGTGTATATACATATGGTTCTTTTTAAATATGTTTTGATTATGTATTTCAAATTGAAGTACATATGTGTTTATATTTATATGAGCCCAACAGACACTGAGTGTACTCAAGTTATGATGTACATGTCAATGACTGTTTGTGAAGTCACAAGGATGACCCAAATAATGACCTTTGAGGTCAAAGAAAACAACACATTTTTCTCATTTTTTAATGTAACTTGTAGTTATATGTCTTCAATAGAAATAAACTATGCTTATTTTTTACATAATAACACATGTAAAATTAAATGTGCAGGATGGACAAATCATCCTTTTTGTAGAATGAATTTAAACACAAAAAGTACAAGTACAGGTAAAAAATTAATAATGTCTGTAAACATTATTTATAAAGTTAATAAGTGTAAAACTTGTAATGATTAAACAATAAACACATTCAGCTACAAATGTAAAAGAATTATAAATATCTTACTCCTATTTATAATACAAAGAACAAGTCGATTAATAAATAAAAGTCCCTTTAAAAATAAAACACCTGGAAAAATGTATATTTAGTCTCTGTAAAGGTCACCTAAAATGTAACCTAATTATTAACACTCCAAAGGGGATTTACCTAGGTTTACTGAAGCATAATGGATGTTACAAATAAATATTAAAAATACTCACCAACTATGGTATTAAACAAACATCTTCATATCTGTACAGTAAATTGTAAAGGCTTAAAACAACACTGATTAAAGAAAAAGATTGATTGAATGGTCGAAAACCCAAAAATGTGACATTCTTCTTATGCAAGAAACACATTTTACAGATAATTTGATAAACCATTTAAATACTGAATTTGAAGGCAAACTTATTCTAAGTAATGGTTCTAGCAATTCAAGGGGAATTGCCATATGGCTGGAAAAAAAACTAAACTTTAAAATTATAGATGACTATAAAGATAATGAAGGAAGGCTATTGCTTGTTAATATTGAAATAGATGACACTATTATAACAATAGCTAACATTTATGCGCCAAATAATCCAAATAGCAGAAATATTTTTTTGTAAACTGTACATGCTGTAATAGAAGAAAAAAGTTTGGGTCAATTAATTCTAGGAGATTTTAACGAAATTTTATCCCATATTGATTCAAAAAGCAAATCTAAGCACCAAAATAAAAAAAACCTGCTCACAACTTAAATAAACTTATAAAGTCCCTTAAACTAAGTGATGTGTGGAGAAACAGAATTCCAAACAAAATTCAATATACATGGAGTAGAAAAGATAGATCAGAGTCGACAAGAATTGATTATTTTTTAATTGCTCCTGAGGTATTCAAAAACTGTGTTTCATGTGATATAAGACCAATAGTACTACAATACACAGATCACAACTGTGTTTCCTTAAAAATAAATTTAAGTAGAATGCAAAAAGGAAGGGGATACTGGAAACTTAACAGTAGTGTACTTCAAAATGAAGACTACATTGAAATAATTAATAAGATAATAAAAAATTATAGAAACAAGGCAAAAACTAAAACTGAACTTGACATTCTGTGGGACAATTTCAAAATTGAAGACAATCAACTATTGTAAAATAAAACCTAAAAATAAAAAAGACCAAATCAGCCAGTTGGAAAAAATGTAAACGGAATTAAATAAAATCATAGACAAATCATCATGCAATGACAAAAACAAAAGCAATTTAGTACAGAAAGTAGAAAATATAGAAAATGAAATAGGAAAAATATATGATTTATCTTGTGTAATACATATACACGACGACATACAATAGATCAGTAGAAACTTAAACAAAAATTGCATACTTACCAAATTTTATAAAATAAGTTAAATCCTGTTTATATAAGAATATTTAGACACAATCAATAATGCGATAACGCACATGCTTGCTGAAACAACACTAACTATGCCCAATTTCTTTCAATGGAATACGGATCATTTGATAAAATCGATAACGGAAAAGATTCCGGAAAAGTTAATGTATAAAAAAAAAAGGGAAAGAAATTATCTAACAAAGATCTGTATGTGTATTCACAATATTTATTTTATATAATTGTGAAATCAATTGTACTATAGATACTAATATTATGAATAAGTTATATCTTACCAAATAGTGCTTCCCTAAACTATTAGGTAAACTAACATGAGGGATGCTAAGTTACAAGCTGTAAACTTAGTAAATTGTTACAGCAAATATGCAATAAAGATATAATTACGTTAAAAAAAAATTAAAAAAAATGAGTTCATTATGTCACAATAAATGTGAATAAAATATACAGTTGCATTTTTTTGCCCACACCTTCAAAAACTGATTTCAGAAAATAATAATAATAAAATCAAAATTATACTTTCTACCATTCTTTGTCTTAAAAAATCAAAAGAATAAAAAGTCAATGCATTGTGGCCTGGTATCAAATAGCTTTTGGAAGAGAGATTTCGTGCTTGTGTATAAATTGATGTTCATTTTTAATAACTCTTCAATAATAAGAAATAACTTTACTATCTGATGCATCAATATTAGGAATAATCTTCCTCAAGTTTGACAAGTTAATGTCTTCAATTTCCATAGTTGGCAATCCTAAAAAAAAAATCATAAAATTAAATGAAAAAAGCAAAGGATTAAAAAGATATCATCTACCTATATTAAATAATTACAGGAAGCTCTTTCAAATTAAACAAAAATGTGGAAAATTTCATATATTTATATCACATTTCATAATGAAACTTTAGATTAATGTTTTTTTAAAGCACTACAAAATAAAAACTCTGGTAGCATTATGTTTTGTTGATAAGCTCACAATTTCCTTTATTTGGTCCTTAGTTTGATACAGAATATAACAAACAATGTGCAAATTATTACATTATATACAAAATTAACATACCAACAGGTACTAATGTCATTTCCTCTTCATTAGATATTCCATCCGTTTCAGCATATTGCAAAAAATTGTTTATCACATCCACATCTGAACCAAATGGTTTCATGAATAAAGGACCTAAAATATTTCATTAATATATTGTTGAACTAAAAGTAAAAGTGAGTAGATTTTCTCCCTTGTTTTCCAATATAATGTATTCATAATATAAAAAGTCCAATTTCATTCACTTCCATAATAGTTTTAATTTGATAGTAATATAAAGACAATTGAATTTTACATTCCAATTTGAAGCATCCAACTAAAAGCAAGAGGTCACATAGCAGAAATAAGATTACATACTATTTCTTGTATCTTAGTCCATTTATCTTTCTTCGCAAACGAAGACATCTAAAATAATAATTCTAAAATAATAAATCTAAGAATTGAGATGTTATATTCATATTCATCTATGATTATGTCAACATAATTGAATTAATTTAAAAAGTATTGTAACAAATTACTTCATGTGCCCTTTAATTAAATTACAGATATCTTATCTTATCTAATCTAATGAACATAGAACATAAAAATTAAAATAAATCACCAATTATGATATTTACATAAAATAATATATAATGGGAAAGTCTAAACAAAAGTTATTTGACAATGTATTTTATATTACTTTTCAAATATTTCAAAAACATTTTGCGGGTCAATTTTCTCTTATCTGGACCCTACTTACTATCATATTAACTGTATTCTACATAGTTTTAAAAAAATGAAAAAAGAATAACAATTGGTGAAGTTCTCTCCTGCAAAGGGGAATATATCAAACAAAAATGTGCACTATATCAGAATAACTAATACAGCAACCATTTCATTTTCTAGGGGGCTATGGATTTTTTCCCAGACAAACATAATATTTTTGGGCGACAAGTCGAAAACAATTTTTTTCTTTCAATTTTAGCATTAAATATAGTGGCAGAAGCAAAAAGTTATTGCTAAAGAAAAAACTGGAAATAAACTTTTGTTCCACAAAAAATGCATAGCTCCCCCAGAAAATTAAATGGTTGCTGCTTAGAAACATGTGTATCACAAGGTTAAAAAGAATCCTAGGGAAAACACTAATTAATTATATGAAAATTAAAATTAAAATAAAATAAGAATAAATAAAAGAAGTAAATATACCTGTACCAATAAACAAAAAACATAGGAATACACTCCAATGAATGAGGAATTTAAAATATTATAAGTTGAACAATTTTTACCTTTAAAAAGTCTGAATCTCTATAATCAATGTTTATCCTTTTGTCATAATGGCCAATCAGCTTATGATAGCGACTATACAGTTTCTTGAGTGATGACCTTAATTTGATTGATTCATAGGCCTGTCTTAGCACTTTTCGAGAAAGCAGTATTCCTCGTTCAACAAAATCAACGTACTTTGAGCTAGCTCTAGAGTAGCGTATCAATTGAGACAAATATACTCTATATGCTGGTGCCGCTTGGATGTTGCTACACAGAAATGGAAAGTTGACTGTAGGAAAATTAAAATCATCGCGTTTGTCATAAATTTTGGTTTTCAACTTACCATCAGTTGTCATTTAGAGAAAAAGGTATAATTAAGATGCAGATTTATCTGTGTCGGCAGCATCTTTAAATGGACAGTTGACCAAATGAATGAGAAATGGAGAAAGTCTTACTTCAAAGCAAAACTGGAGGAAAAGGACGTCAAAAGAGTCTGCAATCGGACAGGCAAGGGACCCCATGTAGAGGACCTAGACGACACGTCCAAAAAGATAATTGTTTAACATGAAGATGCTCCCCATTTCTTTGGGATAAATGTCGGAGTTCTGGAAAAAAAATGTTTCCAGACGCTACTATTTCAGTTTATTGTCTCCCTTAAAAAATACGTCACATCCAGTTCATTATTTGATACTTGGTTCGGCAACTCAACTTAATCAATTAAAATCAGGTGCTCCGGAAGGGTAAGCATTTCCTGTACCTTATACGGCACCCGTCGTGTTATTTCAATCTTCAGTTCGGTAATGATGGAATCTTTATAAGTAATGAGGAAGAATATCAGATATGATTTCTGACAACCTTTTGTCGTAATGGCTAATCAGCTCATGGTGGCAACCGTAAAATTTCTTGAGTGATGACCGTCATTTGATTGATTCATAGTATGTATGGTACGTAAGTATGGAACGTTCCCTATTACAATGCCGATTTAACAAAAACAAAGACTGGGATCCCGCTATATATAATCACCTTGTTCTATAAATAGACAGGTGGAGACTAACGCCATTTTAGTTCTTTTTTGAACTATTTAATGCGCAACCAGTCGCGCAGGAGATTCCGGATGTTTCATAGGAATTTCCTTCCCTGAATACAGCTGTCAGAATGAAAGAACGTCTGCTACAATAAAGATCGACAATGTAACCCATAAGCGCATTTAAATGGTATTATCAAAAAATAATTGAATGTATATAACATGTAAAAATATTTATTATAAATATAATTACCAAAAAAAAAAGATCTACCCAAGAAATGAGGAT
>CM034354.1:49100599-49260248 GCA_019925275.1 Mytilus edulis
TTGGTTAAATAATATTTTTTCTACATTTGCCTATAAATTTAATAATTGTTTCGATAATTCTAGAAATCGATCATATTCTATAGAGAATTATATTGACAGTAAAAACAAACCTGTCATTGTTTAAATAATATTTTTTCTACATTTGCATATAAAATTGACAACTTTTTTGATAATTTTAGAAATCGACCATATTCTATAGAGAATTATATTGACAGTAAAAACAGACCGATTATCGGTTTAATAAAATGTTTTTTACATCTACCTATATGTTTGATAACTTTTTTGATAATTTTAAAAATCGACCATATTCTATAAAGAATTATATTGACAATAAAAACTGACCGTTTATCGGTTTAATAATATTTTTTCAACATTTGCCTATAAATTTTATAACTTTTTTGATAATTTTCGAAACTGACCATATTCTATAGATAATTATATTGACAGTAAAAACAGACCTCTCATTGGTTTAATTATATTTTTTCTACATTTGCCTATAAATTTAATAACTTTTTTGATAATTTCAGAAATCGACCATATTTTATAGAGAATTATAATGACAGTAAAAACAGACCTGTCATTGGTTTCATAATATTTTTTTCTACATATGCCTATAAATTTGATAATTTTTTTTTATAATTTTAGAAATCGACCATATTCTATTTTAGAAAACGACCATTATTTATAGAGAATTATATTGACAGTAAAAACAGACCTGTCATTGGTTTCATAATATTTTTTTCTACATTTGCCTATACATTTTATAACTTTTTTTTATAATTTTAGATATCGACCATATTCTATAGATATTTATATTGACAGTAAAAGCAAACCTGTCATTGGTTTAATAATATTTTCTACAGTTGCCTATAAATTTGATAATTGTTTTGATAATTTTAGAAATCGACCATATTCTATAGAGAATTATATTGATAGTAAAAACAGACATGTCATTGGTAAAATAATATTTTTTCTACATTTGCCTATAAATTTTATAATTTTTTTGAAAATTTTAGAAATCGACCATATTCTATAGAGAATTATATTGACAGTTAAAATAGACCTGTCATTGGTTTAAAAAAATTTATTCTAAGTTTGCCTATAAATTTTTTAACTTTTTTGATAATTTTAGAAATCGACCATATTCTATAGAGAATATATTGACAGTTAAAACAGACCTGTCATTGGTTTAATAATATTTGTTTTCTACATTTGCCTATGAATTTGATAACTTTTTGGATAATTTTCGAAATGGAACATATTCTATAGAGAATTATATTGACAGTAAAAACAGACCTGTCATTGGTTTAATAATATTTTTCCTACATTTGCCTATAAAATTGATAACTGTTTTGATAATTTTAGAAATAGAGCATATTCTAAAGAGAATTATATTGACAGTTAAAACAGACCTGTCATTGGTTTAATAATATTTGTTTTCTACATTTGCCTATGAATTTGATAACTTCATGGATAATTTTCGAAATGGAACATATTCTATAGAGAATTATATTGACAGTAAAAACAGACCTGTCATTGGTTTAATAATATTTTTTCTACATTTGCCTATAAAATTGATAACTGTTTTGATAATTTTAGAAATCGAGCAAATTCTAAAGAGATTTATATTGACAGTAAAAACTGACCGGTTATCGATTTAATAATACTTTTTCTACATTTGCCTATAAATTTTATAACTTTTTTGATAATTTTCGAAATGGACCATATTCTATAGATAATTATATTGACAGTAAAAACAGACCTGTCATTGGTTTAATTATATTTTTTCTACATTTACCTATAAACTTAATAACTTTTTTGATAATTTCAGAAATCGACCATATTCTATAAGCAATTATAATGACAGTAAAAACAGACCTGTCATTGGTTTCATCTTTTTTTCTACATTTGCCTATAAATTTGATAACTTCTTTTTATAATTTGATAAATCAACCATATTCTATTTTAGAAAACGAGCATTATTTATAGAGAATTTTATTGACAGTAAAAACAGACCTGTCATTGGTTTCATAATATTTTTTCTATATTTGCCTATACATTTTATAACTTTTTTTTATAATTTTAGATATCGACAATATTCTATAGATATTTATATTGACAGTAAAAGCAAACCTGTCATTGGTTTAATAATATTTTTTTCTACATTTGCCTATAAATTTGATAATTGTTTTGATAATTTTAGAAATCGACCATATTCTATAGGGAATTATATTAATAGTAAAAACAGACCAGTCATTGGTTAAATAATATTTTTTTCTACATTTGCCTATCAATTTGATAATTTTTTTGAAAATTTTAGACATCCACAATATTCTATAGTGAATTATATTGACAGTTAAAACAGACCTGTCATTGGTTTGAAAAAAAATATTCTACGTTTGCCTATAAATTTTTTAACTTTTTTGATAATTTTAGAAATCGACCATATTCTATAGATAATTATATTGACAGTAAAACAGACCTGTCATTGGTTTAATAATATTTGTTTTCTACATTTGCCCATGAATTTGATAACTTTTTTGATAATTTTCGAAATAGAATATATTCTATAGATAATTATATTGACAGTAAAAACAGACCTGTCATTGGTTTAATAATATTTTTTCTACATTTGCCTATAAAATTGATAACTTTTTTGATAATTTTAGAAATCGACCATATTCTTTACAGATTATATTGACAGTAAAAACAGACCTGTTATTGGTGTAATAATATGTTTTCTACATTTGCCTATACATTTGATAACTTTTCTGATAATTTAAGAAATCGATTGTATTCTATAGATATTTATATTGACAGTAAAAACAGACCTGTTTTTGGTTAAATAATACTTTTTTTACATTTGTCTATAAATTTTGTAACTTTTTTGATAGTTTTAGAAATCGACCGTACTCTATAGATTATAATTTTGACAGTAAAAACAGACCTGTCATTGGTTAAATAATATTTTTTATACATTTGCCTATAAATTTGATAATTGTTTCGATAATTCTAGAAATCGATCATATTCTATAGAGAATTATATTGACAGTAAAAACAAACCTGTCATTGTTTAAATAATATTTTTTCTACATTTGCATATAAAATTGACAACTTTTTTGATAATTTTAGAATTCGACCATATTCTATAGAGAATTATATTGACAGTAAAAACAGACCTGTCATTGTTTAAATAAAATGTTTTCTACATCTGCCTATAAATTTGATAACTTTTTTGATAATTTTAAAAATCGACCATATTCTATAGAGAATTATATTGACAGTAAAAACAGACCTGTCATTGGTTTAATAATATTTGTTCTACATTTGCCTATAAAATTGATAACTTTTTTGATCATTTTAGAAATCGACCATATTCTATAGAGAATTATATTGACAGTAAAAACAGACCGGTTATCGGTTTAATAAAATGTTTTCTACATCTGCCTATAAATTTGATACATTTTTTCATAATTCTAGAAATCGACCATATTCTATAGAGAATTATATTGACAGTAAAAACAGACCTGTTATTGGTTTAATAATATGTTTTCTACATTTGCCTATACATTTGATAACTTTTCTCATAATTTAAGAAATCGATTGTATTCTATAGATATTTATATTGACAGTAAAAACAGTTCTGTCATTGGTTAAATAATACTTTTTCTACATTTGCCTATAAATTTTGTAACTTTTTTGATAGTTTCAGAAATGGACCATATTCTATAGATAATAATATTGACAGTAAAAACAGACCTGTCATTGGTTTAATTATATTTTTTCTACTTTTGCCTATAAATTTAATAACTTTTTTGATAATTTCAGAAATCGACCATATTCTATTTTAGAAAAGGACCATCATTTATAGAGAATTATATTGACAGTAAAAACAGACCTGTCATTGGTTTCATAATATTTTTTTTCTACATTTGCCTATACATTTTATGACTTTTTTTATAATTTTAGAAATCGACCATATTTTATAGATATTTATATTGACATTAAAAGCAAACTTGTCATTGGTTTAATAATATTCTTTCTACATTTGCCTATAAATTTGATAATTGTTTTGATAATTTTAGAAATCGACCATATTCTATAGAGAATTATATTGACAGTAGAAACAAACCTGTCATTGGTTTCATATTTTTTTCTACATTTGCCTATAAATTTGATAACTTTTTTTATAATTTTAGAAATCGACCATATTCTATTTTAGAAAACGACCATTATTTATAGAGAATTATATTGAATGTAAAAACAGACCTGTCATTGGTTTCATAATATTTTTTTCTACATTTGCCTATACATTTTATAACTTTTTTTTATAATTTTAGAAATCGACCATATTCTATAGATATTTATATTGACAGTAAAAGCAAACCTGTCATTGGTTAAATAATATTTTTTCTACATTTGCCTATAAATTTGATAATTGTTTTGATAATTTTAGAAATCGACCATATTCTATAGAGAATTGTATTGATAGTAAAAACAGACCTGTCATTGGTTAAATAATATTTTTTCTACATTTGCCTATAAATTTGATATTTTTTTTGAAAATTTTAGAAATCGACCATATTCTATAGAGAATTATATTGACAGTTAAAACAGACCTTTCATTGGTTTGAAAAAAATTATTCTACATTTGCCTATAAATTTTGTAACTTTTTTGATAATTTTAGAAATCGACCATATTCTATAGAGAATTATATTGACAGTAAAAACAGACTTGTCATTGGTTTAATAATATTTGTTTTGTACATTTGCCTATGAATTTGATATTTTTTTTGATAATTTTCGAAATGGAACATATTCTATAGAGAATTATATTGACAGTAAAAACAGACCTGTTATTGGTTTAATAATATTTTTTCTACATTTGCCTATAAAAATATGCTTTAAATTGTTAAAATATTCGAATTAGCTCTCGCCGCGATATAGCCTTTTTGTGCTAATGCGGCGTAAAGCAACCAACAATCAATCAATCAATCTATATGTGCCTAAAATTTGATATTTTTTTTTACAATTGATGAAATCGACCATATTCTATAGATAGTTATATTGACAGTAAAAGCAGACCTGTCATAGGTATAATAATATTTTTTCTACATTTGCCTATAAATTTGATAACTTTTTGGATAGTTTTAGAATTTATCCGTATTCTATTGATAATTATATTGACAGTAAAGACAGACCTTCCATTGGTTCCATTATATTTTTTCTACATTTGCCTATACATTTTATACCTTTTTTGATAATTTTAGAAATCGACCATATTCTATAGATACTTATATTGACAGTAAAAACAGACCTGTCTTTGGTTTAATAATATTATTTCTACATTTGCGTATAAACAATATATATTAGAGAATTGTCTTGATCAAATGACTGATTTAAGGTTACATCAAATTCAATTATCCAAAAACTCGACAAATTTACAGTAAAATGTGAAACAAATTATCATTGTAGGCAACAAAATTATCAATTTAAGTATCATCTGAATGAATATAAAACAATTGGTAAAATTTACTAAAAAATGTTACAATTTTCTAAATTAAGCAGTAATTTGTTCAAGTTTAGTTCTTATACAATAGTCAATAAATATAAGAGAATTGTCTTGTTCAAATGACTGATTTACGGTTCCATCTAATTTAATTATCCAAAAACTCGACAAATTCACAGTAAAATGTGGAAAAATTATAATTATAGGTAACAAAATTATCATTTAGGTAAAATCTGAATAATAAGAAAAAGTGGTAAAAATTTACTGAAAAATGTTGCAAAATTTAGATAAGGCTGTAATTGGTTCAAGTTTAGTTCTTATACAATTGTCAATACATATTAAAGAATTCTCTTGATCAAACGACCGATTTAAGGTTACTTCAAAAACAATTATCTACAAATTCGAAAAAAATTAACAGTTAAATGAGGAAAAATTATAAATATAGGTAGCAAAATTATCAGTATAGGTAATATCTAAATGAATATAAAAAGTGGTAAAATTTACAAAAAAAAATGTTGCAATTTGGATTAAACTGTAATTGGTTTAAGTGTACTTCTAATACAATTGTCAATACATATTAAAGAATTGTCTTGATCAAATGACGGATTTAAGGTTACATCAAATTCAATTATCCAAAAACTCGACAAATTTACAGTAAAATGTGAAAAAAATTATCATTATAGGTAACAAAATTATCAATTTAAGTATCATCTGAATAAATATAAAACAATTGGTAAAATTTACTGTAAAATGTTAAAATTTTCTAAATTAAGCAGTAATTTGTTCAAGTTTAGTTTTTATACAATAGTCAATAAATATAAGAGAATTGTCTTGTTCAAATGACTGATTTAAGGTTCCATCTAATTTAATTATCCAAAAACTCGACAAATTTACAGTAAAATGTGGAAAAATTATAATTATAGGTAACAAAATTATCATTTAGGTAACATCTGAATAATAAGAAAAAGTGGTAAAAATTTACTGAAAAATGTTGCAAAATTTAGATAAGACTGTAATTGGTTCAAGATTAGTTCTTATACAATTGTCAAAACATATTAAAGAATTGTCTTGATCAAATGATCGATTTAAGGTTTCTTCAAATACAATTTAAAAAAAATTGACAAAATTTACAGTAAAATGTGGAAAAATTATCAATACAGGTAACAAAATTATCAGTATAGGTAACATCTAAATGAATATAAAAAGATTGGTAAAATTTACTAAAAAAAAATGTTGCCATTTTTAGATAAGCCTGTAATTGGTTCAAGTTTAGTTCTTTTACAATTGTCAATACATATTAGAGAATTGTCTTGATCAAATGACTGATTTAAGGTTACTTCAAATACAATTATAAAAAAAATCGCCAAAATTTACAGTAAAATTTAGAAAAATGTTGCAATTTTTAGATTAACCTGTAATTGGTTCAAGTGTACTTTTAATACAAATGTCAATACATATTAGAAAATTGTCTAGATCAAATGATCGATTTAAGGTTACTTCAAATACAATTATCAAAATATTCGACAAAATTCACAGTAAAATGTGAAAAAATATCATTATAGGTAACAAAATTATCAATTTAGGTAACATCTGAATGAATAAAAAAAGTGGCAAAAATTTACTGAAAAATGTTGCAATTTTCAGATAAGGCTGTAATTGGTTCAAGTTCAGTTCTTATACAATTGTCAATACATATTAAAGAATTCTCTTGATCAAACGACCGATTTAAGGTTACTTCAAATACAATTATCTACAAATTCGAAAAAATTAACAGTTAAATGAGGAAAAATTATCAATATAGGTAGCAAAATTATCAGTATAGGTGATATCTAAAGGAATATAAAAAGTGGTAAAATTTACAACAAAAAAATGTTGCAATTTGGATTAAACTGTAATTGGTTCAAGTGTACTTCTAATACAATTGTCAATACATATTAAAGAATTGTCTTGATCAAATGACCGATTTAAGGTTACTTCAAATACAATTATAAAAAAAATCGACAAAATTTACAGTAAAATGTAGAAAAATTATCAATACAGGTAACAAAATTTTCAGTATAGGTAAGATCTCAATGAATATAAAAAGATTGGTAAAATTTACTAAAAAAAAATGTTGCAATTTTTAGATAAGCCTGTAATTGGTTTAAGTTTAGTTCTTTTACAATTGTCAATACATATTAGAGAATTGTCTTGATCAAATGACCGATTTAAGGTTAATTCCAATACAATTATAAAAAAAATCGCCAAAATTTACAGTAAAATTTAGAAAAATGTTGCAATTTTTAGATTAACCTGTAATTGGTTCAAGTGTACTTCTAGTACAAATGTCAATACATATTAGAAAATTGTCTAGATCAAATGACCGATTTAAGGTTAATTCAAATACAATTATCAAAATATTCGACAAAATTTACAGTAAAATGTGGAAAAATATCATTATAGGTAACAAAATTATCAATTTAGATAACATCTGAATGAATAAAAAAAGTGGCAAAAATTTACTGAAAAATGTTGCAATTTTCAGATAAAGCTGTAATTGGTTCAAGTTTAGTTCTTATACAATTGTCAATACATATTAAAGAATTCTCTTGATCAAACGACCGATTTAAGGTTACTTCAAATACAATTATCTACAAATTCGAAAAAATTAACAGTTAAATGAGGAAAAATTATCAATATAGGTAGCAAAATTATCAGTTTAGGTAATATCTAAATGAATATAAAAAGTGGTAAAATTTACAAAAAAAAAAATGTTGCAATTTGGATTAAACTGTAATTGGTTTAAGTGTACTTCTAATACAATTGTCAATACATATTAAAGAATTGTCTTGATCAAATGACCGATTTAAGGTTACATCAAATTCAATTATCCAAAAACTCGACAAATTTACAGTAAAATGTGAAAAAAATTATCATTATAGGTAACAAAATTATCAATTTAAGTATCATCTGAATGAATATAAAACAATTGGTAAAATTTAGTAAAAAATGTTGCAATTTTCTAAATTAAGCAGTAATTTGTTCAAGTTTAGTTCTTATACAATAGTCAATAAATATAAGAGAATTGTCTTGTTCAAATGACTGATTTAAGGTTCCATCTAATTTAATTATCCAAAAACTCGACAAATTTACAGTAAAATGTGGAAAAATTATAATTATAGGTAACAAAATTATCATTTAGGCAACATCTGAATAATAAGAAAAAGTGGTAAAAATTTACTGAAAAATGTTGCAAAATTTAGATAAGACTGTAATTGTTTCAAGATTAGTTCTTATACAATTGTCAAAACATATTAAAGAAATGTCTTGATCAAATGATCGATTTAAGGTTACTTCAAATACAATTATAAAAAAATCGACAAAATTTACGGTAAAATGTGGAAAAATTATCAATATAGGTAACAAAATTATCAGTATAGGTAACATCTAAATGAATATAAAAAGATTGGTAAAATTTACTAAAAGAAATGTTGCCATTTTTAGATAAGCCTGTAATTGGTTCAAGTTTAGTTCTTTTACAATTGTCAATACATATTAGAGAATTGTCTTGATCAAATGACTGATTTAAGGTTACTTCAAATACAATTATAAAACAAATCGACAAAATTTACAGTAAAATGTGGAAAAATATCATTATAGGTAACAAAATTATCAATTTAGGTAACATCTGAATGAATAAAAAAAGTGGCAAAAATTTACTGAAAAATGTTGCAATTTTCAGATAAGGCTGTAATTGGTTCAAGTTCAGTTCTTATACAATTGTCAATACATATTAAAGAATTCTCTTGATCAAACGACCGATTAAAGGTTACTTCAAATACAATTATCTACAAATTCGAAAAAATTAACAGTTAAATGAGGAAAAATTATCAATACAGGTAACAAAATTATCAGTATAGGTAAGATCTCAATGAATATAAAAAGATTGGTAAAATTTACTAAAAAAAAATGTTGCAATTTTTAGATAAGCCTGTAATTGGTTCAAGTTTAGTTCTTATACAATTCTCAATACATATTAAAGAATTCTCTTGATCAAACGACCGATTTAAGGCTACTTCAAATACAATTATCTACAAATTCGAAAAAATTAGCAGTTAAATGAGGAAAAATTATCAATATAGGTAGCAAAATTATCAGTTTAGGTAATATCTAAATGAATATAAAAAGTGGTAAAATTTACAAAAAAAAAAATGTTGCAATTTGGATTAAACTGTAATTGGTTTAAGTGTACTTCTAATACAATTGTCAATACATATTAAAGAATTGTCTTGATCAAATGACCGATTTAAGGTTACATCAAATTCAATTATCCAAAAACTCGACAAATTTACAGTAAAATGTGAAACAAATTATCATTATAGGTAACAAAATTATCAATTTAAGTATCATCTGAATGAATATAAAACAATTGGTAAAATTTAGTAAAAAATGTTGCAATTTTCTAAATTAAGCAGTAATTTGTTCAAGTTTAGTTCTTATACAATAGTCAATAAATATAAGAGAATTGTCTTGTTCAAATGACTGATTTAAGGTTCCATCTAATTTAATTATCCAAAAACTCGACAAATTTACAGTAAAATGTGGAAAAATTATAATTATAGGTAACAAAATTATCATTTAGGCAACATCTGAATAATAAGAAAAAGTGGTAAAAATTTACTGAAAAATGTGGCAAAATTTAGATAAGACTGTAATTGGTTCAAGATTAGTTCTTATACAATTGTCAAAACATATTAAAGAATTGTCTTGATCAAATGATCGATTTAAGGTTACTTCAAATACAATTATAAAAAAAATCGACAAAATTTACGGTAAAATGTGGAAAAATTATCAATATAGGTAACAAAATTATCAGTATAGGTAACATCTAAATGAATATAAAAAGATTAATAAAATTTACTAAAAAAAAATGTTGCCATTTTTAGATAAGCCTGTAATTGGTTCAAGTTTAGTTCTTTTACAATTGTCAATACATATTAGAGAATTGTCTTGATCAAATGACTGATTTAAGGTTACTTCAAATACAATTATAAAAAAAATCGACAAAATTTACAGTAAAATGTGGAAAAATATCATTATAGGTAACAAAATTATCAATTTAGGTAACATCTGAATGAATAAAAAAAGTGGCAAAAATTTACTGAAAAATGTTGGAATTTTCGGATAAGGCTGTAATTGGTTCAAGTTCAGTTCTTATACAATTGTCAATACATATTAAAGAATTCTCTTGATCAAACGACCGATTAAAGGTTACTTCAAATACAATTATCTACAAATTCGAAAAAATTAACAGTTAAATGAGGAAAAATTACTAATACAGGTAACAAAATTATCAGTATAGGTAAGATCTCAATGAATATAAAAAGATTGGTAAAATTTACTAAAAAAAAAATGTTGCAATTTTTAGATAAGCCTGTAATTGGTTCAAGTTTAGTTCTTATACAATTCTCAATACATATTAAAGAATTCTCTTGATCAAACGACCGATTTAAGGTTACTTCAAATACAATTATCTACAAATTCGAAAAAATTAACAGTTAAATGAGGAAAAATTATCAATACAGGTAACAAAATTATCAGTATAGGTAAGATCTCAATGAATATAAAAAGATTGGTAAAATTTACTAAAAAAAAATGTTGCAATTTTTAGATAAGCCTGTAATTGGTTCAAGTTTAGTTCTTTTACAATTGTCAATACATATTAGAGAATTGTCTTGATCAAATGACCGATTTAAGGTTAATTCAAATACAATTATAAAAAAATCGCCAAAATTTACAGTAAAATTTTGAAAAATGTTGCAATTTTTAGATTAACCTGTATTTGGTTTAAGTGTACTTCTAATACAAATGTCAATACATATTAGAAAATTGTCTAGATCAAATGACCGATTTAAGGTTAATTCAAATACAATTATCAAAATATTCGACAAAATTTACAGTAAAATGTGGAAAAATATCATTATAGGTAACTAAATTATCAATTTAGAAAGTGGCAAAAATTTACTGAAAAATTTTGCAATTTTTAGATAAGGCTGGAATTGGTTCAAATTTAGTTCTTATACAATTGTCAATACATATTAAAGAATTGTCTTAATCAAATGGCCGATTTAAGGTTACTTCAAATACAATTATAAAAAAATTCGACAAAATTTACAGGAAAATGTTGAAAAAATATCATTATAGGTAACAAAATTATCAATTTTGGTAACATCTGAATGAATAAAAAAAAAGTGGTAAAAATTTATTGAAAAATGTTGCAATTTTTAGATAAGGCTGTAATTGGTTCAAGTTTAGTTCTCATACAATTGTCAATACATATTAAAGAATAGTCTTCATCAAATGACCGATTTAAGGTAACTTCAAATACAATTATAAAAAAAATCGACAACATTTACAGTAAAATGTAGAAAACTTATCAATACAGGTAACAAAATTATCAGAAAAGGTAACATCTAAATGTATATAAAAAGATTGGTAAAATTTTCTGAAATTAAAATGTTGCAGTTTTTAGATAAGCTGTAATTGGTTCCAGTGTACTTCTTAAACAATTGTCAATATATATTAGAGAATTGTCTTGATCAAATGACCGATTTAAGGTTACATCAAATTCAATTATTCAAAAACTCGACAAATTTACAGTAAAATGTGAAACAAATTATCATTATAGGTAACAAAATTATCAATTTAAGTATCATCTGAATGAATATAAAACAATTGGTAAAATTTACTAAAAAATGTTACAATTTTCTAAATTAAGCAGTAATTTGTTCAAGTTTAGTTCTTATACAATAGTCAATAAATATAAGAGAATTGTCTTGTTCAAATGACTGATTTAAGGTTTCATCTAATTTAATTATCCAAAAACTCGACAAATTTACAGTAAAATGTGGAAAAATTATCATTATAGGTAACAAAATTATCATTTTAGGTAACATCTGAATAATAAAAAAAGTGGTAAACATTTACTGAAAAATGTTGCAATTTTAAGATAAGACTGTAATTGGTTCAAGATTAGTTCTTATACAATTGTCAATACATATTAAAAAATTGTCTTGATCAAATGATCGATTTAAGGTTACTTCAAATACAATTATAAAAAAATCGACAAAATTTACAGTAAAATGTGGAAAAATTACCAATATAGGTAACAAAATTATCAGTATAGGTAACATCTAAATGAATATAAAAAGATTGGTAAAATTTACTAAAAAATAATGTTGCCATTTTTAGATAAGCCTGTAATTGGTTCAAGTTTAGTTCTTTTACAATTGTCAATACATATTACAGAATTGTCTTGATCAAATGACTGATTTAAGGTTACTTCAAATACAATTATCAAAAAAATCGCCAAAATTTAAAGTAAAATTTGGAAAAATGCTGCAATTTTAAGATTAACCTGTAATTGGTTCAAATGTTCTTTTAATACAAATGTCAATACATATTAGAAAATTGTCTAGATCAAATGATCGATTTAAGGTTACTTCAAATACAATTATCAAAATATTCGACAAAATTTACAGTAAAATGTGGAAAAATATCATTATAGGTAACAAAATTATCAATTTAGGTAACATCTGAATGAATAAAAAAAGTGGTAAAAATTTACTGAAAAATGTTGCAATTTTACGATAAGGCTGTAATTGGTTCAAGTTTAAGTTCTTATACAATTGTCAATACATATTAAATAATTGTCTTGATCAAACGACCGATTTAAGGTTACTTCAAATACAATTATCTACAAATTCGAAAAATTAACAGTTAAATGAGGAAAAATTATCAATATAGGTAGCAAAATTATCAGTATAGGTAATATCTAAATGAATATAAAAAGTGGTAAAATTTACAAAACAAAAATGTTGCAATTTGGATTAAACTGCAATTGGTTCAAGTGTACTTCTAATACAATTGTCAATACATATTAAAGAATTGTCTTGATCAAATGACCGATTTAAGGTTACTTCAAACACAATTATAAAAAAAATCGACAAAATTTACAGTAAAATGTAGAAAAGTTATCAATACAGGTAACAAAATTATCAGAAAAGGTAACATCTAAATGAATATAAAAATATTGATAAAATTTTCTGAAATTAAAATGTGGCAATTTTTAGATTAAGGTGTGATTGGTTTCAGTGTACGTCTAATACAAATGTCAATACATATTAGAAAATTGTCTAGATCAAATGACCGATTTAAGGTTACTTCAAATACAATTATCAAAAAATTCGACAAAATTTACAGTAAAATGTGGAAAAAATATCATTATAGGTAACAAAATTATCAATTTAGGTAACATCTGAATGAATAAAAAAAGTGGCAAAAATTTACTGAAAAATGTTGCTATTTTCAGATTAGGCTGTAATTGGTTCAAGTTTAGTTCTTATACAATAGTCAAGACATATTAAAGAATTGTCTTCATCAGACGACCGATTTAAGGTTACTTCAAATACAATTATCTACAAATTAGAAAAAATTAACAGTTAAATGAGGAAAAAATTTCAATATAGGTAGCAATATTATTAGTATAGGTAATATTTAAATGAATATAAAAAGTGGTAAAATTTACTAAAAAAAAAATGTTGCAATTTGGATTAAACTGTAATTGGTTCAAGTGTACTTCTAATACAATTGTCAATACATATTAAAGAATTGTCTTGATGAAATGACCGATTTAAGGTTACTTTAAATACAATTATAAAAAAAATCGACAAAATTTACAGTAAAATGTAAAAAACTTATCAATACAGGTAACAAAATTATCAGAATAGGTTACATCTAAATGTATATAAAAAGATTGGTAAAATTTTCTGAAATTAAAATGTTGCAGTTTTTAGATAAGCTGTAATTGGTTCCAGTGTACTTCTAAAACAATTGTCAATATATATTAGAGAATTTTCTTGATCAAATGACCGATTTAAGGTTACATCAAATTCAATTATCCAAAACATATGCAAGGTTGTCACATGGTATGAATTTCTCTATTGTTAAATACAAAAAATCCATATGAAGTAGTTCAACTTCTTGTACATTGACGGCCATAAGCATTTAAAGAAATACCTGTCGACATGTTGTCTTGAGGGACACAGTGAAATGGTTAAACCCTTCATCATTAGGAGTGTAATATACTGCCCATCCGTCCGAAAATACCATACTTCATCAACAACATTCTTGCAACAACTCTTTGGGGGGTCCGTAGGTGGCCTGTTGCAAAATTTCTGTCCCTATCCAATATACCCTCATTTTCCAGTGGCAGTCAAAATTTTCCCGACTATCATCCCAGATGACCTCTATTGTATCAACCTACCTATTGTATTTATTGTGAACTTGTTCTCGTCCTGAATATGCATGAAATATTTGCGACTGGACGTTAAGCAACCAACAACAATCAATCTTGATCAAATGACAGATTTAAGGTAACATCAAAAAATTATCAAAACAATGACAAATTAACAGTAAAATATGAAAAAAATATCAATAAGGTAACATCCGAATGAATATCCAAAAAGTGTTTAAATTGAATAAAAAATCTTGAAATGTTTTGATAAAGGTGTGGTTGGTTCAAGTTTTCTTCTTGACCAAATGACAGATTTAAAGTAACTTCAAAAAAATTATCAAAAAAAATGAACAAATTTACAGTAAAATATGAAAAAAATTATCAATAACATCAAAAAAATTATCAAAAAATTGACAAATTTACAGTAAAATATGAAAAAAATATCAATAAGGTAACATCCGAATGAATATCCAAAAAGTGGTTACAGTGAATGAAAAATGTTGATATTTTTTTATAAAGCTGTCGTTGGTTCATGTTTTCTTCTTGATCAAATGACCGATTTAAGGTAACATAAACAAAAATTATAAAAAAAATTTGACAAATTTACAGTAAAATATGAAAAAAATATCAATATGTTAACATCCGAATGAATATTTAAAAAGTGGTTACAGTGAATAAAAAATGTTGATATCTTTTTATAAAGCTGTGGTTGGTTCATGTTTTCTTCTTGATCAAATGACTGATTTAAGGCAACATTAAAAAAATTATCCAAAAAATTGACAAATTTACAGTACAATATGAAAAAAATATCAATAAGGTAACATCCGAATGAATATCCAAATAGTGGTTAAATTGAATAAAAAAAATCCTGAAATATTTTGATAAAGCTGTGGTTGGTTCAAGTTTTCTTCTTGATCAAATGATCGATTTAAGGTAACATCAAAAGAATTATAAAAAAAATGACTTTTTGATCAAATGACAGATTTAAGGTAACATCAAAAAATTTATCAAAAAATTGACAAATTTACAGTGAAAAATGGAAAAATATCAATAAGGTAACATCCGAACGAATATCCAAAAAGTTTTTAAATTGAATGAAAAATGTTGATATTTTTTAATAAAGCTGTGGTTGGTTCAATTTTTCTTCTTGATCAAATGACCGATTTAAGGTAACATCAAAAAAATTATAAAAAAAATTGACAAATTTACAGTAAAATATGAAAAAAAATATTAATATGGTAACATCCGAATGAATATCTCAAAAGTGATTACAGTGAATGCAAAATGTTGATATTTTATTATAAAGCTGTGGTTTGTTCATGTTTTCTTCTTGATCAAATGACCGATTTAAGGTAACATAAAAAAAATATCAAAAAAATGGACAAATTTACAGTTAAATATGAAAAAAAATATCAATAAGGTATTTACCGAATGAATATCCAAAAAGTGGTTACAGCGAACGAAAAATTATCTCTTGAATATGGTCGATTTCTTAAACTATCAAAAAAGTTATAAGTTTATAGGCAAATTTGAAAAAAACAACACTATTAAACAAATGACAGGTCTGTTTTTACTGTCAATATAAGTATCTATAGAATATGGTCGATTTCTAAAATTATCAAAAAAAGTATAAAATGTATAGGCAAATGTAGAAAAAATATAATGGAACCAATGGAAGGTCTGTTTTTACTGTCAATATAATTATCAATAGAATACGGTTAAATTCTAAAACTATCAAAAAAGTTATCAAATTTATAGGCAAATGTAGAAAAAATATTATTAAACCTATGACAGATCTGCTTTTACTGTCAATATAATTCTCTATAGAATATGGTCGATTTCTAAAATTATCAAAAAAGATATCAAATTTACGGCAAATGTAGAAAAAAATATTATTAAACCAATGACAGGTCTGTTTTTACTGTCAATATAATTATCTATAGAATATGGTCGATTTCCTAAATTGTCAAAAACGTTATCAAATTTACGGCAAATGTAGAAAAAAATATTATTAAACCAATGACTGGTCTGTTTTCAGTGTCAATATAATTATCTAGAGAATATGGTCGATTTCTAAAATTGTCAAAAAAAGTATAAAATTTTAGGCAAATGTAGAAAAAAATATTATTAAACTAATGACAGGTCTGTTTTAACTGTCAATATAATTATTTATTGAATATTGTCGATTTCTTAAATTATCAAAAAAGTTATCAAATGTTTAGGCAAATGTAGAAAAAATATTATTAAACCTATGACAGATCTGCTTTTACTGTCAATATAATTCTCTATAGAATATGGTCGATTTCTAAAATTATCAAAAAAGATATCAAATTTACGGCAAATGTAGAAAAAAATATTATTAAACCAATGACAGGTCTGTTTTTACTGTCAATATAATTATCTATAGAATATGGTCGATTTCCTAAATTGTCAAAAACGTTATCAAATTTACGGCAAATGTAGAAAAAAATATTATTAAACCAATGACTGGTCTGTTTTCAGTGTCAATATAATTATCTAGAGAATATGGTCGATTTCTAAAATTGTCAAAAAAAGTATAAAATTTTAGGCAAATGTAGAAAAAAATATTATTAAACTAATGACAGGTCTGTTTTAACTGTCAATATAATTATTTATTGAATATTGTCGATTTCTTAAATTATCAAAAAAGTTATCAAATGTTTAGGCAAATAAAGAAAAAAATATTATGAAACCAGTGACAGGTCTGATTTACTGTCAATATAATTTCTTATAGAATATGGTAGATTTCTATAATTATCAACACAAGTATAAAATTTTAGGTAAGTGTAGAAAAACTATTATTAAACCAATGACAGGTCTGTTTTTACTGTCAATATAATTATCTATTGAATATGGGTGTTTCTAAAACTATCAAAAACGTTATCAAATTTATAGGGAAATGTAGAAAAAATATTGTTGAACCAATGACAGGTCTGTTTTTACTGTCAACATAATTATCTATAGAATATGGTCGATTTCTTAGATTATCAAAAAAATATCAAGTTTATAGGCAAATGTAGAAAAAATATAATCAATTTGATTATCTAAAGAATACGGTTGATTTCTCAAACTATCAAAAAAGTTACCAAATTTAAAGGCAAATGTAGAAAAAATATTATTGAACCAATGACAGGTCTGTTTTTACTGTCAATATAATTCTCTATGGAATATGGTCGATTTCTAAACTTATCAAAAAAAGTGATCAAATGTACAGCGAATGTAGAAAAAATATTATTGAACCAATGACAGGTCTGTTTTTACTGTCAATATAACTATCTATAGAATATGGTCGATTTCTAAAATAATAAAAAACCTATCAAATTGATAGGCAAATGTTGAAAAAAATATTATTAAACCAATTCGGTTTTTACTGTCAATATAATTATCTATAGAATATGGTCGATTTCTTAAATTATCAAACAAAATTCAAATTTTAGGCAATTGTAAAAAAAATATTATCAATATAATTATCTATAGAATACGGTTGATTTCTAAAACTATCAAAAAAGTGATTAAATGTATAGGCAAATGTAGAAAAAAATAATGTTGAACCAATGACAGGTCTGTGTTTAGTGTCAATATAATTATTTATAGAATATGGTCGATTTCTAAAATTATCAAAAAAGTGATTAAATGTATAGGCAAATGTAGAAAAAATAATGTTGAACCAATGACAGGTCTGTTTTTACTGTCAATATAATTATCTATAGAATATGGTCGATTTCTAATATTTTCAAAACACGTTATCAAATTTATAGGGAAATGTACAAAAAAATGTTATTAAACCAATGACAGGTCTGTTTTTACTGTCAATATAATTATTTATAGAAAATGGTCGATTTCTAAAATTATCAAAAAAGTGATCATATTTGTAGGCAAATGTAGAAAACATAATGTTGAACCAATGACAGGTCTGTTTTTACTGTCAATATAATTATTTATAGAATATGGTCGATTTCTAAAATTATCAAAAAAGTGATCAAATGTATAGGCAAATGTAGAAAAAATATTATTGAACCAATGACAGGTCTGTTTTTACTGTCAATATAAATATCTACACAATATGGTCGATTTCTAAAATTATCAAAGACGTTATCAAATTTATAGGGAAATGTACAAAAAAATATTATTAAACCAATGACAGGTCTGTTTTTACTGTCAATATATTATCTATAGAATATGGTCGATTTCTTAAATTATAAAAAAAAACTATCAAATTGATAGGCAATTGTAGAAAAAATATTATCAATATAATTATCTATAGAATATGGTCGATTTCTAAAATTATCAAAAAAGTGATCAAATGTATAGGCAAATGTAGAAAAAATAATGTTGAACCAATGACAGATCTGTTTTTACTGTCAATATAATTATCTATAGAATATGGTCGATTTCTAATATTATCAAACACGTTATCAAATTTATAGGGAAATGTACAAAAAAATGTGATTAAACCAATGATAGGTCTGTTTTTACTGTCAATATAATTATCTATAGAATATGGTCGATTTCTAAAATTAACAAAAAAGATATCAAATTTACGGCAAATGTAGAAAATAAATATTATTAAACCAATGACAGGTCTGCTTTTACTGTCAATATAATTATTTATAGAATATGGTCGATTGCCTAAATTGTCAAAAAATATATCAAATTTTAGGCACATATAGATTGATTGATTGATTGTTGGTTGCTTTACGCCGCATAAGCACAAAAAGGCTATATCGCGGCGAGAGCTAATTCGAATATTTTAACAATTTAAAGCATATTTTTAAAATAAGACAAAACGTCCTTCAATATACTAAAATTCTTGACTTAAGCAAATTGATTATATAAAAATAAAAATCAACAGTAAAATAACGTGATAAAATTTAAAAAACGATTTAAATATAATAAGTTTTATATTCTATAATAAATTCCAATTTCTTTTAAAAATGCAACAATATTTGTAAAAGGAACATTTTTGAATAAATCATACATATTATTGACATTGAAATGCTTCTTACGAATATCAGCAAAGTAGAAAAAATATTATTGAACCAATGACAGGTCTGTTTTTACTGTCAATATAATTATCTATTGAATATGGTCGGATTTTTGAACTAATAAAAAAACCTATCAAATTGATAGGCAAATGTTGAAAAAAATATTATTAAACCAATGCGGTTTTTACTGTCAATATAATTATCTATAGAATATGGTCGATTTCTTAAATTATCAAACAAAATTCAAATTTTGGCAATTGTACAAAAAATATTATCAATATAATTATCTATAGAATACGGTTGATTTCTAAAACTATCAAAAAAGTGATTAAATGTATAGGCAAATGTAGAAAAAATAATGTTGAACCAATGACAGGTCTGTGTTTAGTGTCAATATAATTATCTATAGAATATGGTCGATTTCTAAAATTATCAAAAAAGTGATCAAATGTATAGGCAAATGTAGAAAAAATAATGTTGAACCAATGACAGGTCTGTTTTTACTGTCAATATAATTATCTATAGAATATGGTCGATTTCTAATATTATCAAACACGTTATCAAATTTATAGGGAAATGTACAAAAAAATGTTATTAAACCAATGACAGGTCTGTTTTTACTGTCAATATAATTATTTATAGAATATGGTCGATTTCTAAAATTATCAAAAAAGTGATCAAAGGCATAGGCAAATGTAGAAAAAATAATGTTGAACCAATGACAGGTCTGTTTTTACTGTCAATATAAGTATCTTTAGAATATGGTCGATTTCTAATATTATCAAACACGTTATCAAATTAATAGGGAAATGTACAAAAAATATTATTAAACCAATGACAGGTCGGTTTTTACTGTCAATATAATTATCTATAGAATATGGTCGAATTCTTAAATAATAAAAAAACCCTATCAAATTGATAGGCAATTGTAGAAAAAATATTATCAATATAATTATCGATAGAATACGGTTGATTTCTAAAACTATCAAAAAAGTTACCAAATTTAAAGGCAAATGTAGAAAAAATATTATTAAACATATGACAAATGACCGATTTAAGGTAACATCATGTAAAAGTATTAAAAAAATGATAAACTTACTGTAAACTAGGGAAAATTATCAAAACACAACTGGCAGTTAGTGATAATTATATACAAATATTTATAAAGTTTGATGAATTAATGGATTCTTCTAATAAAATAATCCAAAAAGTGGCTAAATTAACTAACAAATATTTTTTTTAAAATTAATAAAGCCATGGTTGGTTCAAAATAACTTCTTATACAATTGTCATTACATATTAGAAAAATTGTCTTGATCGATTTCAGGTTACATCATATACAATTGACCGATTTAAGGTAACATTATATACAATTGACCGATTTAAGGTAACATCATCAACAATTATATAAAAAATAATAAATGTACTGCAAAATGGGGAAAATTGTCAATGCACCAATGGCAGTTTTAGCGTTTATTCTATACAAACATTTTAAAGTTTGATCCATTTATGGTTTCATCTAATACAATAATCCAAAAGGTAGCTAAATTATCTGACAAATATATTTAAAAAAATTAAAAAAGCAATGATTGGTTCAATTTTATTTCTAATACAATTGTCAATACATATAAGAAAATTGTCTTGATCAAATGACCGATTTAAGGTAACATCATAAACAAATATTAAAAAAAAAAGATAAATTTATTGTTAAATAGGGAAAATTATCAAAACACCAATGGCAGATTTAGTGATAATTCTATACAAATATATAAAAAGTTTGATCGATTTATGGTTTCATCTAATACAATAATCCAAAATGTGGCTAAATTAACTGACAAATATTTAAAAAAAAATTAATAAAGCCATGGTTGGTTCAATTTTATTTTCAGATCATATACAAATATTAAAAAAAATATAAATTTACTGCAAAATGTGGAAAATTGTCAATACACCAATGACAGTTTTAGCGTTCATTCTATACAAATATTTAAAAAGTTTGATCCTTTATGGTTTCATCTAATACAATAATCCAAAAAGTGGCTAAATTAACTGACAAATATTTTTAAAAAAATTAAAAAAGCCATGATTGGTTCAATTTTATCTCTAATACAATTGTCAATACATATTAGAAAAGAAAAAAATGTAATAAGATGTAATAAAGCTGTGGTTTGTTTAATTTTACTTCCAATACAATTGTCAAAACTTATTAGAAAATTGACTTGATCAAATGACCAATTTAAGGTTACATCATATACAATAATAAAAAAAAGTCAAATTTGCCGTAAAATGTGGAACATTATCAATATAGGTAACATGTGTATAAATATCCAAAAAGTGGTTAAATTTACTGAAAAATGTTGCAATTTTTAAATAAAGCAAACAGTTCCAGCAGGAAAGAAAGAATAACCTGTTAAAATACCTGAATATTCTGTCATTTCGGATGATGAGATTGAATGGGATGATAACAATAACATTACTAATGATATTAATTTTCCTGAAAGAAATGCCAACGGAGTCGCAACTACATATGAAGCTGATAATTATGTAACATTAGAAAAAGAAAACAACTAAGATGGCTTTTATGTAGTAGACTTTCTTGATATAACAGAAGAATTTACAGACATGAAATCTAATTAAGTAGAAGAGGAAGACGCGAAAATAGTAACGCTAGCATTGATAAAGACTGACCAGAAATTCTTGGACGGCTCCGTCGAGGTCAAAATGGAAACGTGTATAGGCTACACAGAGAATGTTGACAAAAATAAGTTAAATGTGCCGGATATTGTAACAGAAGTTACTGATTTAATCAATGATGTTGTAGATTCTAACAACAATGTACCTGAGATGTTTTATAATCTTTAATTTATAATAGATCTAAAAATTGATAATTCAATTCATCGAAGGTTATAACAAGTATATAGAACGTCACGGTCACATGACTAATTATGTCTATGGGCTCATAACAAAATAACGTCAGCCAATCAGAAGACGCATTACATCCAAAATTAAATTATCAATGTATAGCTATAGGCTATAGGTCATTTTGTAGGTTTTTAGATATAGATTAAATAAAAAAAATACAGTTCATTTAAATGCTTGGTTAAACATACCTTACCATTATGTAAAATTAATTTTCATTTTTTTCAATATCTGTTTCGATCCTTGCAATATTTTGCCTTAAACACTAGATTGCAGCAGGGGTATTATAATATTTACATTTGTTTAGTGCAAATGTATTTTATGTTTACCATATAAACAGAATTCATCAGATATATTTTTTATATATATTTTGTTTAGGTATTTGCATACAGTGTCTAGATGAAGTGTCAGATACATGTACCTCTGAATCTAACCCTGGAATCGATCTTTCAAACATTTTACAGGTATACCATGATTACACTATTACAAACAGATGACAGTTGCTTGATTCATGTAATACTTATGAAATTCAACTCTGGAATCATTTTACGAAAAAATATATTAAAAAAACTGGATTTATCTACTAGTACTACATGTCTTATGGCCGGTTTTTAAATGCAGGATTGATTGATTGATTGTTGGTTGCTTAACGTCCAGTGGCAAATATTTCATGCATATTCAGGACGAGAACAAGTTCACAATAAATACAATAGGTAGGTTTTGATATAATAGAGGCCATCTGGGATGATGGTCGGGGAAATTTGGACTGCCACTGGAAAATGAGGGTATATTGGATAGGGACAGAAATTTTGCCTTGCAACAGGCCACCTACGGACCCCTCAAAGAGCTATTGCAAGGGTTCTGAACGTGCAAAGAGCGTGGCACTCTCTTTACACGAGGCATCGGATTTAACGTCCCCAATCTGACCGGACGTGACTGCGAACTTGGTACATCCCGCACAGTCAAACGGACGCCCCACTTCGGCAAGCGTTTTACTGCCGGTCGGGAGAAGACCAAGTGACCATATTTCTATTCCCCAGTCACCCTTGGGGGAGTTTAAATGCAGGAAAAAATAAATCATCAATTTCAGTGAATTTATCAATCTGCGCCTTGAATATCATGATTTTCATGGTACAGACAAACTGTTTAAGTTTACAACTGATTGCTGATTTTTAAAAAGGTCAGTAGATGATAGATGTGGAGCAAATTATACTACTGTGATCATAGTAATAATTTTTACACACTGACCTTTCCAACAATACAAACATGTAGTTTATAGGTGTTTTTCTTTACATTGTTTGTATATAGATTATACTGTTGGTTTTCTTGATTGCAATGTTTTACACTGGTCATTTTGGGAACCTTAACAGATAGTTGTTCGATGTGAGCCAAGGCTCCTTGTTGAATGTCGTACTTTGACCTATACTATTTAACTTAATTACATTGTGACTTAGATGGAGAGTAAATATTGTCTCTTTAGCACTCGTAACTCATCTTCCTTTTTATATTGTCAAACTTTTTAAGTTCCTTATAACATGTTCAATAATGATGATAACAGAACTGCATGCGCATCCAAATGTTTAAGCCCAGCCCACCATAGTAGTAGAAGCATTATATTTTCTGGTCTGTGCTTTTGTCCATATGTTTGTCCGTCTGTATGTCTAATGTCAGGTTAAATATTTTGGTCGATATAGTTTATGACAAAGTTATTTGTGCATCAGCTTATAGTCTTTATGATTGGGATTTTCTAAAATGTACTGAAAGTTTTGGTTCTTGTCCAAATTTCATGGTTCATTGAAAGTGGAAATGGGATTGTGTGAAACAGCTTTTTTTCAGGTTTTAAGTTATTGGTCAGGGTAGTTTATGTAAGTTTTATTGCATCAACTTGAAACTATGCAGATCAAACATAGTCAACTTGATGGGGAATTTCTAACAAGAATATTAAATTTGGGTTTTGGTCTGAATTTTTTGGTTCATTGAACACAGGTTGCATTGATATTTACCTTCAACAATGCATCACGAATCTGACAAAGAGATTAAACATCTGAGCATGGTTTCTTTTGGACAGATATTCTTGATTATTTTTAATACAATGCCATTGACTGAAGATAGTGATACAGGTAAATTGAATTATTGGTTAGGGTTTAGGTTTAGGCTGATATAACAGTTATTGACCAAGAGGTATATGTATGCTTCGTTTTAAATAAGAAAATTAGACAGCAGGCTAATCATCTTTAATCTCAATATAAACTGTTTTTTGAGTCCTCTAAATATATATATACACTTCACAAGATTTCTTTTTAACTTGATAAACATAATAATATTATTCTGTAATAAGTGTTATTATATGGTTTAATTTTATTTTCAGGATGATATACTGAAATTTGGTGAAGCAAATAGCATGAGTAATGACATAAGTGAAAAGTATGACATAAGGGTAAGTTAAATTCAGAAGCAACATATTTAATTTGGCATTACAAAATTTAAACAAAGACATATTCCTTTATATGGAAAAATGTAATATTGCCTTGTTTATAGGCGGTCGTTTGACCATATTGCAAAGTATATAGCCAACAATTGTAAATCGCTATGGCACAATCTAGGGGGAGGCTCACGGTAGGAGGCCTGAACCAGCAACGAGAAAGAATACCAAACTAGAATATCAAGAAACTCGCTATTAGTTTAATAAAGAAAACATTAAGATAAATACAATATAATTTCAAAGTACACATTTTGAAGTCAAAGTAAGTTAAAAACAATGATAAAATAGTACAACAATTCAGGTTTCATATTAAATAATAACATTAATAATTACTGTTTAAATAAACCTCTGAATTAAAATATTAGTTACTTAAAAACTTTATTTTTTGTTTTCAAAATAAAATTAAAAGAAAAATAGTTTTAAATCTAAATTATTTTCAAAACCAAGAGACTCACCTAGAATATCAAGAAACTCGCTATTAATATCATAGCGGCTTGATCAGTTTATATACTAAGTTCTGAATGTCCTAGTAACGCTTAACCGACTGTTACAAACAAAAGATTTGCTGACGAAGGCTGACCTTTGTCCGAACTCTTAAGATGTTCTATATAACTCTACTAGACATATATATATATATAATTTGGCAACTGCTGAAGTCTCACTGTACAGACAAGTTCAATAGTTTATAACAGTGCTCATTTGACATATTTGAAATGTCCTACGCTTGAAAAATGTATAGAACATTTAGACAATAATTTTATGTAAAATAGTTTACAAAGTAGAACCCACATACATTAACTAATAAACTATATGAAATAAAATAAAGTGCATGTTTCTATTACAATAGTACCGATATATGAATAGGCTGGTAATACATAATGTACAGTATAGCTTAAGTGTCGTGAACTTAATTTCAGTATCAACTGCTCTTTACATGGAATTATGTTTATAATTACATATCATACTTGGATTTAATACCTGCACATGCATAGCGCATTAGTTTAGTACTGTAAACAGAGATTTTTGTCTATCAGCAAATCATTTTAGTATTCTTAATTCTCTGTTTAAATATTTTATTAACTAAAAGTGATGCACATTTAGAGTCCTTAATACTTTCACAAAAGGAAGTTTATAACGACCTTGACTGGCTATACAGCTCTTGCACGGTCGGTTATATATACATTATTGTGCACGAAATAAATATAATATATAAATCTATTTTTCTGTAGATGGTTAAATAGAAAATTTCAAAGTGCAAAATGTATAAGTTTTAAGGAAATGATTTTCTTCAGAAATACAAAAAGAGTTTGAATGTATTGAAAACTTATTATAAAATTCATTTGTAAGATTTTGTTGAATATTTGAAAATAATAATGAATAAAAATTAATTCACCATATTTCAAGGGACACAACTCTGTATTTATCTGTACAGTGTTAGACTATTTTTATCATTGTGGGTCTAATTTCATGTACAACATATTTCTGTAAGAGAGTGACATGTCTTGATGACTGGATACGACGTAAAACTATCCGTACGTGATATATTTTGATCAATTATGTTTCCCGGAATAATTTCGTACTCGTGCCGGTCCCTTTGACGTATTATAATGACTTGTCAAAATTGTAAACAATCGGATTATTTTTCAAATTTTTAGACATGAGCGCCAACGTAGACCACCATGATATTTTATTATGTGAAAGATACAGAAGAGAACAGTTGGTGGTTGACAATTACAAGATGGTTTACGTTGGCGCTGATGTCAAATTTCGTCTCCGAACATGACGAAATTGTAGATTTTCTACACTTTTCGTCGTTTAAGCCTTTTCAAGGTCTAAGTTTGAACATATTTGAGTACATAACACCTAAAAATAAGGTTCTACGTGGACGAGCAGATACTACAGTTCATTCCACAGGCGTTATGGGTTTCAACTTCAAAGTTTAAAAATTATGGGAAAAGGGGGGCCAGAAACGGCCCTTATCATACCTTGTCCTTTAATAATACTTTTAGATATTTGGATGATATTTTGGCTCTCAATAATGACGACTTCAGTATGTATATTAATGAAATTTATCCTGTTGAACTTACTTTAAATAAAGCTAATACTAACAATGAACACTGTCCTTTCCTCGATCTTGATATCTATATCACTAACGGAAAGCTGAATACTAAAATTTATTATAAAAGGGATGATTTTTCATTTCCTATCGTTAATTATCCATTTTTAGATGGTGACGTTCCCTTGTCACTATCTTACGGTGTTTATATATCCCGACTTGTACGATTCGCTCGTGTATGTAACAATGTTTTAGATTTTGTCGAGAGAAATTTATGTATTACTGAAAAATTATTACACAAGGGTTTTCGATATCACAAACTAGTCAAAACATTTACTAAATTTTATCATCGGTATAAGGACATCATTCGTAAATATAGACAAAGGTCAAAGGTCAAGGTCAAGGTCAAGTCCCATATAGCGAATTATGTGTTTTTGACCTTATTTAAAGGATTTTCAGTGTATTTTAAAGCTTTTCAATACATTATACGTCTTTTGGAACATGTATTTTACATTACAAAACGAAAGACCTCTCAATTGTTCAAGAACAATTCACATTTTAATTTTGTTTATTTTCTTTGGTTACATCTTCTGACATCAGACTCGGACTTCTCTTGAACTGAATTTTAATGTGCGTATTGTTATGCGTTTACTTTTCTACATTGGTTAGAGGTATAGGGGGAGGGTTGAGATCTCACAAACATGTTTAACCCCGTCGCATTTTTGCGCCTGTCCCAAGTCAGGAGCCTCTGGCCTTTGTTAGTCTTGCATTATTTTAATTTTAGTTTCTTGTGTACAATTTGGAAATAAGTATGGCGTTCATTATCACTGAACTAGTATATATTTGTTTAGGGGCCAGCTGAAGGACGCCTCCGGGTGCGGGAATTTCTTGCTACATTGAAGACTTGTTGGTGACCTTCTGCTGTTTATTTGGTCGGGTTGTTGTCTCTGAAACATTCCCCATTTCCATTCTCAATGTTATAGTAAAATTGATAAGGAGTCAACTTATTCAACAGGTCACTAACTGCTGGCACGAAATTATTCTGAAAAATCCGACAACCCAATGTTGGGTTACTGCCCCTGAAATGCACAGGCATTTGTTTTTGTCAATATGGGGTTTACTATCCATACTCGTACTAAAAAGTCACGTGTTTTCAGGACTTTATTGTACTCTTTTCTTCAATATATACTTTTCAATTAACCGGAAACTGATCATAAAAACATGCTAGAAATGTAAAAATAGTTTTAATGAAACCTTTTCAAATTATGTCATCGATTAAATAAAAACTCAAATGAAACTGTAAACAATTGATATGTACAATTCAATTGTATCTTATCCATAAGTTGTGTCTTTGTTTTGTCACTTTGAAAAACACACAGATTTGTTAAATTCTGGAACTTCTGGAAAACTTTATTCATAAACCTATTTTAATTTGCATTTCTTGACAATTGACACAATCACAAGTTTCCTTTCACCAGTTAAGATCAATTACTTGGAACTCCGAATGTTTAAATGATTTTGAACTTTTTATTCCTATATTCATTACACATTTACCATTTTTCCATGTTTGTACCATAAATCAAGTGTCCATTGACCAAACCACATTAAACATTTAGATATTGTTAGGACCAATAACAGAAGCTCTTTATTGGTTTTGACAGTACATGTATCATTCCAGGGATATGGGACTTGGTTCATGAAAAATTGTACATTTCATAGGAAAAAAATTGCTCTAATCGTAAGGTCAAATAGTAATCAAAAGTACCAGGATTATAATTTTATCAGTGACGCTCAGATCAAAATAGTTAAAAAGCCAAATAAATACAAAGTTGAAGAGCATTGAGGATCAAAAATTCATAAAAGTTGTGCCAACTGTGGCTAAGGTAATCTACTCCTGGGGTAAGAAAATCCTTAGTTTTTCGAAAAATTCAAAGTTTTGTAAACAGAAAATTTATAAAAATGACCATATATTTGATATTCATGTCAACACCGAAGTGCTGACTACTGGGCTGGTGATACCTCGGGGACTAAACGTCCACCAGCAGTGGCATGGACCCAGTGGTGTAAATAGTTATCAAAAGTACCAGGATTATAATTTTATACGCCAGACGCGCGTTTCGTCTACATAAGACTCATCAGTGACGCTCAGATCAAAATAGTTAAAAAGCCAAATAAATACAAAGTTGAAGAGCATTGAGGAAACATTAACCCAGTATCTGCACCAAATATTGCTGGATCCATATAAATTTGACACATTAAAAAAAAAGTTATGAAACTTTGTACTAAAATAATGACAATTTTCCTGTAATGGCAATTAAAATAATAAGGACAGTCGGTCAGCTGGATTATGCACTGTATCGCAGCTGTTTATTACATTGACTCTTGACATGCAAGACACCTGTGCCTCGATACTTTCAATCTTGATCAAATAAAGGAATAGTAGTTCAACAAAAACAAACAGCAAAGCCCTTTTATTTCAAAGACCATGCATGAATACAATAAATCATATAATATATATTTACAGATTGATGCAGAAGAAGAAATCCAAGGGGAAGTAGAGGGAAGAGTAAGTGAATTCTTGGCATATTTATTTTATATATAAAGTTCATATTGGCCCACTTTATGCATCTTGCTCACATACACATTTCTCATTTAAATTTGAAACAATAAAAATGGAGTGCATGACCTGTAGTACACCTACTTGTTAAAGAAGACATTAAGACTCGAATAAAACAACAAATTCTTTGAGACCAGGCATTAACATAGTCTTGCATGGACATTTTTAGCCGAGATTTAACAAATCAATCTTGATATGTTATCGTGTTGTGATGCTATTCTATTGTTCAAAAAAAGGGAGAAGGTTTGGTACCATTAAAAAGTTTAATCCTGTCGCAAACGTTTGCACCTGTCCCAAGTCAAGAATCTGATGTACGTGTTTCTCGTTTCTCGTAATTTTTTATATAGATTAGACCGTTGGTTTTTCCGTTTGAATGGTTTTACACTAGAAATTTTGGGGCCCTTATAGTTTGTTGTTTCGGTGTGAGCCAAGGCTCCGTGTTGAAGGCAGTACATTGTCCTATAATGGTTTACTTTTATAAATTGTTATTTGGATGGAGAGTTGTATCGTTGGCACTCACACCACATCTTCCTATATCTATTGGCTTGTAGTATGGTATCAATATTAAGGATTCCACACAATAACTTTTGAACTTTACAAGGTCACTGCAGCCATTATAAGACTGAAATTTGAGCAAATTTTTAGTGTCCACACAATAATTTTTTAACCATATATTGGATCTTCACCAAATGGGATTGGAAAATACTCTAGGAAGTAGAAATCCCTTATTGATTTTGAGATCACAAGATCAAAGAACAAGGTAACAGCAAGTTTTAAGACTGAAAATCCCTGTTATTTTTTAGATTAATAAGACTAAGATTCAAAATTGCAAAGTAGCTGTAAAAAGGGTAAATTCGTGATTAGGGCCATATTTGGCCCATAAAAATTGAGTTCATTATTTGCCCCAAATGAAAATGTAGATTTCACTAACGTTCACAAATGTACATTAATTTTTTAAGCGGAGAAAAATATAGAGCACATTTTCAACAATTAAATATTTAATTAACCAAAGACATTATTTATGATGGAGGAAAAACATGTGATCAAATCTATCAATGTTTATGCTCTGTTTCTGGTGCTATAAAACAGCGAATGGTGGACTTAATTTTCACATTGACATAAATTGTATTAGTTTTGTGGTTCTGTAATTTATTTTCATCATTTAAATGCCAGATAAATGTAAATAAATTTGGTGGAAAGAATTTTAGAGCTTGCAACATTATTATCATGAAAACTGCTTGAAATCTCCCACAAGTTAATACCATCTTGTTTTAATTGCAAGCAATTTGTATCGAAACTGAAAGTAAATTTACAGAAAAGGTAACAAACATGTTTAATTTTTTTCAGCAGCATTAATGGGTATATACATTCAAGATCTCAACTTTGAAAATAATAAAGATAAAAAAGTCAATACCTATGAAGAAATATTGAAAAACACCAGCACAACATGTGTTTCCATATAAAAATCAACGCTTGTGGCTGTAAAAACATAGGAACAGTTTTTTTTATATTTATTCCCCAGATTTTAAAGATTTCTGTACTTTCAACCAAGTTAAAAAATATTTGATTCACAAAAACGATTTCAATGTTTCATATTTTTTTCAGAAATGATATGTGGATAGTTGTCAATAGAACATTGTATAATATCAATAATAACATCATGGAGACCCTGTTTCCAGGCTACAAATACATACCTGGGAAGAAAATAACTGCATCCGTGAAAGGATATAAAGTGATAAAATTGTAAAGTTTTAAGGTAGCACAATACAAGGATTTTTTTCACTCTCAACCAGACAAACGATAATAAAATTGAGAATGGAAATGGGGAATGTGTCAAAGAGACAACAACCCGACCAAATAAAAAACAACAGCAGAGGGTCACCAACAGGTCTTCAATGTAGCGAGAAATTCCCGCACCCGGAGGCGTCCTTCAGCTGGCCCCTAAACAAATATATACTAGTCCAGTGATAATGAACGCCATACTAATTTCCAAATTGTACACAAGAAACTAAAATTAAAATAATACAAGACTAACAAAGGCCAGAGGCTCCTGACTTGGGACAGGCGCAAAAATGCTTTTATATAATAAAGGAGCAAAGATTGGCGTCCAGAATATGATAAGAATGAATAATAACATACCATATAAATGCATAGCCAGAATTAAAACAAGAGTATACACGCTGAAATGTCTAGCCTTCTTAACTAATAGTTGATATTATGTTGAAAGTCCTTAATATAAAGCTATATAACAACTGTCACATATACTTAACATTAACCAAGAAAACTAAACATTGACCAACGAACCATAAAAATGAGGACAACGTCAGATGACACGTGCCATTTTTACATGTACACCTTACAGTCTTTCCATACGCCGAAAACACTAGACCTATTATTTATAATATCAGAGATATGGACTTGACCACCAAAACTAAACCTTGTTCACTGATCCATAAAATGAGGTCGAGGTTAAGTGAAAATTCTGGCAAAGAATTAATAGTTGATAAGAAAAGAATTCATTAAAAGTCGATGAAATGTGGAGTACTGGAGTATTCTCTTTGTTTCTTTTCATTTCTTCCAGCAACTCTATCTGAAGAACTAATTTCCTCATCTCTTTAGTCTGCTTTGCCATTTCTCCATTCAAATACTTTACATGAAAAGAAATGAAAATTCTACATGTAGATTTAAAAATTATGTATATCTTTATATGTGTATATACATTACATTTCTTGTGGTATTTACAGAAGTATTGCATGCAATCGAGAGTTCAAGATATTATGTATGACCTGTTAGACATGTGCTTTGTCCAGAAGCCGGAAGACCATACATTTAGATTATTTATATTGAAAGATTATCATAATGATGAAAATTGCAAGATTTGAAAATGAAATGTTGATAAAATATTATTTAAGATCGATTCACGGTATCACATTTTCTATAGATACCAATCGATGGGGATTCAAAATGTAAATTTGTCATAGTGTTGATAATTGATGTTTACCTTTCCGACTTATGACAGTCTTGAACCTTAGCCACCGAGTCATTTACTAAATTATTCCCAATTATTTCCAAAATAAATGTAATTGTGAAATTTTACCTGTAGCTCATAAACATCATCAGCAGTTACTTTGCAAAAGGTTCCTTTCTTGTTCCCTTTAAAGCTTCCACCTCTTCATCATCAAATCCAACTTTAATTGGATATCTAATGGTGTCTAATTGAATCAGCTCGGACAACGCATCTTGGAAAAGAGAACTTTGATCAATAAACACCTCCGTCATTTTTGTACTTTAAAAGATCTATTTGATATGGGGTTGAAAGGCAATATGCGAAATTTTATTTCTAATTTTCTCTCTAACAGACAATTTAATGTCTGATCTGTATGATCAAGAGATGGAGGTATTTTATCTGTTACATTATTTAGTCTTAAAATCAACAGCCTTGAAGCCTGTTGAAGTTTTAAAAAGCTTATTTGAATTAGGTCATGTGCTATTTCATATTGATCATAACATAACAGGCTCATATCAGTCACATTGAAATGTATTCAAGTCAATACGATCGTTTTAAGGTCAATTTCGTCTACCTCACAAAATCGTAAACAGATAAATCTAATAATACATACAAGTAATGTAGGACTTGGTGCTTTGTTTTCTCAATAACAAACTAAAAAGAGAGATAAGCCGTTGTTTGAGCCTGTGAAAAGAATCATTGTCACAAGTGAATATGTCTATATAAGAATTTAATCTACGAACATATCTTTACATAAAGCTAGCAGTAGCATACTGCTGTGGAAAATCTTTTAATCGATTGAAAAAAAAACATGAGCCTATGTCGCTCACCTGTATATACTGATGCCTTGGAAATCGTGTAAAATAAGGTTAACATTATAATTAATAGTATTAAATATTAAAATTTCTGTAAAATTACTAACCTATGGACAGACGCTATGAACGCCGATGATCGTTTTAAAGGCCAATGTCAGAATAACATGGTAAACAAGAATACTAAATCATCAACCAATTTTTTCGATTCATCCTGTCAAATGTTGCCTCAATTTATTACATTTGTTAGGAGTTTCAGTTACTGCTTTAATTAATTTCAACTTTTATAGATCTGACTAATGTTGCTGTACAAGATTTATCCGACAGTGGTGACTAATCATACCTCAAGTAGCATGGTCATGTCATATGTTGTTCCACCAACAAGCAGCACGAAGTTGTGAGTGATAGTCTGAGAGGAAAGACCATTCTTAATTAATAATGGTCGAAAATTTGTTTTCCTAACTAACCATCTCAGCCTTCTTCATATAGATATAATCAACATAGACAATGACTTGGATGTGCTGCTAGGTAGGATGGGTAGAGGTTATATTTCTGTAGATAACGAGAAAAAATTAGAATCTATAAGCAGACGTTGGTACTGATGATGAAGAAGAAATTCCAGATATTCCTCTTTGATCCAGGTGGGTTCAACTAAATGTATGGTATTTAAAATAAATATAAAATCACCATACATTATTGTTGACCTTTGGCTGGGTTGTTGTCTCTTTGACACATTCCTTATTTTCATTTTCAATTTTATTGTCTAAAATTTTACATTTTATTTGAACATAGCTTAGAAATAGCAGTGAAGGAGGTTGCTCGTGCATTTTTATCCTGTTTTTAAAAATAAATTCTTATGCCATTTTAATCCTGGTATCTATGATGAATTATATATATACTGCAGATACTACTAGTATAGGCAAAGTGACACCTTTCATATACAATTAAGTAAGACAGTACAAGACTTTGGTGATGTAGAAAACTGCCATTTTGTCCCATATAAAATGCATAGGTGCTTCATTATTTGAATAATTCTGTTGTTTTATTTCACTCACTTTGACCACTAATTATTAATGATATGTCCTATAAATACCATTTATTGTTGACATCTTTATCACTACACCACAACAGCCATTTTCAAATGAATCAACATCCCTGATGTCTGAACTATTCAAACTACATTAAATCATAGTAATTGCTATGTTGTTATAAATATATGTCTACTACCTTTCATTTCGATCAGATCTTTAAAAAATATATATTTGATTGCTCTTGGATGGGTGTACGTAGGCCCTGACGTTCCATGGAAAGAATAAAAAGTAATTTGAAACTATGGTAACTGATGCGGATAAGTTGAATATTATGTTTGTTTCCTTGGAGATTCCGTATGAATTACAAATTAACCATTGGAAATAGTGTGGGTATAATATATGTCATGTGCCGTCCAAAATGATCGAAAATGTCCAATCGACTTATCGACCGTTTTATTTAACGAATACCGTACTGCTACTTTCAGGATTCCATTATAAATGAAAGGACGCACCCTTAGCTTTGGGTATTTATCCGAAAATTGAAGGATGAGCAGAGAGAGACTGAGATATCGGCAGCAGCTGCTCTCAGAGGGGACCCACCTAGACCAAGGAGACAAAAATACAGAGACATGGAACGCAGAATCCTGAACCTAAAGGAGGAGTATGCGACCGGGAAGAAAAATATAGGAGTACTGGAATGCCATACGCCATTTTGTTAGAACATTTTTATAGATTTCATTAGAACTGTGGTTAAGTTTCTGACAAATACATTTATTATATTTCATTCAGAGTGAAGATTTGTTGTCCTGAATCTTAACCAAGTTGTTATCTCTTTATAACTTTGTTAGCCTTTGTCATCACCTTTAATGGGTCCGTTTTTAACAATGCTCATCCATGACCTATCAATTCCTATAGTATATTTATACAGTCGTCTCGCATTTCACATTTGTCTTCATTCTGAGTTGTCTGCCTGTGCCATATACAATAACCAATGAACAGAAATTGACGAAATACAATTGGCAGAGATGTCTAATAGTTGTTGTGTACGCCTTCGAAATCTATTCAATAGAGAAAGACAACAACCTAATTTATGTGAAAAAAATCAACGAAAAACAACTATGTAACACATCAACGAACGACAACCCTCCTGAATTGGGACAGGCAAATACATATAGAATGTGGATGGGTCAAACATGTAAGTGGGATCCTAACCATCTCCTAACCTGGGTCAGGTTTTTTTTTTTAAACTTTGGTAATTGGCTTTTTTTTTTATATGAAATTAAAGTAGAAAATGTTAGGAATTTTTTTTTTTTCTATGCATTAACAATTTGTTTTGATCAAATGTTATCAAGGCCTATTGCTTGATGACGTCAGAAGAGTGCAGGGAATAAACTTAACGCTCGCCCAGTCGCCCATGGCGACCAGATTTTCGGCTGGGCGAATATATTAAGTCATCCTGATCGCCCAGCTGGCGACTGTAAAAAATTTGAAGTAAATCCCATTTGTACCCTTTCCCCCGCGATATTAACGAAGACTTCCCAAAAGTAAACCTGTTTTGTCTTTTCAAAGCGATATAGTAATATATATTTCCGAAAACCAGTAGGTTCTTTCTAATAACCTAAACCCAGTCGAACAGCTATGTTTTCAATCCGAAGTGACGATATGTCATATACCTCCTTCAATCAGCATGTTTTCTTAACCCTGCTAAATTTTCTACGATTTTTTCATTACTGAATAGTGTTTTCTTCTAAACTTTCAATAAGCATTACGAAAGGGATGTTTTCTAATTGTCCTGTGTTAGACGTGACCCTGAATCGCTATTTACAAAAAAATACGTAATGTAAAAACGAATGCAAAGTCTCGTAAATAAATATCCCAATATTAAGTTTGATATCCAACCTTCAATTTAAACTTATTGCAAAATATATTTTGATCAACACTATTAGAGGATGGCTTGGATTGAGATAATATTTATTTTTAAAAAAACCAGCCATATTGTCAGGTCAACAGGAAGTTGAAAAAAATTGAAGGGAGACAATTTTGGCAGGAAATAACCTAAAATAAATATTGTCAAATCTTATAATACATTTCTGGTGGCATTTATTTAGATATTATAAGCTTTATTAAAAAAACTGTTTTGTTTCATACCATGAACATACATTAAAAGATGAGTCAGAGGAATTTGTATTTGAACATTAAACAAGACTGTACTTCCTGTTTTACTTCTTGTATTTATGATCCTCCTTACATGGGGGCACTTATAAAATGCTTTTAATTTTAACAATTATGGAGAACAAAAGTAACAGTTCTAAGCTTCTGCAATATATGCAATGTATTGTTGCATCAAAATAATATATTCCTCTCCCATCTCACCTGTTTTATTTATAAAACTCCTTACTTAGGAGCACTATAGCAACCTTCTGCCCTGAGATTCAAACTGGAACACCTGAACACTGTTAATAAGTATATAAAAAGTTATTTTCAGTTGTATTTTCATTTAGACTTTTTGTATAAAGATTGGTTGGGCTTCTAAAATTTCAGCTGGGCCCCTGAAAAAAATATCTTTCTTAGGGGCCCAGCTGGCCCTAGACAAAAACAGTTAAGTTTAGTCCCTGAGAGTGAATTAACCACAATGATTTCACATGTGAAATTAACAATTTGTATTTTACTTGGAAATGGGAAACCTATGTAATTCATTGCAAGCAATGTAATAAAACATTTTGATGACCTGTGTATTACCTCCCGTTAGGAATCATGTCCCCAATGAAAAAACATATCTATTATTTTTTAACATTTTGCCATCGAATGGACACCTTTTCATAACTTAGGCTTTTAAATTATGTGCACTTAAGTGAACAATATTGCATGGCAATTTAACATTTCACATTGAATTCACCTCAAGTTTCCATAAGTAACAAAAGCAGGGGTGGATCCAGCCGTTTTGAGTTAATTTTGCAAAGTTCATAATGGTTATTAAATGTATTATGCTACGAACAATGAATTATATTCAAATGAAGCTGTGCAGTTATTATATTATTCCACTTTAACTTTCAGCACTTGCAATTGGTAAAACAGTTCCAAAGTTGTTCCTTGTTTTTTGTGAGGGGGGAAACAATGAAGCAGCAATACCATTTGATTGTGCGTCATCAATAATAGATATAACCATTATGATACCAGGATGTAGTTTGGACATTCACAATAATTCTCATGTACAAAAATTGATGAACAAACACAAATTGATATTGAAAAAACAATTATGTAAAATCAAACATAAATTAAATGAATATATTGTTGACAGATTTGATGTTAGTGAAGACACGATTGATGATTTTTCAGATTTCATTTGTGATAAGTTCATTTAATTTTATTTGCTTGTGTGATGTTTATTACAAGAAACGGCGGATACAAAATCCTCATTGAGATTCCTAAACACAACTATTTTAGTGATACGAAAAGTGATACTTTTGGAAAGCTAACAGATTACTCTTTCAAATTAATGCAGTTTTAGTATTATACAACAATTATGTAATTAATTATAATGATAACTGTGTCTATGTATCGTAATGTCACAATGTCTCCATCAGGTATCAGTATAGTTTTGAATACTACATTAATGTAGGATAATAGACTTGACAAGTTGTTCTGCTTAGTGTTAAAGGAACACGCATTCTAGCTGTGCATCCTTCTTTACAGTCCTCTAGGTTTAAGTTAGAATTTTCTACACGGATAAATGCAAGGACGGTTCTGAATATACGTCTATGGGCAATGGTGACTTCGATCCAGTGGTGAAAGCAAAAATGTTCTGGAATGTAGACTTCAGTTTCTTCTAAAAGTAAAAAAAAAGTAAATCGATAGATAATGTTATGAAGAACTTTCATATTTATATACGCAAGAACTCGGTATCAGAGCTTTAGTAGTTTTAGTTCAGGTTGTGTGTGACCATGTTGTTGCTGACATTTTAGGTTTTTAATTATGAATAAAACTACAGTATGAGTAAACTATTAAAGGCCCCAACCAAATGTGAAACAAATCAAACAAAACAAAAAATGGCAGATAACAACCAACCAAAACAATAAATTGTATGTAATATATATTTTAAAAATACGATTATTATATTTCATACAATAATAACAAAAAAAAATGATCTTTTCCGAGGATGAACTTAAATTTTGATTATTAATTTGTAAAGGTGCATCTTTCAAAGGAGGCAACGACTGTAGATTTTTGCTTACCGTATGAATTAAGCACTGCAGAAACATGATATAAATCAACTTGAACACATGAACATCAACGCTTTAGTCAAGACTGCAACGACTTTGAATCTGTTATGATTTTACTTAAAACTAAAGCTGAGGAAGAGATATAGGAAATTGAAGAATCTATAATGTATACGTTAAAAATATATATATTTAAATTTGTTCGATCAAAACTAATTTATGAAAAACATAGACCATTTTCAATTTACATAGGTAAACAATTTTTCTACAGTACCAGCTTTTAATATGCTCACACGACCAGTTCTAAAAACAAGTTCTTAAATGGTAATTCTCTTAGTCATAAATCAGTTTTATACAAATTTAACGACATCATACAGCATTATAATCAATGGATGTTGAGGGCAAAACAATAAAGATTGATTGTTGGTTGCTTAACGTCCAGTGGCAAATATTTCATGCATATTCAGGACGAGAACAAGTTCACAATGAATACAATAGGTAAGTTCTTACAATAGAGGTCATCTGGGATGATGGTCGGGAAAATTTGGACTACCACCGGAAAATGAGGGTTTATTGGCGAGGGACAGAAATTTTTCCTTGCAACAGGCCACCTACGGACCCCTCAAAGAGTTGTTGCAGGGGTTCTTAACGTGCAAAGAGCGTGGCACTCTCTTTACACGAAGCATCAGATTTAACGTCCCCCTTCTGACCGGACGTGACTGCGAACTTGTTACATCCCGCACAGCCAAACGGACGCCCCACTTCGGCAAGCGTTTTACTGCCGGTCGGGAGAAGACCAAGTGACAATATTTCTATACCCCAGTCACCCTTGGGACCAAAACAATAAAGTATATTATATCTACAAGGTTTTAATTGGATTGAATACAATTATTTCTTTTCTCCTTCCAAGCAAATTTAATAAGCAATATTCGCAACAAGAAAGTAGAAAGCACATACAGATTGGGCAATGATGTTTTTGCCAAGACAATGCAGAGAAGGTATAAGTTAATTAATGAAAACTTTCATAATTTTGATTTTAGGTTAAAATTATGTGTAACTAAAGCACATTTGCATTGAATATATCAAAATGCAAAAATTATGCATCAAATATGTTAAACAATTCAACAAATATGTTTTATTTAATTGTGTTCATTTCATGAGCTTCAAAGTTGCTCTCAATTCTAGTTCTGTCCTCTAGGCTTATTTTCCAAAAGCGTTTGCTGTTGCCGGAAGGCTCTAGATGATCAAGTTTATAAAAGACGTCTGATTTTTTTTGCACCATATCGTGTCGGGTGAAGTTGCCCACCTGAACATAGCTTTCGCTCTTTCGAGAAAGGTAACCTGTACATCTTCGTCGTCCATATCTAAAATTTCCCGATGTACCACTGACCTTCATAAACACATGCAATAAAGTTAGCCCCTGACACTTCGACTATTATTATTTCATGATAATCTTCATTTTGGATCTCATTACTTTCTTGCAATTCGTTTTGTGTGACTGTTTCTTCTGTGTAACTGTTAAGATTTGTGTTACCTTCATATGTCTGTCTATTCCAGGATTCACAGAATTTCCCTTTCAAGCATGTGTCACAGTAGCATGATGTTTCTCTGGTGCAGAATTCGGCCGTTTGCAAGTCATAGGCTACAGCATGAACACAGTGAAATGTTGAAAAATTATAACTAAAACGATGTCAGTATTGGTGTTAAATTCTATAAAATTATTTTTATAATATATTCGTTTAAAGGTAACATAAATGAATTATCTCAAAAGTGGCAAAGCATGCTGAAAATGTTGCAATTTTTTTTTTGATAACGCTGTGGTTGGTTAAAGTTTACTTCTAATACAATTGTCAATACACATTAGAAAATTATCTTGATCAAATGATTTTACCTGAAAGAAAGCCAATACAGGGCAAAAAAAAGTTACCAATCATAAACCTACCTGTGATTATTCATTCCTTGAAACCTTTTGGGTAATAAACGAGTATGAAAATTGTGTTTGTGTGTATGGTATACAGCTACTTATTCTAAACTATGCACCACACAAACAGATTTATGTGATCAGCTAACACCCATACACAACGCTTCTATTCGGAATAAAATATCGAAAAAAATATATGCATGAAAGATTCCAATGCAAATTATTGATACAGCCATACTTAATACACACGCACAGTGGCCTTCTAATAGAAAAAGAGTTGCAATAAATACAGAATTATATCGAATGAGACGAGTGCCAAATTCTTTAACAAGTATTTGCACATGTTTTTAAATATTCGTTCTTCTTTTGGGAAAATAATAAGACATCATTTATCATAAACCTACCAACAAATCATTTCTAAAAACAACAACTAGGTTTAGATTGACAGATTGAGGTACACATTGATATTATGTGAACAAAACAAAGATTTTAGATACCGTGTGAGGCCACCAAAATCGATCACACCTGCTTGGTTAGTACCTATAACCGGTGTTCTGATGATACACAGTCACTGAGTGGTAGCTTTATAGTTAAATACCGTATACAACTACAAGTACATGATACTGGAAGAAAATTTCTTTGATTTTTTTTTTTGCTAAACTATGGGCCAGTTTATTTTTTCTCTTCATGTGCAGTCTACATTAATTTTTTTAACAACATTAGGGTCAGATATTTTTTTCTAAAGATCCCTCACCTGCAGCTTCCAGTATTAAATTCTTACTCACAGTATTAAAAACAGCCTTTACAATTCCACCAAGTGGATCACATCCACTCTTACCATGTTTACTCCCAAAATATTATTACTCATAATAAGCAGTGTCCTTTGATTTAGCAACAAAGTGAAATGGGATTTTGAATTTGAACTGTGAAGAACACCCATCACTGAATATAACATGGTGATTGAAATCTACACCACAGTTAACAATATGATTGGTAAATAGTTCTTGTGACAAAATGGGCATCATGCTTTAAATCTTTTGATACAAAGACTATGCTTTCATTCACAATTTGCTCACATGACACATTTGGACAGCGGTATGTTCAATTCTGAGCACAAACAAAATAATACTTACCATTGTCAGTGAAAAAAGATGTCCATCAGCCATCTTTGGCACAACCGTTTTGTTTGTTCACTTTATTAATATCTGATTTCAGACGATCAACATCGATTTGGTCGTTATTCATGGGCATAAAGAATGGACATGTGTTTGGAATAGCCTTCAGTATATTTTTTCAGAACCATTACACTCAAGCCAAACCTAAGAAATAAACAGTTGATAAATCAAACAATTGCAAAACTTAATACAAATTAAAAAAATATGTTTAGTCTCTTTGTGGACAAATGTCTCATTGGCAATCATACCACATCTTCTTTTTTATACTTGCAAGTGTGGTATTTCAATGTCAAATTACATCAATTATATTATTATTTGTGAAAAAGCTACTGACTGTAAAAACCTCTATCCTAAGACAAAATGATTCCATAGTGTTATTTATTACATAAATAATGAAATCATGTTTGTGTAAAGGTACGTTATCCGCTTCAAGCTTTGCACTGTTGTTTTCTTTCACTTATTCATTATCAAAGGCGAGTTAGAGGGGGCACTTACCTGGGAAAAAAGTTGGTTGATTATATAGGGAATCATTGAGGCATGACTGAAGCTGGTCCCCTCTTAGGCATTCATCAGGCCTATACAATTGTTTCTTTGTTAATTGTGTTCTATTTATTTATATTGAAGTCCTGTAATGTTATGTTGTCATTTTTATGTTATATTTTACATGGCCATAAAAGAGGGAGGGTTGGCATGCCACAAAACCAGGTTCTATCCACCGTTTTTCCTTAAAAATGTCCTGTACCAAGTGAGGAATATGGCCATTGTTATATTATAGTTCGTATCTGTATGTGTTATATTTTAACGTTGTGATTCCATTGTGTTGTTTGTTTTCTCTTATTTTTTAGTGTGAATTCACATAACTATAAGACGTGTCAGGGTACTTATCTATGTATTTGGTTTTGACGTTATATTTGTTATTGTCATATGATTTTGTCTAATGCTTAGTCCGTTACTGTATATGTTACATTTTAATGTTGTGTTGTTCTCCTTTTATATTTAATTCGTTTCCTTACTTTTAGTTTGTTACCCCAATTTTGTTTTTTGTCCATGGATTTATGAGTTTTTAACATCGTATACTATTGTTACCTTTATCTATACCATGGATAAACCTTACTACAGTTAAACATCACTTACTTTATCATTTGCTCATTTCTTGTACAAAAATTTTGCTTTTCCATCATCTCCAAGGACAAATTTAAAAGTGTGTGGTTGGGAATGGCCACTGATTGAATTGATAAAATCCTAAAATAGAAGAAAACAGCGTGAAATATTATAATGTTGAGCTGTTTCTGCATTGGCCCTGTTTTAGATTCGAGGTTAGCTGTATTGGACCCGAGACTAAAGTGCATTACAAAATCACAGATTTGCATTACAAGTCATTAGACCTTACAACACACTGAACATCATTTTAACTTTATTTATATTATATTAAGTAAAACTAGAGGCTCTAAAGAGCCTGTGTCGCTCACCTTGGTCTTGTGCATATTAAATAATGGACACGGATAAATTCATGACATAATTGTGTTTTGGTGATAGTGATGTGTTTGTAGATCTTACTTTACTGAACATTCTTGTTGCTACAATTATCTCTGTCTATAATGAGCTTGGCCCAGTAATTACAGTGGAAAATATTTTCTACAAATTTACAAAAATTTATGAAAAATGTTTAAAATTAACTATAAAGGGCAATAACTCCTTAAAGGGTCAATTGACCATAATGGTCATGCTGACTTATTTGTAAATCTTACTTTGCTGAACATTATTGCTGTTTACAGTTTATCTCTATCTATAATAATATTCAAGATAATAACCAAAAACAGCAAAATTTCCTTAAAATTACCAATTCAGGGGCAGCAACCCAACAACAGGTTGTCCGATTCATCTGAAAATTTCAGGACAGATAGATCTTGACCTTGATAAACACTTTTACCGTTGTCAGATTTGCTCTAAATGCTTTGGTTTTTGAGTTATAAGCCAAAAACTGCATTTTACCCCTATGTTCTATTTTTAGCCATGGCGGCCATCTTGGTTGGTTGGCCGGGTCACGCCACACATTTTTTAAACTAGATATCCCAAAGATGATTGTGGCCAAGTTTGGATTATTTGGCCCAGTAGTTTCAGAGTAGAAGATTTTTGTAAAAGATTACTAAGATTTACGAAAAATGGTTAAAAATTGACTATAAAGGTTAATTACTCCTAAAGGGGTCAATTGACCATTTTGGTCATGTTGACTTATTTGTAAATCTTACTTTGCTGAACATTATTGCTGTTTACAGTTTATCTCTATCTATAATAATATTCAAGATAATAGCCAAAAACAGCAAAAATTCCCTAAAGTTACCAGTTCAGGGGCAGCAACCCAATAATGTGTGGTCGGATTCATCTGAAAATTTGAGGGCAGATAGATCTTGACCTGATAAACAATTTTACCCCATGTCAGATTTGCTCTAAATACTTTGGTTTTTGAGTTATAAGCCAAAAACTGCATTTTACCCCTATGGTCTATTTTTAGCCATGGCGGCCAGGTGAGCTAAAAAAGGTTGCCACTTATTTAAGGTAAAACAATACAAATATTTTTTTACTTCCGATCACTGACCTTTGAAATGCTTTATCTTTCTTATAAATGCATAGAAAATAATAAAAGAGGTAAATATAGATAGATAAAAGATTAATCTTTTAAATGAATGCAATATTTTTATTATGCAATCATTATGTAATCAATTATTATGTAAAAAGTAGCAAAATCTGAGTAGGTCACTTGAATGAATTTAGCTCTATCATCTCTTTTTAACTATACAGAAAATTTTAACGAAATCTTAATCAGCACATCATGGGCTTCAAAAGAGTGTCTCTATAGTATTCCATTCTCTCATAAATCTCTTATTGGTGTAAACCTCTTAACTACATAAAAGAAGATGATGTTTAGTTAGGTGTAAAATTTGTTCTATACATTCTATCTGAAATCTGAGACACCCTTTTTAGATAATGGCCATAGGAACAACATATTATAAAATCAACACCAGAAGCTAATTTCATTTGAAAGTGGAAATTTGGTGCATAATACTAACATTGCATTAATTTGATAGAGTAATCTGTTAGCTATCCAAAACTACCACTTTTATTAACTTTCAAGCATTATTAAGAAAGTTACAGCATTTTAAAACTTGGGAGTTGGAGTTATAAAATCTTTGTTTTGTGCTACCTTAAGCGATATTTTGATATAATAAATGTTTCGTTCTTGTAAATAATGCATAGCTGTGATTTTCTAATGCATGTCTGTAACTAATTCTTCATTCATAATGACCAGTTGTCGAAATTCTCCTTTCTATACATAATGTAGTTAGTCGGTTAATAATTATCAATAATAGGCTGTTTTACAAGGTAAGTATGTTGGCAGTATTGACTATATATCTCCTATCACTGCTCCCTAAGTTATATGACTAGGACAGACTTCCTACGTGTCCCTTCCTAATTTTTTTCAATTATACAGATAGAGGTCTGACATCATTCCAGTTATAACTAAGAGTGTGCTATAACATGTATATTGACACCTGCTGAAAAATTGCTTTATCAAAGGGCAATAATTATCATGGCACTTCTCAGTACATAAACACACAAATTATAAGATATACATAAATAAAAGAAAGGGAATTGCAGTAAGTCCTTTTAAAAAGAACTACATTGACATCATTGTTCATTGTGTGTCTTGCTATGCCCCATGGTTGCGTAAATTTTTGTATTGCTTTTGCTAGATGACTTAATCTTTTGAGTTCCAGGACACAAAGATATGTCCATTTTGTCTTTGTTTGACAAAATGGCAAAATTTGCCGATGCAAATGACGATACATTCTATTATGTTATGTTTAAAAAGGGACAGGAAGTTTATTTTTTGTGGATCAAAACAGTATGTAGAAAAAAAATTATATGAAAAAAAAACAATGAAGCCCTCAATGAGTCGATGATAGAAACATTGATTGATTGATTGTTGGTTGCTTAACGTCCAGTGGCAAATATTTCATGCATATTCAGGACGAGAACAAGTTCACAATAAATACAATAGGAAGGTTGTTGTAATAGAGGCCATCTAGGATGATGGTCGGGGAAATTTGGACTGCCACTGAAAAATGAGGGTATATTGGATAGGGACAGAAATTTTGCCTTGCAACAGGCCACCTACGGACCCCTTAAAGGAGTTGTTGCAAGGGTTCTTAACGTGCAAAGAGCGTGGCACTCTCTTTACACGAGGCATCGGATTTAACGTCCCCTTCTGACGGACGTGACTGCGAACTTGATACATCCCGCACAGCCAAACGGACGCCCCACTTCGGCAAGCGTTTTACTGCCGGTCGGGAGAAGACCAAGTGACCATTTTTCTATACCCCAGTCACCCTTGGGGGAGATGATAGAAACAAGAGAGGAGCCTTTGCTGAGGAAAATAATTATAACTGCTGCCAAAAAAATAGCTGTCAAACCTTCTCCTTCAAAAGGAAATGCAAACCTGTCTTTCCTTCCAGGATTGAACGTGCAGCAGTATCATCAAAAAGAGGTTTTGAAAGCAACCAAACCAACAGGACACAGGAAGGTTCTATTGCTATTAACAACTTCAAGGACTCAATTGTAAATTTTAAAATCAGGAATTTTTGTAAGACAGAGAAGGAAAAATCCTAATGATAGATGTAAAGAGATGGTAGAAAACAACATTGAAAATAAAATACCAACTAAAAAAGGAAAAGGTAGGAGACGAAGAGGGCATAATAAATTTAATTTTTCTAGCGAGTAGCTACTTTTTCAATTCTCCAACACAAAATGATTGAAGGTGGTACCCAACACTTTCACTAAAATCAATTTGGCTCGTCTAATTTTTAAAAAATTTGACAGAGTATTTTCTTTGACCCTTTGACAGAACTATAAAAAAAAAAAAAAATTTGAACCAACCATTTTATCAGAAAAATTACACTTGTTATATAGCAGTTTTACAAACACTAATTTTGATCATATTGAGAAGCTTAATATTCCCCTAACAACGCATTGTAACAAATTTCATTTAATTTTCAATTTAACAAACCCCAAGGGTGACTGGGGAATAGAAATATGGTCACTTGGTCTGCTCCCGATCGGCAGTAAAACGCTTGCCGAAGTGGGGCGTCCGTTTGGCTGTTCGGGATGTATCAAGTTCGCAGTCACGTCCGGTCAGATTGGGGACGTTAAATCCGATGTCTCGTGTAAAGAGAGTGCCACGCTCTTTGCACGTTAAGAACCCTTGCAACAACTCTTTGAGGGGTCCATAGGTGGCCTGTTGCAAGGCAAAATTTCCGTCCCTATCCAATAAACCCTCATTTTTCAGTGGCAGTCTAAATTTCCCCGACCATCATCCCAGATTGCCTCTATTGTGACAAGACCTACCTATTGTATTTATTATGAACTTGTTCTCGTCCTGAATATGCATGAAACATTTGCCATTGGACGTTAAGCAACCAACAATCAATCAATCAATCAATTTAACAATTGTCAAGTTAGTCCAAAGCAAGTATTCAAATTATTTACAATAAATAAGCATGTATACTCACACGCATTGTGTAGAAGCTTCATAACAATTAATTAAGGCAAACTGAAGTCAGAGAACGGAAACCGACTTTAGGACGTACGTATGTGCGTTCAGTTAGACAAGGATAGAACTCATTAGAGAGGTTTAGCATCGGAACTTGTACGGGTGCGTGTACGTGTGGCTAGGGAAACCACCCAATTTCCTGCGTATTACGTCATCGATTTTGCCTGGCGGTGAAACGTACAAGTCAGGGACAACTTGTAAAGCGGCGGCTACACGAAGGTAAGAACTTGTGGATTATTTTTCTTAAAACACATATATTCGTGAATAAAATTGAATATGTACAGGAACAATAGAATGTACTTGAAGTATTAAAAGTATTTTGAGTCATTAAAACGTTTGTATGACATCAGGATGGAACGTCAATGTGGGACGTATTTGACGGAAAATGGCGGCATATTGAAGGTTTTTCAATTATCCAAAAATTACATTATAATAACTTCTAAAATTATTTTATAGTTACCCTATAGTGAACATGTTCGGCGACGAATAGTTCTGCAGTTTAGAATCATTTCAAGAAGCAAATTCACTGATTTTAAGTTCGTTAAAAAAAGGGGGGGCGTGAGCAGGTGCGTGAACTAATGATGCTGTCAAATTGTGTCTTTTACGATTGAATGAGAGACATGCAAATTCATAAGAGTCTTGAAATACTTGCAGATCTAAACTATTAAGGAGAAGCCCCGCTTTTGGTGCTTTAAATATTTTTTATTTCAACTATTTTTGTAACTCTTGAAATGTGTTTGTCCCTTTTTAGAAACTGCAAATATGACATCCTTCACTAGTGGCAGTAGAAAAAAACAAGTCAGATTCCAGACAAAAGATGACCTGGTACTACTGAGAGAGGTCCTGGCTAAAAATCCATTTAAGAACAAGTCTGCCTGGAACGATATAGCATCAGCCGTAGCAGATACCAGATCTAATCTGCAGGTGGATGCAAGACGCGTCCGGAGAGAACACATTTGCTGATAGATCAGCATAAAAAAAGCAATGCTGACTCTTTGAAGAGGTATTTATGCTTTTAAGTTTATAACCATTTTTAGTCCAAATAATTATGACGTCTTGAAAGGCTATTATAATTTTTTTCTTTGACTTCGTCGAAGTAAGGCGTCAAAGAAAAAAATCATAGCAATGTTTATATTATAACTAAATTTTGAAATACTTATAAATCTGGTTGGAAAACATGAATTCGGAAAAAAACATTTCTTTTTTACAAAATTTGCATGTGACATCAGTGTTCTTGTTAATTTTATAACAACTTTATATTATTATTCCAGTTCAGGGATTGATGAAGAGTATGGAGAGAAAGAAACTTTACTGGATGAAATTCTTTCATTGGTGGAGGATGAGGAAAAACAGAAAGAGAAAAAGGAAACAGAAGAAAATCGGGGAAAAGAAATTAGAAAAAGAGCAATGGAAAACTTAACTCCTAAGAAAGGTACATACTTCTTATCTTATAACATGACCTATTTGTGTAGTGTTTAAATAATAGTTACTATATCTTTTACAGGTTGCTTTTTTTATTGAGGAAGGGGAGGGGTGGTAAGTAACTATGTATTTCGTCAATTCAAGGACAAATGGCAACCTGTAAAAGATATAGTACCATGTAGGTGGGTAACAGCATATTCCATTTCAGGGCATTTTAAAGCTGGCTATTTGTGATAGGCTTTGCTCTCTGTTGAAGGCCCTACGGTGACCTATAGTTGTTAATTTTAATGTCATTTTGGTCACTTGTGGAGAAATGTCTCATTTGAAATCATATCACATCTTCTTTATTATATATAGCATGTGATATACAGAGATGACACAGTCAGCAAGTCAACATATAGTTTAAGACGGCCAATTAGTCTCAAACGTTAAGGAACAATCACCACTGAGAGTATAGGTAAGGCTCAGGCTGTAGCTGGTTTGTTGCAAACTTTGTTATCTGCTCTTTGGTAGGGTTGTTGTCTCTTTCACATATTTCCCCAATACCATTCTAAATTTTATAAACATCATAACAATGGTCCAAAATTTAATGTCTCTTCTGGCTCCAATGATACTCGTGGACCAACTTTTTGAAAACCCAAAACCTAACACATGTTTTAACAAATTATGTCTATATTTCAGGTGATGATGATTCTAACGATGCCACCCATCAAAGAGAAACAGTTCCGGAAATATAGTTGGATATCTAAAAGAAAAAAATGATGCCGAGTTGATATATAGAAGGCAAGAACTTGAAGTTAAAAAACAGCAACTTCAATTGGAGGAGGAAAAGTTCAAACTAGAGAAACATGAAAGGATGCAAAAATTGGAAAATGACAAACAAGAAAAAACACTTATGTTTGAGCTGCTGAAAAAATGTTTAGGTGACAGACATTAATAGAGAAGCCATATTTCAAATCTTCAAACATAATAAATATATTAACACAACTTATTATGAAAAACTGTATCTTATAATATTTGTTGTTTTACCCACGGTTGTAAATGTTAAAAGGGAGATAATCAAATTTACTGGTAATGATATATGTTAAAAGTGTCTTAATGTGGTTTACTGTGTGGCCATGACTGGTATGCATAAAGAAGAAATCACTCTAGCAATTTTAATTTGAGAAAAGGGTTGGGCTGGAGGTTTCCTGAAATATTTTAATCACAGTTCTAGTTTGGATAGTGGTATTACATGTTGCTTACTTATAAGATGAAATACCAAGAGAAACCTATCTACATTCTTTCCGAATTGTAATATGTGTATTACTATGAATACATCGAACTATGCGAGTATGTCAAAAGAGAAGTAGACAACCGAAATGATATTTAAAAACAAGGTCAATCAATTCTCAAAAAGAAAAACCTTTCAACAAGACACACAAGGACTCATTAGTTTTGTCGTTGGAATTGTTTTACAGTGTCATTTCGAGGCCTTTTACAGCTGACTATGCCGTAAGGGCTTTGCTCATTGTTGAAGGCTGAACAGTGACCTATAGTTGTTAATTTTTTTCTGCGTCATTTTGGTCTCTTGTGGAGAGTTGTCTCATTGGCAATCGTACATTTTTTTTTATATTCAATACGTATTAAACTAAAAACAAATGGAAATCAAGGAGCATGAAAAACAGGAATGATATTTAATTGTTGTTCTGTAAGGGTAATGAGGTTCTGCTTCTTGATAAAGTAAGACCCCCTCCGCATTTCTCACACAACGTGTCACTAACCTAGGTGTGTTGTCAGTAATGTGTCATTCACTAGCCATGGGCTGTTGTCAGTAACATGTCACTAGCCTAGGGGTGTTGTCATTAATTTGGCACTAGCCTAGGGGTATTATCAGTAATGTGTCATTAGCCTAAAAGTGTTGTCAGTAACAAAACTTGGTCAGCACAAAAGTCGTGATTAGACAAGGTACAATTAAATATGGCTGAAACATCTTATTTTTAAGAGTTGCCGCAAAAGTAAACTATATGTCATCTTTAGGAATATACAAAGAACACAAAAGGCAACAACAAGTATATAATTGTTTGGGTTTTTTTAAAACTATTTAACAAATTGAAGACAAACTTAACATTAATTTTTATCAGCTCTTCAATAAAACTTCAAAATGATTAAAAAGCAATAACGATAATTATTTGCCATCTGAAAACATTGGGAAAATTGTCAGCCCAATAGGTATTCCTCTAATGTTGGTGGTGATACATCGAAAAATATCCCGGTTTCACTGCCATAAAGACAGGTATGGCAATTTGTCAGTAGAACTGCTACTTTGTAATACTTTCCCACGGGTTGCAGATATAACTTTAGATTTTTCTTGTAGTCTAGAAATGCAAATAATGACAAAACTTTCCCAAAAGCCCACTCCACACAAATGCGTACTGCTGACATTCTTTTGTTGAAAATCATTTGATTCCTGGAGATGACTCCGCCTCTGAATGGTGCAATTATATATCCATCAGTCACCGGATATGCCGGGTCACCATAGATGCAAAATATTCGCCCCTGTGGAGTTGTCATATGGACCCTCATTTGTGCTAAAATGTCACTTTCACGTAACATTCCTGCGTCATGTCGACGTCCTTCTATGGGACCAAACAAGTTTGAGATGATCCCATTAGGGGTAACAATGCTTTGAAATTTCAAGGCATGTGACCTTTTGTGGCCATTAAACACAAGTCTTTGGTTTTCCTGTGGTCTGCATATTGGTCTAACAGTACCGTCGATAAAACCCCAGCAGCTATCTAAAGGCCCATCACGATCGAAAACCGCACCTGCAAAACGTTCTAAACACTCTTGTGAGAGCCAACTCATGTTGAAGTCTGAAAGAAGATGACAATGATTGTCATGTATGTAATCGAGAACTTCATTGATAATGAGAGAAAGTTCTGTTTTTGATCTGCCAAATATATATTCTAGATCTTCAAGGCGACAAGGGTAGGCAAGTCGTCGTAATACCATGCAAAGTCCATCAATACCCCTTGCCGTGGTGCGATTACTACATACAACTTTCTCTGGTATACGCAGGGCGCGACGAAGAATTTCAATATCATCTTTATCAAATCTAAAAAAAGATCGACACTGTTCATTTGTAAGTTTTTCAACTTCTTTACCTGGAAAATTGCCCTTTTCCTCTTTACATAATGACAAAAGCAGTAATTCATCGGAGTCTTCTAAAGCTGCTAACACTTTCAAGTTTTCCGCCATAGTTAGCAAACATATAACAAACACATTTATTGGCAACTATTCTTTGCTTTCAACCAATGAGATAATATTTTGCATTACGTCTTTTACACGTACACGTATACGTACTACTTTGCTAAACACACCGTGGCATAATAAAAACTTACGGGTACGTGTACTTCTGTTCTACACGTACGCGTTCACGCACACGGACGTTTGCTAAACCTCTCTATTGTCCCCTCCGCTACGGCAGAGATATATAAAGAATTGGAGAAATTAATTGAAGAAATAGCATGCCATGTACATTCAGTTGGCGGTATGATTTCGAGAGGCAGTTATCAAGATTTTGGTAGAATGATGTGTATATTGGACTATGAGTGAAGTCCTTGATGATTTAAAACTATTACTACAATGTTATTAGTTTACATTCATTTATTTTTCAATTTATCAATCAGTAATATGGCATTCAGAACCTTGAAACAGTTGAGGAATTAATGTGCTTAAATATGATGCACAATCCAGCATTAAGTATTTAAGAGCGAGCGGAACCTTTACGTGACCGAGAAGGTTTTTACAGTTACTAGGTCATATCTGCAACACTAGAAGCAAAAGGAATATCTCTTACAAGAGTAAGTGCAGACGCTTTTGAAGATTTGCCACCTACAGAAGTACGTTTACTTTTGGTACAACAAACAAAAGCTGAGGCATGCGATTTACTGGTACCTTTGAAAAGTTCGACACACTGACTGACAATTCGTGTGATGAAAGACGGGATCTTTATCATGGACTCTAGACAAACACACCAATGTCCGTTATCGATTGTAGATGCAGCACATTTCATAGAAGGCCACTCTCGTCATCATGGTGCAGAAGACATTGTCGTGAAATTAAAAATTTAAGCAACAGATCCAAATATGTCTGAAGTCAATGCGAAGACATTGCAATAATTTCCACCTGTTCGAGAGATGATACAATTGAATGTCAATTTCTACCGTATTTGAAATTTAAAATTTCATATATACACTGAATGATATTACATTTTTCAGAGTTTAAGGAAATGATTGATTGATTGATGGTTGGTTGCTTAACGTCCAGTGGCAAATATTTTATGCATATTCAGGACGAGAACAAGTTCACAATGAAGACAATAGGTAGGTTGATACAACAGAGGCCATCAGGGACGATGGTCGGGGAAATTTGGACTGCCACTGGAAAATGAGGGTATATTGGATAGGGACAGAAATTTTGCCTTGCAACAGGCCACCTACGGACCCCTCAAAGGTTGTTGCAAGGGTTCTTAACGTGCAAAGAGTGTGGCACTCTCTTTACTCGGATTTAACGTCCCCCTTCTGACCGGACGTGACTGCAAACTTGATACATCCCGCACAGCCAAACGGACGCCCCACTTCAACAAGCGTTTTACTGCCGGTCGGGAGAAGACATAGTGACCATATTTCTATACCCCAGCCACCCTTGCGTGCAAATGGATGATGACCCACATATAAATTTGGACCCAGACAACATGATCCACCGTTCGGCCCTATAATATGTGTACTTGCCGGCAATCAACAGAAGTATTGAAGAGTTCAGAAATTGTTAAAATGGTCGCAAGATTAGATGTGAGAGACACATGTTCCCATCACAGATATGGATGTCGGGAATGTTAGCCAACATGAGCTCGGGATATACACCAACATCCGAAATATTTTTGGGTAAACCCAAGTATTGGGGATAAACTGGATAGTGGTCTTCAAAGATTTGGGCTTACTTTAGATGATGTTGGACTTGAAAAGTATCTTGCGGTTCCTGAAGTTCAGCTGAAATAATGGGTTTCATCGATCAGGAACTCAGTAATAAAGAAAAGTTTAGGCAAGGTGCAGAGGTGTTGGTGAGACAAGTTGGACACTGAAATGCTAAAGGCCTAATAAATTAGAATAAGCATGATTCATGTTTTATATTTATTTAGTTGACAGCCAATTTTCTGATAACTACACACAATTCCCTTGATTTAATTACTCTCTGAAGAACTGTTAAAACCGTAAGAAACAGAACATAACCAAAAAAAAAAACAAAACATACTTACATACCAAGTCATGCACACATACAATTATAACTTTTAAATTCACTCCAACATGAAGCCTTGTGTATTAAAAATACCGAACTTCATGTTTTGCACAAATGAGTCTTAACTGGTACATAGTGTTGGCAGAACATGAGTGTTGGTACATGTTGTTGCCTTCGGAAATCGTTCCTTCCAGAAGGTGACTGGTGGGCTAGGATCAAACCCCAAAGGTGGTATTGATTTTGATCCTGTCGTGAACATTATAATAGTTTCAAAAGTTACATCAGTTTTTTCATCTGAAAAAAAAACCCCACAAGAAATTACAATTATTTTCTAATCATTACTTCCAGAATGACGTATAGATGTTCTAACATACAATTATAATATAACCCACAAATGTTATCTTATTTGCCTTTACTTATTTTGAAAGACACAAGTTATTTTCATTCGCTATTGATTTTTTTTTATTTATCAACACCTTCAATTGTTTCGATGTAGATATACAGTCCTGAAGACTAATAATTTATACTTTCAGAAAAAGAAGCCATCTGCTTCATGTCAGCTACTGTTCTCCATTTTGATTGAGGTGCAAAGCCTGTCTGGAAGTAACGACAATTTTTATGTGACGCAACTAGTACTGCTCAATTGTTTTGAAATGTTCAATTGTCTTCAATTAGTATAAAAATATGCCGTTGAAGGAAACACATTTTTCGAAATTAAAACTACTACGTATCTGTAACACAAACTAGAGGCCCAGGAAAACATGTCTGCTTCAACGGTCAGTTATGCTCTATAGAATCAAAGTCTAAATAGTTCCGGATTAAATGCACTTACTTGAAATCTCTACAAACTTGTCTACAATGTTGTCCAAAGTCACTCCACAAAGACACAATTGCCGTTTCAGTTTGGTGGTCGTTGCTCCTTTCCTTTCAAAATCTGAGTAATTAATTTTTAACAGAGTTTGAGAACAATTATTTATATTGGTAATGACATTTCATTATCTGAATCCTTAAATTAAGAGACATTGAATCATTTTTTTTCAAAAGGCATAACTATATGAAAACTAATTCATCAGCACTAATTGTTTAACTTGTTTAAGACACATCAATTTTTTTTTATTAAAGATTATGCATAAATTTATAGTCAACGATAACAATAAAAAATGAATGGAAGAAAGATTTGACTTAACATATTTCCTGTGAAGTTCTAAAGATGTGTGCATCGTGTGTATTTCCTGGCCATGATGTGTTGATATTTGTAAATTTTCCTGTAAAAGAAAATAGTGAATTATTTATAGAGCACATGAAATTCTCAATAAGCAAATTTAGTTAAACCAAAAAATAAGGACATGTTTTCCTTTCCATTGAATTCAAATTCAAATAACGCTATCTATTCATCTTAACTTTGAATTGTCATTGATCAAAAACACATCAGCAACTTAGTTTAAGAGACAGTCCCACTTAATATGCTATAGAATTGCAAATTCCTTTGAACACGTGGAAACTATTATCAATATACCAGCACTCGTATATATGCATATATCTTGTATTTCGAATGGTTCAGGTATGCAATGGTTCAAATTAGGTACGAGCTGTCAAGGTAGGAGTTTTGCAAGGAACTAGTTGACTTGCTTCCTTTTAATTTTAGTTTTTTCTATAACGGACATTACACTATTGTAAACATACCATCTGCATCACACACAGCCTGCACATTGATGCTGTGGTACCCTTTCCTGTTGACATAGGATGCCTCATCAGTGGTCGGTGCCTGAATTCGTATGTGCGTTCCATCAATGGCTCCAATAACATTGGGGAATCCTCCAATTCTGTAATTTCCAGTCTTTTTCTTGTTTTTTTTCTGCATCGCTTCTTGGCCATCTAATGAACTCGTTCCGCCTCTTACACAATGCATCCGTAGTGTCCTGTACAACTCTTGACACTGTGCCTTTGTCAAACTCTTTAAAAGGAGATTTTTTTTTATTAAAAGCATGATGACTTAAGAAGAAATTGGCAACAAAGATATCGACGGTAAATTCGATAATATATTATCAACACTAAAAACAAATAACTGAATGAATACAAATATAATTATAAAATCAATTAAATTCTTACCAAGTGTGTCTCCAACAACTTGTAGAAAACTTCAACTGGCCAAAAATCTTAGGGTTACCATGACTTAATATTTCACAGTGAGTGTATGGTTTCTGTGTGTCCCTCTCTGTAAATCATCCCTTACAAGGTCTGAGATCACCATAATGCTGTGTCTGCTGAATCTGTATCTCCTCATCACTAAAATCCACAGAAAAGCCATCCTTGTTGCGAAAATGTCGTGGTCTTCTTTGTGGTGGAACATTGTACAATGATAAGCCAGCCATGATTAACGCAGTCGTAAGCATTTAATCATGGGTAAACAATTGATTAAAGTTAGCGAGGTTTTAACACAAAAGTTAACGATAATATTTTTGAACAACACTAAACATTATCGTTAAATTATAACGACACGTTAACGACATCGTTAGTCTAACGAAACTTTGAAACAACTGGGCCCAGTACGCCAGACGCGCGTTTCGTTTACCACAACGGCATTATAAAGTCTATATAATTTTCTATCTTGAGTTTTGCGTTCACATTTTTTACAAATTTGCTTGCCAATTGAGAGGTCGGAGATACTGTTGCTCGGAACATTTTTACTAGCAAATAAATGTTCAGAACAAATTCTTGTTCCCGTATTTACGTCTTCCTCCTCTAAGTTTAAGGCATGTAACCACTTATTCCGTGAATTTTTTTTAGGAATTCTGAAAAAGCTCAAGTTTTGTGTGTTTCTTGATGAATTTTTGCACACGGCACATGTCCATCATTATTGACGTTTGTTTGCTTCAGCTACGTTACGGCGTCCTTAAAGACCAGATGTCGTCGCAGCGTACATCACAGAATATTACTCACGATGCAATGTATATACCTTGTAACTGCAAATATACTATTAAACCTGTTTTATGATTGCAAATGAGACAACTATCCACAAAAGACCAAAATGACTAGGACATTAACAACTATAGGTCACTATCCCAACTAGTTTCTGTAAAGTTTCGTCATAAAAAATATCTGACGTCACATTGGAAAAGTAAACAGCCGATACCGGAAACAGCGGAAGTAACTTGCACGAGAGGCTTTAGTATGTGTTTTGTGCACGAGATGCCCCTGATATGGGTTATCAGCCCGGGTGGGAAATTATGGCTTGTGAACTTCCGCTCATTACACATATGCAAAAGATATCGTATCAATGTAACGTATCTGATAAAAGTAAATAATCCAGTTGCATTACTTATCATTATAAGAATTTGAATTGGAAGATAGTTATTTAATCTACATTAGCAGATCTAGCCTAACCCATTTTTTTTTTACTATTATTCCTTTTTTATTATGTTTAGGTGTCATGGTGTAATGGGGGTTTGCACCCAATTGTTAAAATTGCGGTATCTCGGTATCTGTAATCACATCCTTGTATTATGAGACAGATGTTTTTGCTATGCAATAATATTTGTATTTTTATGATTTGAAAGGTAGAAAAAAAATGAAAAAGTCATTTTTTTGGTCTATGTTACACACTTACAAAAGCTCAATCAGAGGCAAAATTAGTTCTTTCGACAATCAACAGACTAGAAATAGATTATTTCAAAAGATCAAAATTGCTTGGCAAAGAATATTTAATAACTATGAAATCATATCTTTCTGACTAAACCTCAGAAAAAAACTGTTTCAAATAGTCAGGAGTTGTTGGAACAATTGTAGCCATTTGTTACTGCTGCTGATGACACTAGATCACTCAAATCCGTAATAATGGAAAGAAAACTGCTAATGTTTCACAATACAAGAATTTCTGATCCAATCAGAAAAATTTTGATAGAGCTAACAGAAGACCTACACATGGAGGCATCCAATGATTATGATAATCAGTCAGTTTATCATTCAGAGACTCTTTGCTGAACTATGAAGAAAACGATGCATTACTTCAGAACCAGAAAACCCAGGCCAAAATGCTCAATGTTAACTTTCAGAGACAGAGGAAAAGGTGCTGAGATACACTTCTGTCATATATGTCGTTATACTTGAAAAAAGACAAAGAAAGATTTCTTGGCCCCATGAGGTCATTTCTGTGCCAAGCAAATTTGACATTTTGTAATTTTTAACAATTATTTTATAATCTTTGATATTTTTTTTTTATCAAAAATGATTTCATTCAGTATGCCCAGCTACACAGTATTTTCTCCTATGTATTGTATGAGACAATCTCAATGCTGCACCTCTAGGATCTCATCCTATAAGAGCTTCACGTACTTTGCCCTCTTTAATTACATGGACAAGACTTCTCAAACGAGCCTGGACAGATCTTAATCACATGAATGGGTTTCAACAGCCATTGGGGAAATTAATAAATCTAACTCTTCATCCGAAACTACAGAGAAGGTGTCAACTATTGATAATGTCAGGAGCAAAACAAATAATCCGCTTGAACTAACAAATTATCTTGACATTGTTTTTTTGGGTAAAACGGCTTCAAGTCGTCAATCCCATATGGGGTTGACCAAAGTGACATCCCCTCACATCATTCATTTTGTTTTTATAGTGTGGAAAACCCCCCAACAAATCTTACTGAGATTGGTGAGAGGGAGACACACACATGAATAGATTGACTTTAAATACTTACTTACTCATTTTCCTTCTGTTTGTCGTGAAATTATGCATTGTGCCAGACAGACTCATCCGTGACGCTCATATAAAAATAGTTATAAACCAAACAAATACCAAGTTGAACAATACTGTTTCATTAAAAAAAAGTACGACAAAAGATATGAACCCCTTGAATTCATTCACTTAAAACTAGTTATTATCCGGAAACCCAAAGTGTCATTGCAAGACGACATTGTAGCTTCATGTAATACCAAAAAAGTGATTGCGCTCATATACAAATTTATCCCAACATTTGTTTTGTGATTTATACATTGTGTTGAATTAATATTTTTTTATTGAACTGGTAACCAACATTTGCAATTTATTTTTCAGTTAACGGACAGGCAGCTGTTGTACAACTTACTGATGGAAGAAAAGTAACATTTATGTAAAAGTCAAAAGCACCAAAATATGACTATGTAAAAATTTATGCACAGATGATGCTAGAGCTTGGTCTGATATATATAGAGTTATTACATGCAGTGCTAGCATTGATTTCCTTAAAACCAGTTTATAAATGTAGTTATTGGTTAAAACAAATATAAATATGGCCAAAATGAAGTACACCTTTAAGGGTGCGCTCGATTTAAGCGACTCAGCACGAGGTGTTTTGAATTTACAAGTTGCTTAGAACTTTTTGTAAAAAATAAACACTAGCACATCATAGGAAATCAAGTGAGTAATTTATGTTTCAAATTTTATAACAAAAATCTCTGTATTAAAGGCTGTGGATTTTCTATAAAAACCTTGATTTATATGCCACAAAGTCCTCTTTTTCTATTAAATGCAATGAAACAGTAAAAAATAATGATTTGCATCAAGTTTCCCCTTGGAATATGTACTAACTGGCCTATTTCTATTATTCATTATATCTATAGTTTTGATACAATTGAGGTTTGAAAAATTCGTACAACAATGGCTAAGGAAGGGTACATAAACCTTAATACTATTTCCAGTTTCCTTTAAACAAACATCATCACAAATTTATACTTGTAAACAAATAACAGGAGGTCGAGTGATAAGCTACATGAAATTGAGAATTGCAAAAATTTGTAAAACTTTCTACCAAATATCATTGACGTAACATATAAAGCATGTTATGTGGTTGATCTTAAACTGATTTGATTAAAAACGTATACATTGAATTGAGTTAATCAACTTTTTGAGTGAGGAGCTGCAAGACATCCAATTCACAAGTAAAACATGTTTTTTTTCAGAGGCAGCTGAAGCCTTCCTCAGAGTGTGGGAATTTCTTGCCTTGTTGGTGACCCTCTGCTGTTTTCTGGTCTTAAGTCGGATTGTTGTCTCTTTGACAAATTCCTCAGTTCCATTCTCAATTATAAACATGTACCTAAAAATATTGCCACTTGTATTATAATTCACTGTTACATCGCACTACCATCCACTAATTCTTGAAAACTTGGTAACTAAATATCTTTTTTTTTTCAAGAAAAACGCAGTCTATATCCTACAACAGAAAGAAGAGCGGGAGCTTAAAAGTAAATTAAAAAAAAGTAACTTCACATTAGATACAGTTATGACCCTGAATGTGGTGGACAGCACTTTACTCCAAATATCTTCTTACCAGGAGTTTAATTTAAAACCCGACAGGGTGTATAAAATATACATTTGAATTTTAAAATGTTAGGTACAAGCAAACAACGACATGTTTTTTCTCGAAATGACAGGATTGATTGATTGATGGTTGCTTAACGTCCAGTGGCAAATATTTCATGCATATTCAGGACGAGAACAAGTTCACAATTGATACAATAGGTAGGTTGATACAATAGAGGCCATCTGGGATGATGGTCGGACAAATTTGGACTGCCACCGGAAAAGGAGGGTATATTGGATAGGGACAGACATTTTGCCTTGCAACAGGTCACCTACGGACCCCTCAAAGAGTTGTTGCAAGGGCTCTTAACGTGCAAAGATCGTGGCACTCTCTTTACACAAGGCATCGGATTTAACGTCCCCCTTCTGACCGGACGTGACTGCGAACTTGATACATCCCGCACAGCCAAACGGACGCCCCACTTCGGCAAGCGTTTTACTGCCGGACGGGAGAAGACCAAGTGACCATATTTCTATACCCCAGTCACCCTTGGGGATTGAAATGGCAGGAAAGATTACGATTAAATAAAAAAACAAAAAAAAAAATGAACACCTAGCTAATTTATCTTTCTTCTAGAAATTGTTGTTGTTCATGATTAAACAGTTTAACTTCAGTATTCTTATAAAATAAATGCAACAGTATTCTAACAAATTAAAGAAGTTTCTATTGCCGGAAGTTTGAGAGCGCGTGGTTTCAAAGTTAAGCAACCAGATGTGTGCAGCCCCCAGACACCAATCGCGCCACAAATTGTTTGCATATGTCTATGACTGATGACAATTTCGATATAATTAATATTAAAAAAATATCATTATTTTAAGAAGATACTTTTGAAGTGTGGAAGAAGCTATTGTTTCTTACAAGACCAAGGGACTATTTGCTTAACAACAAAGGTATATAAAATAGTACTAGAACTCAACCGCAAAATCGCTGGCATTTACAAATAATAAACTAGGATGATTTTTTGTAAAATATCTTGTGTCTGGAGAATTTTAGAAAAGGTAGCAAAAGCCCTTTCTCTTTTATTTCAAAGTCTTTATTTAGTTCTTTTAAATTCTATCATTTTCGCATTTCGATTCAAACCACAATCATTATTCACTAAGCTACAATGCATATATTTGGTAAAAGTCAAATTAAATTAAAAAAAAGCATCGCTTCAAACATAAAAATAAAAGTATCTGCCTATAGACCATTATTATTCTGATAAAATATGCTTCGAGACTAGTCCTTTATTTGAGCTTTATTAACATGGCAATGGTATGCAACAGACAATATTATGTTAAAGTAATAAGCTTAATTATTGAAAATGATAATAGCAAAATTAACAAATTATTTGCACCCTAGCATTTTCTACACAGCGAAAACAAAACTAAATACGATGATCAAAAACACTTGCTATAGACTACATCTCTTGCATTAAACAATTGGGGTCCGTAGGTGACCCGCTGTATATCATAATTTCGGCCCCTATCCAATATACTAGTACCTTCGTTTTAGAGTGAACGTTAAAAATTCTCACACCTTCAACCCAAATGGTCTCTTTCCTATTGTATTCCAATCTCATCCGTGTCCACAAAAAATCGCAATAAACTATCTTGCTATACCAATATTTGTGATTTTATTCAAATTCGTGTCAACTATAAAATGTATGTACTTCAAGATTCCAAATTCTAAAACCGGTATTTCGACTTAAAGCTAAGGTATTGACGTGGGTGACTTTTATTCAAGAATTGAATGCTTCTTTTTGTAAATTCATTGGGGTGTAAAAGCGTTGACCGAAGTACATTTTGTATGAAGCGCTAAAAATGTGCGCACTGTCAACGCTTTTACAACCCTATGAAGTTACAAAAAGAAGCATTCAATACTTATAATTACATTTTTTAGCTATGATCAAGAAAAAACGAATTTTATATTGTTTTTATTTAATTCACCTGTGCACTTTATTGTTAGACCACGTGTTATCATGAATGAAAAGTTTTATTGAGTGATACAATTGCTTACGGAATAACACGTGATGTGCTGTTAGCTAATCAGAATAAAGTATTATAATGAAACATACATCTAATGTAATTATTAGTGTGTACATGAAGATGAAACCAGACCAAGTAAATGCAAAGATTAGTCGACCACTATTAATTTTCATTAAATTTTGTTCACAAGGTCAGCCTGTTAATAGTGTAGTAAATTGTGCACACAAGTACTGGTATGTTGATGTCATCAATATTTAAATCCCGAAGGTTGACTGGGGAATTGAAGTACGGTCACTCAAGTCTTTTCCAATTTATATTCGAAGGATGAGAAATGAAGTATACCCCATAAAGAGACAAGATGACTATAACCAGACTGTTTCGTACACTGTCACTCATACTGCATCTTTTTATCTATTATGTAAAGATATTCATTGTTCTCACAAATAAGAATATTGCAAATGGAGTTAATAGATGTGTTAAATGATATTAGCAAGAGTTGCCAAGAACAAACTCCATATTAAAATATATGGTCGCACTACTAACGACAAGGTCAGAAAAATACTAAGAACTAGGAAACTGCAGTTACATTACAAGTGTATATAATACTTTCACGCATAGTTCCAAGAACGGGAATTAACGGCGGATTTCCGTATTGTTTATACGAATAGATGGAACTTTCCGAAGCATATATAGGGACACCAAAATGAGCGAGTTTAGCTCTGTATAGCGAGTTTGTAGTACTCGTTTCTTTTCATTGATGTATATCCATTCTGAAATTTAAAAGTATCACATTTAGCACTTTGTATCATTAAATGTATTGCATCTTCTACAGCTCGTACAACACAAAACTATAATATGATTTGATGTAAAAGTAAAAAAAAAAAAAGCCGTCGCGTTCATTTCGATAATACAAATACTAAACTAAAGACGCGATATTCTCATTTTAAATTTGGAAAATGTTACAATATACGCACTACTATAGTCATTTACATTCTCCTTTACGCATTTCTTACTGATGCGTAAGAGTTGTTCAAGAGAATCAATATATTTCAAAAGTATTCCAAAACATTCTTTTTACCGGTTTTTTTTAATAATTATTCACAGATACTTATTGACGCCATAACGGTAAGTGAAGAGCAGTCTGGTTATTTTTCTCAACTAAACCGTTTCTGATGTCCGATTTGATGTGTAGAGAGAAACATATCGGACCAAAAGTAAAAAATACTTGCATTTCGATAACCTCTTCCCTCCTCCTTTTGGCACGAATATTTGTATTGTTTACAAATATCCCAGAAGGGAACACTGCCATAAGCATAGTTTTTTGGATGTTATAGAACTCATCCTGTACTTCTTTTATATTAACCCCAAGGGTGACTGGGGTATAGAAATATGGTCACTTGGTCTTCTCCCGACCGGCAGTAAAACGCTTGCTGAAGTGGGGCGTCCGTTTGGCTGTGCGGGATGTATCAAGTTCGCAGTCACGTCCGTCAGAAGGGGAAGTTAAATCCGATGCCTCGTGTAAAGAGAGTGCCACGCTCTTTGCATGTTAAGAACCCTTGCAACAACTCTTTGAGGGGTCCGTAGGTGGCCTGTTGCAAGGCAAAATTTCTGTCCCTATCCAATATACCCTCATTTTCCAGTGGCAGTCCAAATTTCCCCGACCATCATCCTAGATGGCCTCTATTACAACAACCTACCTATTGTATTTATTGTGAACTTGTTCTCGTCCTGAATATGGTATTTCTCACTATATTTTAAATTATTTTTTTTTAATTTTACGTATATATTTTCTGTTTAAAAAAAATGTTTTTAAAAAATATTTCGCTTAACTCGAGAACTTTCTACGCATTCATTAAATTACACACTAATATTTTATGGCAATGCAAAATATATTGTTACTACCATGAAAATTAGCACTAAATGAAATGTCCCAGGGAAAATTCAGTTTGGAAACTTGAAATATTCCAGTAAAAAAAAAATGATTAATTTATTAAATTGTAAGCACAATTGTTTTGTACTAGATGCAAGCTTTAAAAACTCAAATAATCAAAGAAATTTAGCTACAAATGAAATTAAAACCAATCAAACGCTCAAGCAATTCAAAAGTTCTTTAAAGGGTCGGCACAAGTGTCTTGCGATACGTTAATCTATTAAATTGGGCTTTGCTGGATTTTTTTCTTTGTCCAAAAACAAAATCTTTCTTCACCTGTTGCAAGGCAAAATTTCTGTCCCTATCCAATATACCCTCATTTTCAAGTGGCAGTTAAAATTTCCCCGAGCATCATCCCAGATGGCCTCTACTATATCAACCTACCTATTGTATTTATTGTTAACTTGTTCTCGTCATGAATATGCATGAAATATTTGCCACTGGACATTAAGCAACCAACAATCAATCAATCAATTTCTTCACGATAGCAATAAATTACAAGAGGCTGTCACAACGACAGCAAACCGGATTTATTAATATTTATTTGTGTCCTGGCAATATCACAAGAACCATTACTGAGGAAATCGTCAATATCAAATTTGACCTCCATTTTGTCATCAGTATCAACATATTAAAATTTGAAAAGCTTAGATTGAATGGTTCATGAGTAAATGCAACAACGTGAATGGAAACGCCATTTTACAATCTTTCAAGAAGCAAATTGCGACCTTCATACTAATACTTTGAATTCCATTCTGCATAATTTCTTTTGTCCTTTTGAGTAAAAAACCACTTTATTTCAATACAGATTGATCTCTTGAACTAGAAATACTTTCATCAATTCAGCTGTAAAAACATGTTTAAAAAATAAACGTAAGCGACGAAGGTGTCCCAGAAAAGAAAAAAAAATAGCCGTGCCAAACGTCATTATTATTTGGACGGCTATTTTTCCTACGTGAATTCTAGGAGGAATACCATGTCTAACTCTTTAAATATGCATTTTCCTTTGAGTCAGTGGGCATTTTTGATGTTATTTCTACATAGACAGAAAAAAATAATACCTTCATTCCTTTAATTGAATGTGTCCCATACAGATGATGCCCAAGGTTGCATATCATAAAATGTTATATAAAGAGTGACAGAAATGAATTTCATAACAGTGACCGTAGGCAAATGTGTACTTGATCTGAGTTTTGTGGTCATAATTACTGTGGATTCATTTATTTTCGTGGGTATCAATTTTCGTGGATAGAGAAAAAAAGACGTTTCGTGGTATACGTAAATTCGTGGATCGCTGATTTCTAAGTAGCAACATTCCAGCAGCACCTGCATACGGGGTATATATCTCCCAATTGATACGATATTCCCGTGCTTGCGTTTCCTATCATGATTTTCTTGATAGAGGGTTACTGCTCACAAGGAAGCTATTAAACCAAGAGTTCCAAATGGTGAAGTTGAAATCATCCCTTCGTAAATTTTACGGACGCCATCACGAGTTGGTTGACCGTTATGGAATAACCGTTTCACAAATGATATCGGATATGTTCCTTACGTCGTAACTACAATCCCCTTCCTTTCATGAATGTGACCTACCGAATTAGACTATTTACCGGATTTGTAATCACATAAGCAACACGACGGGTGCCACATGTGGAGCAGGATCTGCTTACCCTTCCGGAGCACCTGAGATCACCCCTAGTTTTTGGTGGGGTTCGTGTTGTTTATTCTTTAGTTTTCTATGTTGAGTCATGTGTACTATTGTTTTTCTGTTTGTCTTTTTCATTTTTAGCCATGGCGTTGTCAGTTTGTTTTAGATTTATGAGTTTGACTGTCCCTTTGGTATCTTTCGTCTCTCTTTTACAACAAAAAAATAGATACGTAATTTGTGGATTTCTTTTTGATTTAGGAGATCATATAACATCCTTGGTTCGATCAATAATAAAACAAAACAAAAAAGAAGGAATTCATTGAAAAAGTTTTGAATTGTCAAAATCCTCGCTTAATTGGTCATTCTAGGTTAAAGTGTTCATTGACATCTTCGATTACAATAATGGGCAGAGACAACTAATTATTTGTTTGTTTTACAATTTATAAATTCTTGTCTGAATTCTATAAGGCATTCAAAACTTTATGATTGAAAGCTAATTTCCCTAATCACCATATAATAAACTGTGATATAAGTATAAGATGTGAAAATAAATGTTCCTGTCATAAACAATATTACCTACGGCAATATCCCGGTACTTAATCCTATTGATTTTTAATCACAGGTAAACCAAACTATGACACGGTAATTAACAACTTGCAGTTATTTTCCATGAACAGTTTTAATCAATTTTAAAAAGTAAATTATCACTGATATTCGATATATTTATTATAGATTTAATCAAAATACTTGTATTTTCTTTCAATAAAAATCACGTGTTATGTTCCAATGTTTATCGCTAGTCAACACTATACTAGAACTGCAACACATAACCGGAAATAAACATGAAACTTCATACACATTTCTCGGGATTATTCTTCGTTGAATTCTTAAATTCGTGGTTCGCTGTGACCCACGAAACCCACGAAAATTGGTATACCACGAATAAAAATGAATCCACAGTATTGTGTTAAGTTTCATACAATTTGGTTTGTGCAAACTTTAATTAAAGAACGGAAACGAAACATTAAGCATTTATTTTTCATTTGTAATTGGGGATAACTTTGAAAATTTAGTGACGCCCTAAAATGAAAACTCGATATGTATGTTATGGTTATAAGCATTGTTTTGCTAGTAAATCACTTAAGGTTAATCCTTTTTCAGCCACCACACTATCACCAGGCTCTAGTAGATCAATAATACTATTCAATTGTTAATTCATAGTCTGACACTCTTCCACCCCAACCTTCTGATACAAATGAAATAACGCCTGACGGTGTGATGTTAATTAGAAATTTTAGAGTATTATAGTGTTTGTAGTTTGAATAAACTCTGGTTTAAAAGACTTGACGCTTTTTGAATAAAAACTTCAGTACAACCTATGATGACTCTGGTAGACGGGTACCGATCTCTAAAAGTATTTGGCATTGTTCTAGTAATGATGTCTCTAGGTGGAAAAACATTTATAACTTCGAGTTCAACATGAACGAGGTTAAGACAGGTTGTAAAATAAGTGGAATAAGAAGAAACACACATGGAAAAACTATCAGCTACATCCCTTACATACAATCCAAGGCGAAGTCTCATCATCACAGCTAAAAACTGTTTAATGGGCTGAAGTCCGGAAGTCGACATCCTAACTCTATCCTTACGGGGTGTATTTCCGTCTACCTCCCATTGTTGCATTCTTGAAATCTTTGAACATAGGTAAATGAAACACAAACAAATAATTTTGAATGTCTTGAAAAGTCTGACCTTTTCATATGTACTCACCTACGATTATCATGTTGAGGTTTGGCAAATGTTCTTTATATAAATAGAGAGTTGAGTCATCATCTATTTGAATAATATATATTCGGTGTACGAGGCTGTTCCCTACCACCATATTGAATTTGTTGAAAAGGTTGCTCCAACACTCGTACATACCCTCAAATCTCCTGGTGCATTTAGACTGAATATTTATGTCTACGTTGGGGGTTCCGTTTGTAAGGCAAATTACTGCGATTATTAGATTTGTCAGATTGTACGGATACTTGTTTGAATTTCAAAATAGAGAACTAAATAAAGTGGGGAGTGAAACGGGTAAATAAATTTTCGCAGCAAGCAAAACAATCAGACTAATAAACAGCCTTTTCATGAGCACCGACTAAATGCCATCACTAAAGTTAAGTGAATGTCACCATTGAGCTCTCATACTTTCATGTCCATTTCAATTTTGAAATACACAGTTCTGTCATATTTCAAAGTAACTATAATGTGTGATATCATTAAAAGATGAAAAAAGAATTAGTTTTGTTTGTCTAATTTCCATCTAGAAGTATAATATGAAGTTGTCATGATCATCCAGATATTGGTGAACACAGCAAATGTACTTCAATTAGATTGGCCTACAATACATGTTCAAATTATGGTCTTAAATTTACATATTTACTAATTTTATCATTATTTACCTTGGCTACATCTTCAAAAGGGTGTTGCTGAAAAATGATAGAGATAATCTGCCTTTGTAACGTCCAAGTATCTGCTTGTTTGTAACGTCCAAGTATCTGCTTGTTTGTATATCCATGCCAAAATTTCTAGGGTTGTATTATCATCATTTGAGAAATTGTTCCTGGTCCCTACTATTTTAAACACCACAACAGTTACCATACTAACTGGTTAAACTACCCAGTCATCAACAACTGCGTTTTTAACAAATCAGTCAACTACTCAGTCGACTTTAAATGGGGGAATGTTCAACGTTATACCTTCTGGCAGAATATCCTCTATTTCACACCCTCTGTCTGCCATTACAATATCACCTTATCCTTACAGTTGGGCTAACGCCAACGCCTTATAGGTATTATGATGCTTGCAAGTTTGAGATTTTGATAGCATAGATGGCGGAATTTCAACAAACACCTCTGTGCAGTCAATTATAATTCTGGTAGTCGGACCGATGTTGAAGGACATATTTGCCTTGTAGTTGTAGCAGCTCGCTCTCGACCTTGTTATGAAGATGGAACGGTGTGATTCATATTTTCATTAATATGCAGTTTAATTTGTTTCTCTTGTATTTACAAATGCCTTCAAATAGTTGAGGATGTTTTTTTTCTTGAGGATCAGTTATTTGGTTATTAACCTTAACAAGCCTTAGCTTACTTGCAAGTGGGTATCCCTTTTCCCTTTTACTATTATGCTTTCTGTATTTATTCTCTTTCAATTGTGCAGCCTGTTCCACATGATAACGATACCAATGCTGCGACCGCTCGTGATCTATCACACGGAACCTTACATTCGACGATACTTCTAATAGATACCACCTACATCTGATTTTATTGATGTTTAAAACTACAAAAAGAAGGTTGGGATTGCTTTTGGGGGTTAAGGTCCTTAAGGTTTAGAAAAAAGGGCTCAAAACAAGGATTTATCTAGTTTCAGGACAATAAGTTGTGTATAAGTATTCCAATCGCTCTGAAATTTTACCACAATGTTTAATACCGTAAGTAGAAGGTTGGGATTTATTTTAAGGGTAATTTGGCAAACAGTCTGTGAATTAAGGGCAAAAAAGGGGTAAAAAACAAGCATTTTTCTAGTTTCAGCACAATAACGTGTGTGTAACTGTATGGATCTCTCTGGAATTGTACCACAAGGTTCGATATAACAAGGGTAATATTAATTCAGTAAAAACACATTTGATAAGTTCAGTTAAAGTAAGTTTATTGATAGCTGATATATCAATATCTAAAGTACCACTTACTGCTTGCTTCAAAATTAATGATACATACTATCTAGGACTAACACATTCTACCTTTTAATCATGTTGCTGTTACCTGTATATCTGTAAAGAATTGAATGACATTTTTTTTGCATATTACATTACCTGTTGTCATAATTTTGTCAGATGTGCCTTGTTCATACATATAATCCTGGAGATTAATTCATCAGTATCTAATGGTGAATTTTTTTAACAGGAGTTACACAGAGCAAGTGCACACTTCAGTTTATTTTTTCAGTCTGTATGCTTTCTTCTGCAAGAGCTTCATGGGAAAATCCTATTGAGTTTCAACATACACTGTACATGACTTGCATATGCAGTCTTTTTACTTATTTTGTGTTTAAATTGAACAAAGTCAACAAAATTTAATTGATAATATTTAAAACCTAGGTGTAAGTAACCATAATAACTGTCCTTTTTTTCAGAAAGAACATTGTCAGCAATCATCACCAGCATGAACTGGGCTTTCTCTTACACCTCCTAGGACTGGTTTTATAAAATTGTTAAAAGGTAAACTTTCGGTTATTTATTGGAAAATATAATGCTTCTGCTACATACATTTGGGCTGTGCTTGACAATACAATGAACATATATCGGGAACTAGCTCGTTAAATCATGCTAAATTACTGAAATCTTCACAATTTTAGTAAAATTTTAGACGGTCTCCGTCTTAATTGAAAGTGGCCGCATTCGTGTTCATTTTTAATATTGAAAAGTAAGTTGTATTTGTTAATAATACAGCTTTCATTTTTGACAAAAAACACATGTAAAGTTACACTTTTTGGCATATTTGATAGATTTGTCATATTTAAGTTTCAATTAGAGCGTTTATAATGACTAAATCAGTGAAAATCTTTCACATGTATTAGTTGAATCAACTGAAATAGACTCTTAAGTGTGTTAGGAGTGTTTTTTTAGTTCAATGAACCTGAAATTTGAGGCCAAAATCGGTCCTTTCCGGATCTACTCCGGATCCTTTCTCATCATATAATTTAGCGTCTTCGAAACCCAAAGACTTGCATAATGACCGTACATTAAAACCATATTTTATCAATGCTTTAGCAGACCTCAAATTCTTTTCAAGATCTATAGACATAAATATATCAAAAGCATTTTTCCATTGGTTTTATCTTTCGATCTCAAAATAACTATCCCCTCCCACTGGGTGTCCATTTTCATTCTCCTGTGGTGAATCCTTTTGATTTTGTTGGCTTCCCTTTTCCTTCTGGGAACTTGTCCCCCTTTCTTTTCTCAAGTACTGTCCCCTCTTTCTTTTTCTGGAGCTTTGATAGGTTGAGGTGTACATGGAGTAGCAGTGTATATCATACTCTCCTCTGAATTTACAAATAAATTAATGTATTATATGAATAAGGTTAAAACCGATCAATCATTTCAATTGATGTTATTTCATATAAAGCTAATCACAGTCTTCAATATGTACAAATGTTTCATAATCAGGATTTTAATTATCATAAAGCTGTGGATTAATAGACATCGTGTGTTTCATTCATCATGTTATATATGTTTATTTGAAAAAAAGTGTAAATAATCATTTTGAAATGTAATCTTCCCCCTTTAAAAAAAATGTCTTTAAGAAATAGTTACCTCTTTTTCTATAACAAACAGATCTGCACCTACAATTTTTAATATGCAGATCGTTTTCATATGTCCAAGAAGGTGTATTCGTGGTACGAGTGCAAATGAACCACTTTTAATCCAAATTATAATGTTTTCTATCACACAGAAACTAAAATTCGGTTTGCTGTCCATTTGACATTAGCCAATAGATTTTAAAAAGTTGATTGAGTTAGCAGTCTAATTAAATTAGATAATATAGCTCTTTGTTTTACTTTTTGTTCTGGTTATAATACATCAGCCATTGTACATTTCAATAAGACACAACACGAGGAAAACAGACAGTAGAAAAATTGGTTTCAGAAACTTTTAAACAAAGCTTGGACACACAAAACATGTGTTTTAATTAAATTGATGTAATAGTTACTTTATGGACACGATCATCGTGATAATTAAATAATATTAATGATAAGAGGTGTTTGGCAGTTAAACAATATGTCCATTCAATACACATACAAATCATTCTGGACTAAAAACTGTTTTAAAAAAACTTACTATTATCAAAAAATGAAGTATTTCCTTCTTCAAGTAGTGACATACCACCATCAACCAAATCCGCTGTGTGGTCTAAAGTTTCTGGTACTTGTTCTTCACTTACTGAAAAGATACACTTGATTTTGAACATGAAATGCTCCTTCTAGCAATAATTAGACTACAATTAAAATTTGCATTTAACAATTTAAATTACGAAGTAGGGTACGATCTTTTAATCCTGCTGAAAAGGGGAACAATAGCAGAGATAATTGTTTTAAATGACACTCTTAAAAAGCATATAATTCAATCAGTTTAACTTTTAATTGTTTATCATGTTTATATGACCATAAAATTAATTTTAACATTTATATTTTCTTTGTCAACAATAACTAAAGATGAGAGGAAACCACTCTGATTTATGAGTACAAAAGTCAAAGTTTAAAATAATTGCCAAAATTTTTCTACACTTTATGTAGACAAAACTTACGTATGTTACTACATGTATTATGCATATTTGTGTACTAAAATATATCCCTACATGTACCCAAACATTCTCATTTTTTTTTGTATAAACATATGCCCATACATGAACTTTTTCTTTTTGAAATCTGACATGTCAATGCATGTCAAGTTGATATGTATGCCATGTATAATGAAGTTGTGCATGCACATTCTGTAGAGCCACCCTACAAGGATACACATACCATTGGGGCTCTTCTCCACGGTGTATGAAAGCCTAAAGCCCTTAACATGATTATACACACGTATCAAAACAAACATGACAAATACCCTCCCACTTTTTCCACCACACACCTGAACCCCAAAAAATAAGTTTTAATTATATACATGTACAGTGTGCATGTAACTGCAGGTTTTTTTTTATATGTAAGAATCCATTATTTATAAAAGGGGGGCATAGCTAGTAAATTTATTCACTTTTGATTGGTACTTGTAAAAGTTTATGCAGAAACATCATCATAAACACGAAGCTTATCATTTACTTTCAAAATTTTCAAAAATATCACCTCCTCTAAAATATCCAAAATATCTAAATAATATACTAATAGAATATGAAATTTTATATCTTGGAATATTTATATTGTTTATGTTTTTCTTGCAAATTTCTTGGGTTTTGGATTTTTGACGAATAAAATAATTTAATTTGATTTAGTACATTGTAGTACATGATTTTTTAAATAAAGTATTTATTATTGTATTTTTATTATTGTAAGCTGCATAATGTAACCCCCTCCCCCAACTGAAATGGTTTCTAATAGGCTATCAAAATTGATTTCGTCCCCATATTTTGTAAGCTGAATATATGATCCGCTATATACTGTATGAAATTATGACATATATTTTCTACATTTATATGAATTTTATAACTATGAGAAATAAAGAGTACTTACCCAAAACATGGAATGTAAGGGTCAACATGAGAAAAGCCGGAAATAAAACAAAATTAAATGAGAAACCCAACAACATTGCACGAACAAAAACTTACTCTTTACCACAATAGACATGATAGAGAACACCGGAAGGGACGACAGCGTTGCTAAAAGATAACTCATTGCCACTCCTTACAGGTACATCAATAAAATACATTAAACTGAAGTATGTCTCTTTTTAGATCACCTGGCCCGAAGGGCCAAGTGAGCTTATGCCATCACTTGGCGTCCGTCGTCTGTCGTCGTAAACTATTTAAAGAATCTTCTCCTCTAAAACTACTAGGCCAAATACTTCCAAACTTTAACTGAATGTTCCTTAGGGTATCTAGTTTATAAATTGTATCCGAAGTTTTGATCTATCAACAAACATGGCCGCCATGGCTAAAAATAGAACATGGGGGTAAAATGCAGTTTTTGGCTTTTATCTCAAAAACGAAAGCATTTAGAGCAAATCTGACATGGAGTTAAAATGTTCATTCGGGCAAGATCTATCAGCCCTGAAATTTTCAGATAAATCAAACAACCCATTGTTGGGTTGCTGCCACTTAATTGGTCATTTTAAGGAATTTTTGAAGTTTTTGGTCATTATCTTGAATATTATTATAGATAAAGATAAACTGTAAACAGCAAAAATGATCATCAAAGTAAGATCTACAAATAAGTTAAATATGACCAAAATTGAAAATTGACCCCTTAAGGGGTTATTGTCCTTTAATGACAATTTTTCACAATTTGTTCATCATATTTGCTAACTTTAAAAAATCTTCTTCTCTAAAACTACTCAACCAAATTCAACCAAACATCAACTGAATGATCATTTGGGTGTTTAAAATAAAGTTTGTGTTTTATTTTCTATTTCGTCAAAAAACATGGCCGTCATTGCTAAAAATAGAACACAGGGTTAAAAGCAGTTTTTGGCTTATATCTCAAAAAGTATTTAGAGCAAATAAGACAAAAAGTTAAAGTATTTATTAGGTCAAGGTCTACCTGTCCTGAAATTTTCAGCCGAATTGGGTAACTGGTTTTCAGGTATAATGCCCCTGAATTGATGATTTTATAGAAATTTTGCCGTTTTTGGTTATTATCTTGAATATTATTATAGATACAGATAAACTGTTAATAGCAAAAATGTTAAGCAAAGTAAGATCTACAAATAAGTCAATTTGACCAAAATTGTCAATTGACCCCTTAAGGAGTTATTGCCCTTTAAAGACTTTTTTCACAATTTGTTCATGATGTTGACTTACTTTGAAAAATCTTCTCCTTTGAAACTGCTGTATCAATTTCAGCCAAACTTAGGCTAAATAGTTTCAGAGTATCTAGTATAAATTTTATATTTTATTTCCTTGTATGTCAAGAAACATAGCTCCTATGGCTAAAAAGTAAAATCACAAAAATACTGAACTCAGAGGAAAATCAATACGGAAAGTTCATAATCACATGGCAAAATCAAATAACAAAACGCATCAAAAATGAATAGACAAGAACTGTCAAATTCCTGACTTGGTACAGGCATTTACAAATGTAGAAAATGGTGGATTAAACCCGGTTCTATAGTGTGAACCCTCTCTCTTTAATAATAGTCTCATCAAATTCCGTTATATTTACATGATGCGTTAAATAAAAAAAGGGACAATAGAACATAGGAGAAAATGATTTTTTTTTTGCTTTTGAAGAAAATAGGACGATTCAAAGAAAATTTAAATAAATTGAAAAGCCAAAATAATCATTGATGAGAGATTTAACCAAAAAAATTAAGGTGAGCGATTCAGGATCTTGAGAGCCTCTTGTTCAGTTACTGAGTTAAAACAACGAAACGTTGAATTCTTCTTATTTGCTACACAGTAAGTATTTTTCAATATCAATAAAGTCAAATGTAAGTGGTGGTCTGTTATCATGGTTATATTTTTTTCTCTTATCATCCTTTGAATTTTAATGTTCCTTCTCTAATACCTATAACACTTCCATTGCATGTCACAAAAAAAAATGAATTCAGTTAATATGCATGTTCTCTTCTCTCTTGCTCTTATACAACACACACTTTATAGTGTATACATGCACCTCTTGATCCTTATTCACCCTCTGCTTTATGCTAGTTGGCTTTGTAACATGTAAGCATGGTGAACGATCTTAACACGTATTCGTGTGGATTGATTGATTGATTGTTGGTTGCTTTACGCCGCATTAGCACAAAAAGGCTATATCGCGGCGAGAGCTAATTCGAATATTTTTACAATTTAAAGCATATTTTTAAAATAAGACAAAAAGTCCTTCAATATACTAAAATTCTTGACTAAAGCAAATTGAGTATATACAAATAAAAATCAACAGTAAAATAACGTGATAAAAATTAAAATCGATTTAAATATAATAACATTTTTATATTCTATAATAAATTCCAATATCTTTTAAAAAAGCAACAATATTTGTAAATGGAACATTATTAAATAAATCATACATATTATTGACATTGAAATGCTTCTTACGAATATCAGCAAAGTCAATACAATGAATTAAAACATGTTTAAAAGTATACTTGCAGTTGCAAGGAACACATTGTGGTTCATCTTCATTTTTTAAAAGATACTGGTGTGTTATTCTAGTATGACCAATACGACATCTAGTAATAACACACTGATCTTTTCTGCACATAATATTATTAAAAGGTTTGCCTAAATTAGTTTTAATTTCATGCAATTTATTATCTGTTTAGGTATTTTAGATTAAGAGAAATTTGTAATGTTGTCCATGGAACAATAACAATAGACTTGTCACATTTATTGAGTGTAGATTCTAGCTGTTGCATAAGCCCTGATTTTCAGTGTATTAAAGAAGTTTAAGATCATATAAGAACACAACAACTATGCATGTCTTTTATTGTTGCTTCTTATCTGCATTCTTTTCACTATGGTGAGTATTTTGTTTGGCAGAATGACAAAGATGCATCCATTTTTCTTATATATTGTTATGCATGTCTAAGCTTAAGCATATTATATATTACAGTTGTTACTTTTATATCATACAGGTGATAACTATCATATTCTGAAAGAATTAAGCTCTGAATATATTCAGTATAGATAGTATAAAAAAAAATCAAAATGTGTATCAGCTTGAACATTTTCATAAATTAATGTTGAAAGATCTGTTTCAGTCATGAATTTGTTAAAGAGTAAGTTTCTGCTATACTGAGTACTAGTATTCATAACTTTATGGATCATCACATGATTATGTCTTAATATATTACAGATTGAATATTGGAACACAGACATATCGACCAGTACAGATGTAGTAGTAAAGAGCGCTATGATATGCAGATAGAAGAAATAGTGGCAGATTATAAGAATGGTAGTCTGCAGTTCACGGGTTAGTTTTTTATTTTTTAAATCATGAGTATCCAGTAAAGGCAATTCTTTAATAATATTCATTAAAAAAATCAAAAAGTATGACATTAACTGTAATAAGAACATTTTAAAGAAACAAGGTGTATTTTTTTTTAATATTGCATCAACATTATAATTATGTAAAACATCTAATAATACCTCTGCAAAATGTATCTTTTCACTTTCAGATAAGGATGCATATAAAGAATTATTTTTTTTATAAAGAAAATAGACTATAGATAGTAAGTTGTATCATTTGTTATCTCCCTTAAATATTGGCTTTTGACTTTAAAGAATTGAATTACTTCCCTTTTGTCACTTTGCAAATATGACAGAAGTTAACAGACACACTTAAAGTACTAATTATACCAACAATCAGTAAAAATTAGCATAACTCTATGTATATTTAGGCACAAACTAGTTCATTTTCTCTTAAATCATCGGTCAGACTTTCAGTTTATAAAAATTCAAAGTTTGGTAAACTGGAAGTTAATACATTGTATTTATTAAATTAATAGCTTTAGCTCAAAGGAGAACTCCTGCCAAGACGCAGCAGCATCTGGCAAGATTAAATATGCGTTCCTCAGAGAAAGACAAGAAAGAACTGAGAAAAGGTGTTAAAGAACATTCAAATGAGCTATGGGATTTATCAGATCCTCTTTAGTAAGAAGTATTATGAAAAGTTTGAATCAATAGAAAACAGAAAATGATGATTAGTTTTCAGCTTTTTCTAATTCATTAAAAGTTAGTACTTTCTGTAATGCAATAGGAAAATAAAGAGCCGCAACCAACAGCATTTTACGGCAAGCAAATTAACATATATATAAACTAGAGGCTCTCAAGAGCCTGTGTCGCTCACCTGTTAATGTGTTTACTGATGTCGGCCATCTTTGTTGGTAAGCGGGGTCATTAGACACTCTTTTTAAAAATAGATACCCTAGTATTATGATTGTGGCCAAGTTTGGTTAAATTTGGCCAAGTAGTTTTAGAAAAGATTTTTATACAAGTTACAAAAATGAGGAAAAGTTGTTTAATATTGACTCTAAAGGGCAATAACTCCTTAGGGGGTCCTCTAACAATTTTGATCATGCTGACTTATTTGTAGATCTTACTTTGCTGAACATTATTGCTGTTTACAGTTTATCTCTATCTATAATAGTATTCAAGATAATAACCAAAAACTGCAAAATTTTCTTAAAATAACCAATTTAAGGGCAGCAACCCAACAACAGGTTGTCCGATTCAACTGAAAATTTGTGAGGAGATATATCTTATTCTGATGGACATTAAAATCTTGAAAGATTTGCCCTAAATGTCTTGGTTTCAAAGATATAAAGCAAAAACTGCATTTTACCACTATGTTCTAATTTTAGCCATGTCGGCCATTTTGTTTGGTAGGCTGGGTCATTGGACACATTTTTTAAACTATAAACCACAATGATAATTGTCGCCAAGTTTGATTAAATTTGGCAAAGTAGTTTTAGAGAAGAAGATTTTTAGAAAAGTTACAAAAAATGATGAAAAGTTGTTAAAAATTGACTATAAAGGGCAATAACTCCTTAAGGGGTCGACTGGCAATTTTGGTCATGTTGACTTATTTGTAGGTCTTACTCTGCTGAACATTATTGCTGTTTACAGTTTATCTCTATCTATAATAGTATTCAAGATAATAACCAAAAACTGCAAAATTTCCTTAAAATAACCATTTCAGGGGCAGCAACCCAACAACAGGTTATCCGATTCGTCTGAAAATTTCAGGGCAGATAGATCTTCACCTGATAAACAATTTTAACCCACGTCAGATTTGCTCTAAATGCTTTGGTTTTTGAGTTATAAGCCAAAAACTGCATTTTACCCCTATGTTCTATTTTTAGCCATGGCGGCCATCTTGGTTGGTTTGACGGGTCACGCCACACATTTTTTAAACTAGATATCCCAAGGATGATTGTGGCCAAGTTTGGTAGAATTTGGCCCAGTAGTTTCAGAGGAGAAGATTTTTGTAAAAGTTTACAGACGACGGACGCCAAGTGATGAGAAAAGCTCACTTGACCTTTCAGGTCAGGTGAGCTAAAAATATTGTTATGCAATTATTGTGTATCATTGTCTGATTGAATGACAGTAAGTGTAAAATTCTCAATCTCCTTCTCTGTAACTAGGAAAGCTTACATTTTGAATGGCAGCATGTATTGACATGTAATTTTTACAATTATTAGCAGAAAAACTCAAATGTTGTACCTAAAAATCTTCTTTTTATCAATCCTTACACATTACATTTTAAAGTGTTTGACGCTTGAAACATACAAATGACATTACTTTATTAAAGGACCAAAGAAGATAACATCTTTTCACAGAATTTTCTTAAATGATTGATTGTTGGTTGCTTACAGCACAGATTAATAAGTTAATTCAAATGGCTTGTTTCAAGTAATAAAACATAGTCATGAAAGGTTTTAGATATCTCAAGATGATTCTATTACTGCTTCTGTGTTGTGTGATGTAGTCCATGATCAGTTCAAACAAGTACCAAATATACAGGAGATGATTTTTTTCTCAAGATAATGCAGGATATTATAAGAACATAATGATGAGGGTAGCGCTTTTAGATGATCTAGGAGATACATTAAAAACATACTAATTCAGTGAAGCACAGGATGGTAAACTTCAAATTTCAGAATGGGAACGTTAAATTCGATGCCTCTTGTCAACAGAGTGCCACGGTCTGCGAATGATTGATTGATGGTTGCTTAACGTCCAGTGGTAAATATTTCATGCATATTCAGGACGAGAACAAGTTCACAATCAATACAATAGGTAAATTGATACAATAGAGGTCACCTGGGATAATGGTCAGAGAAATTTGGACTGACACCGGAAAAGGAGGCTATATTGGATAGGGCCAGAAATTTAGCCTTGCCGCAGGCCACCTACGGACCCCTCAAAGAGTTGTTGCAAGGGTTCTTCACGTGCAAAAAGCGTGGCACTCTCTTTACACGAGGCATCGGATTTAACGTCCCCCTTCTGACCGAACGTGACTGCGAACTTGATACATCCCGCACAGCCAAACGGACGCCCCACTTCGGCAAGCGTTTTCCTGCCGGTCGGGAGAAGACCAAGTGATCATATTTCTATACCCAGTCACCCTTGGGGATCGGTCTTCGAATGTTTAGATCCCTTGAAGCAATTCTTTGAGTAGTCTGTAGGTGAAATGTTGCAAGGAAAACTGATTTTCCAGTTGCATTTCTAATTTCAACCACAACTTTTCCCAGTAGAGGACTGTAATTCAATGATAACGAAAACAGTATAGGAAATGTAACTTAACAAAGGAGTAGGTCCGGTAAGGACTCATTTTGGCCTCAAATTTCAGTTTCATCTGAAGAAAGATTTTGACCACTTTTTAAACACTTAAGTGTCTATTTCACTTGATTCAATTAGTTTATGTGAAAGATTTTAACTGATTAAGTCATTAAAAACGATCCGATTGAAGCTCAAATATGAAAAATCTCTCAAATATGCCAAAAAACGTCACTTTTCAGATTGTTTTTGTCAAAAATGAAAGTGGCCGCATCCGTGTTCATCCACAACCTTTATATATGTTATGTATTATCATAAAATACAACTTGCATTGCAATATTAAGAGTCATTCTTTGTAAAAACCAAAGAAATTCATGGGACTGTTCACACCAATGTCACAGAATTTCAATATCTTTTCAATATTAGGCCCATATGATGCCCTGATAACAAAAATAACTTTCATTTTTGTTTTTGGGGTTTCTGTTGCCATGGTTACAGGTCCCATATATATAAGCCCAGTAACAGAGTAGCAAAATCTCAAAATGCATCATTTTTCAACTTTCATTATTTTTAACAAATACACTTTTTTAGCCTAAATCATAGGTATACTGAACAAATAAAGGTCTGGAATAACACATTAAAGTAAACAGACATTGTCTTGAACCCATTCAAAACATTAAAACTTGTATCTGAAAAGTGCCGATTTTGCATTTTTTCAAACTGCTGAAAAAGGCATTTTTTAGTAAATTTCAAAATGATTTTATTTTTTTTCCCAACGTCACATTTTATTGTTATGCCTCCAAAATAATCTTCATATATCACTCTTTTACCAAGAAAAAAATTGGGTGTGTGTTTTTTGTTGTTAAAAAAAAAAAATTGTTCAAAATTTTCTGAAATTTGGCAAAACTTGAAATTGCATTGTGCAGATTAAAGGAAAGTAAGTGGTTATATTCGTCAATTTCAAAGTTTTTCTTTTTTAACTCTGTAAAACCATACTGATTAGGAATTGTTTTGATACACAACTAATATTATTCAAAATAAATATCAATAACAGTTGCTATGGAAACACATTACAAAGAACATTGCAGTTGGCTTCAGACCACAATTAAATCCCTTTTTCCATGGCCTTTGAATATAGTTCCCAATTATCATAAGGGGTATTTCGTCCTAAGTATTCTGACTACTGTTTTCTTTAAAATGTTTACTATCTAATTGGTCCTATCAGTTGCATATATATATTGGAATAAGTAAAACATGTGAAAAAAAATATTGTTTAAAGTGAAAGTAGTGATTTGGTCAAAATGAAAGTAAGGTAAAATTCACAATGGAAAATCCCTTATCAAATGGCAAAATCAAAAGCTAAAACTCGTCAAAGGAATGAATAACAGCTGTCATATCCTGAGTTGGTACAGATATTTTCTAATGTAGAAATGGAGGATTAAACCTGGTTTTATAGCTAGCTAAACCACTCACTTGTATGACAGTTGGATACATTTCTAGAGGTTACAGGTAAAACATGCAACTTGAGGTGCGACTATGAAAAAATAATTGGCATTAACAAAGAGATTAACAGAAAACTTGAAATCAGTTTTATTTTGCAGCTAGATGTCACATAAGATTTATTCTCAGTTATGTCTGGAATCATTTGAGAAACTCAATTATACAACATGATCTGTGTCTAGAATGAAAGTATATGTTGTTTGTGGCGCTAAGATTCAGCCTTTTCCAATGAATCAACAAAAGAACCAAATGAACCTTTTGGTAATACTTGAGGTTTCTGTTCCTGGTTATTAGAACTCAATTACATTGTTAATGAATGAAGGACATCTTCTATATTTTGTGGAAAAACAGTTGTAATAATTTTCTTCATTATTTCAAGTAATCTATAACAACTTTTAGAATACATATTCTAGGAACTCCTTTCTTCTTCTGAAAAACACCTCATCCTAACTGCTTGTAAAAATTCATTAACATGGTGAAATTCATGATCTGGAAACTGTTGGATTATTTCTAAAAAAAGAAAGTATTTTATTTTACAAACTTAATCAAATATGAAGTATAAAGCAATTTTTACTAGTTTAGATAATTTTTTCATAATGATTGATGCTTACACAAAATTCAAAAGATAGTTTTGTTTTTCTCATGGTTAACTTTTGAGTGCATTATTTATGCACTTTCTATACATCATTTACAGGACTATTATGGCATACCGTTGTCCGTTTGTCTATCGGTCATCAACATGTCGGACATGAACTCAATAAACTGCTGCGCCATGAGTGCATGATACGCCTTTCGTCTTGTGTGTAGGTTTTATGCCATCATCAATATTTTCTGAGATACAGCTCGACATGTGGAAAATAAAACTTGCATACCAAAAAACTCAATAACTCTAAATATAAACATTTTGAATCATCACCAAAACATTTTCTCAAGTTACAGTGCGACATGTTTCTGCCAGACAGACAGACTCAGACGGAGAACATTTGTATACCATAATACGTCCTGGGCATATACAAATGTTTTAACCAATTTGCATAGATAGAACCAAGCTTAATACATCTCTATATTTGGATTGTGATTAAACATTTGACAATTAAGCTAATTATGGTTCAATATCCAAACTCTAAATAGATTCAGAATGTCAAAGAACACCAAGATTTCAATTTTTGTTGAAATCAAACAAAGTTAAATTTGGGAACTTGATGTGGACCAACTTGAAAACTAAGCCCATAATCAAAAATCTAAACACATGTTATCAAAAATCTAAACACATGTTATCAATAATCTAAACACATGTTATCAAAAATCTAAACACATGTTAAGATTCAGCATAACTACATTGTAAGAACCCCAAGAATTCAATATTTGTTAAAATCATGCGCATTCGAATATAATTTTCAAAATGGCGGAAGATTTGAATATGAATTCTAATGATGTGAGAGATCAGGTAAAACAATGAATGTAGAACATACTGTGCTCTATTCATTAATCAAAGTTTTACCTATAAGAATCATATCTTTTTTGAACAGTTTTTCAATTATAATATATACCATGCCTTTCATGGGCAGCCTATTTGAAAGATCACATTTACAAGAATGATAGTGATACTCATTGTTGTACCGAAAAAACCTGTTTCGTTTGATGAAGATAAACTAACGTGAAGTTTGAATAGTTTTCCCACAATGCCAATGGATAAAACAACCCTCCGAACTGACTATTTTGTTAGCTCGACAGGTGGAATAAGTAAAATATATACCAGTAACCACTCATTTTTTGTCGCATAGAAACTAAAAGTAAGAAAGGGACCTCAATGGTCCAAGTATGCACTACTGTTAAAACTAGCCAGTCCACACTGAGATTGTGAGTTAGGTGGTTTTCAGGCACTTCGGCTTCTTCCACCAATAAAAAACAACGAAATAGCCTAAATGTGCTGCTTAAAAGTGACCTACAACCCAAAGGATCAAAAATCAAATCAGTAGCATAGAACAGATGCAGGTATACCAATTCTAGTACCACCCAACCGTTAACAAGGACAATTTTTGTCGCATAGAACAAATACATGTATACTAATACCCCTCCTGATACATGAACATATGTTGTCACATAGAACAGCAACATGTATACCTGCACCCCTAGATATCACAACACTTTTTATGTCACATAGAACAGACACATGTATACTTATACCAACCAACCGTTACAAGGACAATTTTTGTCACATAGAACAGAAACATGTATACTAAAAAGTAAAATCACAAAAATACTGAACTCAGAGGAAAATCAATTTGGAAAGTCCATAATCACATGGCAAAATCAAATAACAAAACGCATCAAAAACGAATGGACTAACTTGGTACAGGCATTTTCAAATGTAGAAAATGGTGGATTAAACCTGGTTCTATAGCGCTAACCATCTAACGTTAAATTCCGCTACGATGCGTTAAATAAACAGTCACAATTAATAAAATAGTCAAAATATGGGTACATCAGTCATCATCGTATAACAAATTTAAAAGGAACAATTTAACAGGAGACAAAAACATCTACTATCTACGAACACATTGATTGATTTGAGGGTCTGACGTCAGAACATTTTTATACGTCACATAAATTTGTCGTTCAATTATAATCTGTATTTGTCATATAAGTAACATTATACTTGTGACATAAACAAAAGTAACAACAACAATAAAATAACAGTTGAACACACACATATCTATATATACAAGTAAAACTAACTAAGAGTCCCCTGTCCTCAGCTCTAAAGACCGTTTTATAAAGGAACCTGTTTTTTTCACTTGGTTTATATTAGAAGGATTAAGTAGGATTACTAGTTTTTGTGTATCAGATAGATTTGAAGTATGCGAGAACAATCCCCTTAAACATTGGACTTAAGGTAGAGCATAAAGGACAGAACTACACAATAATTGACCATTACAAACAGAAACAATCTGTTCTACAGTATATTATTAGGAATATCTCGTCGGGATAAACAAAAAGAGTATTCAGACATGAAATATGTGATGCATCAGTTACGTCAATGTTTGCCAGACTAACTGAAAAAGAAAACACTGAAATTATTTAATCAAACAACAAAATTGTTGGATAATGAATCTGGGAAAGTCTCATTTTAAAGTAATATAATAAATGGTTTAGAATAGGATATAAAAGTTGTACATATTGTAGCAAATGGACGAACGAAGGAAAGGATAGACTGAAACCCCATTAATTACTATTTACCTTCTATTAAAACAACGGTTGTAAAAAAGTGGATGCATAATTATAATCGGTATCTGAGAAGAATAAGTAAGGGTTACAAAGGAATACTTATCTTCTTATTTATACTTACCAAAAATCTGTCCAATCACTTCGTAATCTTTGGACCATTCCTTTACTGGATTAAAATATTTCTGCTGAATTTCTCGCATAAGAATTGATGGTCCACCCATTTTAATTCAGAAGATAACAATAATATTAATCTAGGAGAACATGTTATGCATGAGCGCGAACGAACCGATATCGAAGCAGCAGTGACCTTATATATGGTGATCAGTCTGCCTGTCCATCTGTCCTCTTCAAAATGAAGTTCGATCCAATCTTGCATTATTTTACAGTTAGTACATGCTTTTAAAGTTAGTTATATTAAATGTATATTTAGTTACACGCAAGGATGTGTCATGATAAACATACTGGCCTTGGACGAGTGGAAAAATTATCACCCGAGACGCAGCCTCGATACACCTATACATGTATTATAGGGAACAGTAATTAAGATGTCCTAACCAATCAATAAATTTTGATTATTCACGTCTCGTAATATCTTCCAATCAGATAGCAAGAAAAATTCACGCCATTAGTGTCCATCGTTCAATTCTTATATCGACTCTTAAGGTGTAACACCTCTAATTCGGGCCCGGCCAGAAAGCACATACCAGAAAGTAGTACATGGTTAACACAAAATAGTTCCTACGCATGGACATAACTTTCAAAATATTTAGAATATTTTATTAATTTCGGTATCAAATGAAAGCTTCGTGACTGGTGAGCATTGTAGAACAATGTTTGACTGATAAATTTGAATAATAAAAAAATGGCATGAAATTTAAAAAGGAGGGTACATTTTTCCTTTTTGTCAGATCGAAATACCTGTTTTGGTACATCCGAAGTTCTGGGAACCAGTTCTTTCTTATGTCAGGTATGTTGATCTTTTCAGTACAAGACACCAGAAGGTGTTGCTTTGACATGCAATGATTGTCACTTTATTTGAACTTAAGATAAAAGAGCTGTGACTTTTGGTTTCATGACTTGTTCCGACTGTGAAATTAAGTTATCGCCTATTAATCGGATAAACTCCCCTTCTTCTAAGAATTTTACAAGGAAACCAGTATACCGTTTACTAAGTTTGGTTTTTATATCAACTGCAACACAGTATGAGGATGATGATACACCAAGTCTGTTCAATCTGTCAGATACAAATTATAAATTAGTCAACACTCAACATTACAATGTCTGTGGTTGTTATTAAATTATCTGACCATTATTCTACTATAAAACCCTGAGGCTTAATTTAAATAAACATAACTAGGCTGTATCGGTCACATAAATACATTGGTTTGAAAACAGAAATGTTCCCAGAATATTGTTCACGAATATCAGTCTGCTATATCATGTCTTGTCATTATATGACACAGAGAATGAAGGAACAAATTCCACATGATGCAATATATGTTATTTGAGCACTTTCAGCGAAAGAGTCTAACAAAAACTATGTTATATGAAAATAAAAAAACAAAGCTACATCAAGATATTTATTTTTATAATAACATTTTTCCATAACTACCCTATTGATCTTTGGAAACCAGACTTTTTTTTGTCCTTAGACCATTATCATCCTTACTAGCATGGAATTATATGACAATAATGTAAGAGATTACCATATTTAAAAGACATTAATACTGTATCAGAACAGTAGTATAATATATGAAATAACATATAGCTAAGAGAGTTCCCTTGGTTACAGTGATTTCCCTTAGTAACAAGATTCTGTACTATTCAAACATCATCAAAGTGTTTGCCACCTTTTTTCTTTCCCAATTTGCCTCTGACCGAGTGAAAAAATAATTTAGAAGGTTACACTCTGTTTTGATTTGAACTATTGATAACAAACCAATGTGTCTTTCAAGTATAATTAACTTTTATAAACAATTTACTTACTTCATGCACATTCAATTTTTAATAAAACAGTGTTTTTGGTGCTTAGTCCAACTTGCATCAATTTATTATTATATACGAGAAAATAACATACAGAGAATTTATCATTTGTTGATTAAATCTAAAACTGTTCTAAATTTAAAATTTAGAAAAAGTGTCAGATTACATTTACTAAGCAATCTTATTCTTATTACTCAAAATGATTCTAAACGTGATATATTTGTAATATAGGTTGAACGCGCGTCTGGAGTATTAAATTATAATCCTGGTACCTTTGATAACTATTTACACCACTGGGTCGATGCCACTGCTGGATGACGTTTCGTCCCCGATGATATCACCAGCCCAGTACCCAGCACTTCGGTGTTGCCATGAATATCAATAACATGGTTGTTTTTATAAAATTTCTGTTTACAAAACTTTGAATTTTTCGAAAAACCAAGGATTTTCTTACCCCCAGGAGTAGATTACCTTAGTCGTATTTGGCACAACTTTTGTGAATATTGGGTCTTCATGCTCTTCAAATTTGGCTTTTTAACTGTTTTGATCTGAGCGAGTCTTATGTAGACTATAAAATAAGTTTAAGAGAATAATCATAGCCACAATGGGGTAAAATCATCTTATTTAAGGGAACAGGGGGGGGGGGGGGGGGGGGAGGTAAATTTTAAACGAAAAATATATTTATGTTACTTGGCGAAAAAAAAAATAAAGTGGCGAAAAATACATTGCTTTGGCGAAATATGAGCGAAAAAAATATTTGACCCAGAGGAAACCCTGATGTTGATAGTCCTGAACATAAAGCTTTACTACAACTATCACATAAACTTGACATGATGCAAGAAAATGAGGTTACGGTCATATAAACCAGACAAAAACATGTACCCCTTACGATCATTCAATACATTAAATATACTTGACCTATTCCTTTTGATTTGTAAGAAAGAGACCAAGAAAACAAATCATTGACCAATGAACCCTGAAAATGAGGTCATGGTCAGATGAAGGGTAAGGTAGTCGCATTACAATAGCAAGAGGAATTCTAAGTAGATCGTATAACAGCGTATAGATAAAAAAAAAAATATATTATACAATAGAAGTACACAATCGATCTATTTATTTGTCTAAATCTGCACATATTGAGACAGATTTGCATTTAATGTGTTAGATTGTTAAATTGTATAGGGAAACTTATGTTTGGAATCTACCAATACAAGCTTAAGTTTAAACCAATACAAATTTACGGCTATCATCTCGGATACTGCATGTCACAGACTTTTGAAAGTCTTGCATTTAAGCATTTAAACAAATACACAAAGAGAACAGATCCTTTCTCAAACATATGTTTTGATGACATCAACTTGGGCAATATCAATCGTTCTGAAATACCTCCCTTAATACAGATCAGTATTTTGTTATCATTTCTTTTACATATATCCCAAAAAAAAATTCAAGAACGAACACATGTTGCGCGATCACAATATTGACAACTTCAAGTCTAAACCTCCTTATTGCTCCTGTTCATGCTGCACTGGCTCCCAAATCGATCTGGAAACTTTATAACTAGTGACTTATACAGTCTCAATAACACTTATCTGCGAATATGGTATCCATAACCTCGACATATTGTGACCCTGAATTCATCAATTGAAAACACAACTTCTAATTACTGATGAAATCAGCCGATAATAATACCAGGCAATGAGTTAAAAATGTGAAATAAGACGTAGATACTCTTTCTGAACTAATTTGGGCAGTGATTAGAATTAAACAAATGAATTGCTCTATACGACAACAAATTATGTTAAAAGACCCAAATGTCCTACCTCCCTAACAAATATGTTGTTGTTCCCGCAGATAAAGCCGTAAAACGCCTCTTTATCTGAGTGTAAATCACAATACACAAACAACTTGAAAAATGCATTATATATGGACAAAACACTTGGAAATTCAACATATACCCCAACGACATTAACTAGGAGGACATTCTAGACAATCAAAACCATAGTATGTGTTGCTTTTGAATTTCAACAACAGATAAAGAACTGGATCTTCCTTCCTTGTTTTGAGTAATTGGCGTCGACTTTTATAATTTTTGTACAGTATTACACAGTTCAACCACTAGTTTAACATAGATTATTAAATTATGTCAAGCAAACAAAACGTTGTATAAAAACTAGCAGTTTTTTTATTTTGAAATCATTAAAATTTTTAAATAAAGCTGTGGTTGGTTCAGGTTTACTTCCAATACAATTGTCAATACATATTAGAAAATTATCTTGATCAAATGACCGATTTAATGTAACATCAAACACAATTATAAAAAAATTACAAATTTACAGTCAAATCTAGAAAAATTAATAATATACCGATTGCAGGTTTGGTGTACATTTAATATAAATATTTTTGAAAAAAATTGGTCGATTTAAGATTTCATTTAATACAATAAAATAAGAAGTGGTTAAATAATTTAACAAAATATATAAAAAAACATTGAAGCTGTGGTTGGTTCAATTTTACTACCAATACAATTGTCAACACATATTAGAAAATTATCTTGATCAAATGACCGATTAAAGGTAACATGAAATACAATTATCAAAAAGATTAACAAATTTACAGTCAAATGTGGAAAAAATAACAATACACCGATTGCAGGTTTAGTGTACAAGTTGTCAATACATATTAGAAAATTATCTTGATCAAATGACCGATTTAATGTAACATCAAACACAATTATAAAAAAATGACAAATTTACAGTCAAATGTGGAAAAAATTAACAATACACCGATTGCAGGTTGTACATTTTATAACAATATTTGAAAAAATTGGTCGATTTAATATTTCATCTAATACAATAAAATAAGAAGTGGTTAAATTATTTAACAAAATAGATAAAAAAAATTAATAAAGCTGTGGTTGGTTCAATTTTACTTCCAATACAATTGTCAATACATATTAGAAAATTATCTTGAACAAATGACCGATTAAAGGTAACATCAAATCCAATTATCAAAAAAATTAACATATTTACAGTCAAATGTGGAAAAATTAACACTACACCGATTGCAGGTTTAGTGTACATTTTTTACAAATATTTGAAAAAAAAATGGTCGATTTAAGGTCTCATCTAATACAATAAATCAGAAAGTGGCTAAATTAACTAAAGGTCAAATTGACAGTAAAATGTGGAAAATTAGAAATAAAGGTAACTTCCGAATGAATATTCAAAAATAGTTATAATTGGATGAAATGTTGAAATTTTTAAATAAAACTGTGGTTGGTTCAGGTTTACTTCTAATACAATTGTCAATACATATTAGAAAATTATCTTGATCAAATGACCGATTTAATGTAACATCAAACACAATTATAAAATCAAAGCGCTGTAAGCGCTGAAGGCAGTTAACCAAAAACCAGGCAAACGTAATTATGTGCAGTGGCGGATCCAGAATATTTCATTAGTGGGGGCCCACTGCCTGCCTAACAGGTGACCTGCTCCAGTCATGCTTCAGTGATTCCCTATATAATCAACCAAATTTTTTCTCAAAAATGGAAAAGGGGGGGGGGGCACTGAAAAACCCTCTAAATCCGCCTCTGATGTGGCATTAAACATTCATATATTGTACATTTATGTTTATCTAATGAATTAATTATTAAGGCAAATAATTTATATGTTATCAAGGTTTCAATAGCAATGAATATATAAATGTATAGTTTTATGGTGAGTCTGCAGTGGTACAAGTTCGCAATGATTGTAGTTGTTCTAGTTGGTAGTTAACGTTGGTTTTAGTTGCCTGTTAGTAGTACGTGTTGACTTAGTACGAACATGTAATAGTATGAATGGACTGGTTTCCCTGTAAAGAAAACTGAGTATGTGTTCTACAGTACAATAGTTATGCGACACAAATCAGACAAATGGTCACTACTACAAGGATTAAAGGTGAGGTCTGACTGCCCTGCCCATAAAAATGTAAATGATTTGTTATATTGTCCCATACATGAATATATATGGTTTAGGGGTGGGGATCTCGAGGGTTTTCAAGTTCTCAAACAGGAAGGGTAGGGTGACCCCAGGGACTTCCCCTATATTTCATTTGATTTGTTATATTGTTCCATACATGAATATATATGGTTTAGGGATTGGGATCTCGAGGGTTTTCAAGTTCACAAACAGGAAGGGATAGGATGACCCCAGGGACTTCCCTATATTTCGTTTGATTTGTTATATTGTCCCATACATGAATATATATGGTTTAGGGGTGGGGATCTCATCGGTTTCCAAGTTCTCAAACAGGAGGGGGTAGGGGGACTCCCCCTATATTTCATTTAATTAGTTATATTGACCCATACATGAATATATATTGTTTAGATGTGTGGATCGACCGTTTCGTAGGAGGGGGTGGGTCACCCATTGGACTCCCCTTATATTTCATTTGATTAGTTATATATATAGTCCCATACATGAATGTATATGGTTGAGACGTGGGGATCTCATCCGTTTCAAAGTTATCAAACAGGAGGGGGTAGAGTGGCCCAAAGGACGCTTTAACTGACCCTTTAAAATTGAGAAAAAAAATACCCCTTCAAAATTGCAGTAATATGTTTACACTTTAAAAGCATCTTACATGCATCATCAACATTTATCACTGATAAAGAAAATTTATACTGTGACCAGGAACATATATATTGTTAGATATACTGTTCCCAGCTGTCACATTGTATTGGATTTTGACATTAAAATTTGTCAAAAGTAATTCTGAGTTTCTGTTTAAATTATCTGTGGAAAGATCTTCGTCGTTTGATCTTATTTAGCTGTAATACTATTAAACTACAACAAGTCTTTACAAATTTATGTAAAAATAAGCTTCAAAATCATATTGCCCAGTAATACCCATGTATATGATTATTGCCCAGCTTAGGGTTTTCCTGCCCGAGTAATACTTTCCAACCCTGCTCTAAACATTAACATAACACTTAATTGTTGTCAATTCAAAGGGTTGAAGAAATTCAGAAACGGAAGAGGAAAGGGTTTAAAGAGAATTTTGATAATGTAGCAAAATGTGCACTTGAAATTTGTACATACAAATATGTGGAACTCAAGCATCCAAGCACAGCTGTTAATTCGGATTTTGATATAATGAGAATGGTTTCATCTAAACTTGGCATTTCAATTAAGGAAAGAGATGAAACAATGAAGAAAGAGACATCAAACTTCCTTTTTCTTATGAAAATGGAATGGAGCATAAGAGTCAATAAACTTGCAAGATCAATTTTATCAGAGAGACAATTCAACAAGAAAATTAGCTTCCGGAAGACATTGCAAAGTTTGCATCTTTTCTAATCAACAAGTGTCAATCACTAGACATTGATCCTGCTACTGCTAATGGAAACAAATTAAGACACACAGTAATGATGATACAAACGCGTCTTTGTTTTACAATCGCATGCGACCTTTAGACTGTCGGCATTCCAATGGGAACAAACTGTGCCCCTCTACTCGCCGACTTGTTTCTTTATTATTATGAGGCTGACTTCATGCAGGAACTTCTTAGGAAGAAAGATAAGAAGTTAGCAATATCCTTTAACTCTACTTTCCGCTATATAGATGAATTTCTTTCACTAAACAATTCAAAATTTGGTGACTATGTGGAACGCATCTATCCAATCGAACTAGAGATTAAGAATACTACAGATACAGTTAAGTCGGCTTCATATCTTGACTTACATCTAGAAATTAACAATGAGGGTCGGTTGAAAACAAAACTTTACGACAAAAGAGATGATTTCAGCTTTCCAATTGTGAACTTTCCATTTCTAAGTAGCAACATTCCAGCAGCACCTGCATACGGGGTATATATCTCCCAATTGATACGATATTCCTGTGCTTGCATTTCCTATCATGATTTTTAACCGGATTTTTGTGACAAAAATGTCGGTTATTGATTGGGGGATGTACGGCGGGCGGCCGGGAGGGCTGGCGGGCAGTCGGACGGGCGGGCGGCAATCAAATGTTGTCCGTGCATTAACTCATGAACCGTTCAACCAAAGCTTTTAAAATTTTAATATGTTGTTACTGACAACTAAATGAAGGTCAAGTTCAATAATAGCGATTTTGACTTTTACCGTTCAGGAGTTATGGTTCTTGAAAGATTGAAAAATGAAGTTTCCAGTCATGTCCGTGCATTTACGCATGAACTGTTCTACCAAAGCTTCCCAAATTTTAATATGTTGTTACTGATGACAAAATGGAGGTCAAGTTCAATAATGACGATTTTGACTTTTACGGTTCAGGAGTTATGGTTCTTGAAAGATTGAAAAATGGAGTTTCCAGTCGTGTCCGTGCATTTACGCATGAACTGTTCTACCAAAGCTTCCCAAATTTTATTATGTTGTTACTGATGACAAAATAGAGGTCAAGGTTAATAAAGACGATTTTGACTTTTACCGTTCAGGAGTTATGGTTCTTGAAAGATTGAAAAATGGTGTTTCCAGTCGTGTCCGTGCATTTTCTCATGAACCATTCAACCAAAGCTTTTGAAATTTTTATATGTTGTTACTGATGGCAAAATAGAGGTCAAGTTCAATAATGACGATTTTGACTTTTACCGTTCAGGACTTATGGTTCTTGAAAGATTGAAAAATGGTGTTTCCAGTCGTGTCCGTGCATTTTCTCATGAACCATTCAACCAAAGCTTTTGAAATTTTTATATGTTGTTACTGATGGCAAAATAGAGGTCAAGTTCAATAATGACGATTTTGACTTTTACCGTTCAGGATTTATGGTTCTTGATAGATTGTAAAATGGCGTTTCCATTCACGTTGTTGCATTTACTCATGAACCATTCAATCTAAGCTTTTCAAATTTTAATATGTTGATACTGATGACAAAATGGAGGTCAAATTTGATACTGACGATTTTCACTTTCACCATTCATCAGTAATGGTTCTTGTGATATTGCCAGGACACAAATAAATATTAATAAATCCGGTTTGCTGTCGTTGTGACAGCCTCTTGTCTTGATAGAGGTTTGCTGCTCACAAGGAAGCTATTAAACCAAGAATTCCAAATGGTGAAGTTGAAATCATCCCTTCGTAAATTTTACGGACGCCATCACAAGTTGGTTGACCGTTATGGAATAACCGTTTCACAAATGATATCGGATATGTTCCTTACGTCGTAACTACAATCCCCTTCCCTTTCATGAATATGACCTACCGAATTAGACTATTTCCGGATTTGTAATCACATAAGCAACACGACGGGTGCCACATGTGGAGCAGGATCTGCTTACCCTTCCGGAGCACCTGAGATCACCCCTAGTTTTTGGTGGGGTTCGTGTTGTTTATTCTTTAGTTTTCTATGTTGTGTCGTGTGTACTATTTCTGTTTGTCTTTTTTATTTTTAGCCATGGCGTTGTCAGTTTGTTTTAGATTTATGAGTTTGACTGTCCCTTTGGTATCTTCCGTCCCTCTTTTAGGCTATGAGGTGGGTATATTATTATCTATTTTACCTTGAGAAAAATTATCTGAAATGTAAAAACCAAACCAACCCTCTTCCAGTTCCATTTTCTATAGGTAATAGTGTTACATTTAATATTGAGCAATTGGCGATGTTTTCATTTTAGTGCTTGCATTTAGTGTAGGAGGTCATGCTTAAAATCCTTACAAGGTCATACCAATGACTTAAAAAAAAGAGTATTTGCTGCTTTTCTGCCAAGCACGCATCATTAAGTAGAAAGAGCAAAGATTGGTTTGCCTAGATCAATGTGTTTTGTAAGACAAACTGTTTCCTTGTGTTCTTGCACGTTCAAAATTCGAATCGGTATGTCGGTCTAGTAAAAAGGAGGATCAGTACAAATTTCTCATTTTCTTGTCTTGAATATGCATCGGTCTCGCCTCTGGACCCAAACCAACTATCCGTTCATCAATTAATACTATAAATGCTTTTTTTTTTGATGATTTGCCGAAAGCTTTTTAATATACAATAATCTTAACCACTGAAATAAATATTATGTTCTGTAGCCGAGACTGATCATTATGTTCTGTAAAATAAATATTATGTTTAGTACAAACAACTTTATGGTCAGTGGTCAAAATGTTTTTTGTTTGGTTAAAAAAATATTATACTAGGTGGTAAATCAATTATATTCAGTGGTTTTTTTCATTCTGTGGTGGTAGACTTCCGAAAATAACAACCCCAAGAGTGACTGGGGTATAGAAATATGGTCACTTGGTCTTCTCCCGACCGGCAGTAAAACGCTTGCCAAGTGTGGCGTCCGTTTGGCTGTGCGGGATGTATCAAGTTCGCAGTCACATCCGGTCAGAAGGGGGACGTTAAATCCGATGCCTCGTGTAAAGAAAGTGCCACGCTCTTTGCACGTTAAGAACCCTTGCAACAACTATTTGAGGGGTCCGTAGGTGGCCTGTTGCAAGGCAAAATTTCTGTCTCTATCCAATATACCCTCATTTTCCAGTGGCAGTCCAAATTATCCCGACCATCATCCCAGATGGCCTCTATTGTATCAACCTACCTATTGTATTTATTGTAAACTTGTTCTCGACCTGAATATGCATGACATATTTGCCACTGGACGTTAATCAACCAACAATCAATCAAACAATCCGAAAATAACCGAAAACATACGAAGCCGGACATTTTTTTCGGGTTTATTTTCATACTGTCAACATGTCGTCTGCTATACAACGTGCTCTTTCAGAATTTAATCTGCAAATCTTTCAAAAGTTTAAAGATGAGAGGATAGAGGATGACACTTTTGAGCACCTTACTGATCAAGACTTCATCAGATTAGGTGTTGAAACTATTTGTGATAGAATAAGATTGAGGAAAGCGACGAGGAAGACTCTGTCTCTACGTACTAGTACTACTACTACTAATATTTCAAGTACAGGCGCCACCTATAGTTTAGAAGGTAATTGTTTTCCTAAGTTTAAAATACAGACATTTTTTTTTTGTGAGCTTCCCTAGTATTACAGGAATGATTACTTTCTATCAGTATATTGGAATTCCGTTTTTTGAACTAGGAGTTTTTCCGTCATTGTTCTTTATTTTACCGTATTTTGACATCCGGAAATGCCATATTCCACTTTTTAGCTAACCTGAACCCCGTTGCAACCACCACCAGGTGATTCTTCTTCCAGCTTCTGGCCTTTTGCTACTCTTGTAATATTTTAATTTTAGTTTTTTGTGTACAATTTGGAAATTAGTATGTTTAACAACGTGTCTTAAAGATGCCACAACTTGCACATTAAATAGTCCAAAACTTGGACATTGATTGGGGCAGTTCCTGAGCTATAAATCAGTTTGTTTTTTTTATTTTTTGAAAGGACAGACCACAATGCGGCAAAAATCCCAGATAAAATATTATAAAACAATTTTTTTAGCTTTAATAGGAATTGTCAACACTTGCTCTTATCATTTGGAGGTGAGGATCTGTCTCCAGTTTACTGCAACCGCCCTAATTTGACCAATATGGTAGAATGAAATTATGTATATGTATACTTACATCCAGTTGTACGGTCAGCTGTTTGGACTGACTAGTTACTGCACTAGTAGCTGCCAATTTGGAGACATTACTTTGGTAATATGGTATCAGCACACTTTCGAGGTAATCTGTCACCTCATCTAACAGGTCTCCCCGGTCTACGAGGTTTGTGATCTACAATTTAAAGATAATGCTATTAATAGTTCTTCATTTCATGTTTCACACATTGTAGCAGTTGTTCTACGATTGGTAGTTCTTTTGTACATAACTTTATTGTTTACCTTATGGAACACCATTCATTACAGAAGTTAATAGAACACCTAAAACATTATTTTGGAAGGTAACCTTGTAACAGTTTTATTCAAATATGATATTGCACAATTATTGACTTTGTTCGAGGTCAGTACAAGAATATACCTGAAAGAATACGGTGACCTATATTTGTTAATGTCTGTGTTATTTGGTCTCTTGTGGACAGTTACCTCATTGGCAATCATACCATATCTTCCGTATATATATTCTATGGGTCCATATATTCGTAGGAACCTCATGTGAAGCCTATAATTGTTAATTATTTCTGACCATATTTGTAGAAAAAATGTCATTGTGATATATTTGATTTTTTAAGAATTTAGTAAGTACCATATTATTGTCTCCTACACAATAACAAAATATTACTCTCCTTGTTTTCAAAATTCCAATAGTAATTAAAATATTCATGGTTATTTTTTATATATATTAAATACAATTCTATGTTTTTACTGTTGAAAATATCATGCTTTCATTACATGTCACCCAAAAGTATATATGTTTCTTATATAATCGAGAACTAACCATGTAATATGCTAGTTGCTATCAGCTGTTTTTTTAAACTAGCATCGAAAATAACATGTGACTATCCAAGAACTAATCGAATTAGTTAAAGACATGAAATAATAACATATATGAAATAAAATTACTGTAGACTTTTTGTTAAAAAAAAAAGAATGTTTAAATTTTTTACCACTTTTGCCACGGACAGAGGGTAGGCTATCCCCTCCAGTATCCGCAGGTCTGCTCCTGGAATTTTGGTCTGCATCTTTTCTGTTTCCTGGTGCACCTGCTCCACAGTGATTGTCGACAGGGCATTCAGCACTATGGGGAATGCAGCTGATGTCAACTTGGAATGATCTTCCAAGACCTTGGCATCACCAGGCCTCTTCTCTTTTGTTGGAGGTTCAACCTTTATTACAAGAACCCGTCTGAAATATCTGTAATTAAAACAAAATTGATGCATGAATAAAACTGTATATAATGGGAAAATTAGCTCCAATTTCATTGTTCTTAACACATTCATTACATTATAGATATATGTTGCTGTTTTCAAATATGTTGAATTTATAATTAATTATTTAAAAAAATCTGAGGGCTATTCCAGTAAAATTACCTAGGAGGGGCGGAACGCCGACGATATTTTTTTCCATAGGTGGGGGGTTATCAACATAATTATATTCTGGAGGGTGGTGGTCCCGATTTAAATTCATTTCTGTTGGTGGGGGGGGGGGGGGGGTCTGAATGATAGATTAAACATATTGTTCCCCCTGTTATGAAGGAAGATTCTCCCGAAAAGGTCGTCCGAATGCAAATAAAGTTGGCAGACCACTAAATTTAAGCGTCCGTTTGTGTTCTTGTGAAACGCGACGAGCCGGAAGCAGGGAAGAGTTATCTCTCGGAAGTCGGACTTATCTCCCCGATTCGGTGCATGTGCTCGTCCATGAACTAAACAAAAAGATGGATAAAGTGGTGTTTTTTCTAAAGAAAAACTATTTGGAAGACCTGATAAATGCATTTAAAGGTTAAGTATTGACTTTATTAGAAAGCCAGTGTGATTTTGAAATAAATCATGAAAGTAATCAAGGAAATAAATGTTACATATGTCTGTAAACTAGCGGATGTCAAGATCACGAAATTATCTCTGTTTATATGGATGCAGACACAATTTGTGCATATACATGTAGCACACAATGTTGCGATATATAATATTAATCTTTACTGATGTTTGGCTATTTGTTTCTCTTTCCCTGCAAAGAATATGTCCTTTTAAGGAGGACTGGCCAATTCTTTGCAATTTTTGTCATGAATAATATTTTATTGCATACAATTTATAACTTATCTCTACCAAACACTTGAAACATGAAATGGTTGGTGCCAACCGGTTGCCCCACCTGAAGAATTTGCTGTACTTAAATCTATTTCCTTGCAAAGAATATGTCCTTAATAAGGTGGACTGGCCAATTCTTTGCAATTTTTGTCCCAAATAATATTTTATTGCATACAGTTTATAACAACTTCAAGTACCCTCTCCATAATTAATATATAACAGTTAGAAAATTAACCAGTCAATCAAGCATATTATATAGGTCAGAGTACAAAGTGGACCATGGAACACTACCCAAGACGCTTCCATTGTTGAAGTATCATAACTATACCATGTAAACATAACCCATGAACTTAACCAGAGTCAATGAAGATCAAAGTGACCTGAACGTTATTGGACCTTGTAACACAACCCAAGATGCTTCCACGGGTGAAGTATCATTACTATAACATGTGAGCCTAGCGAGATATGGATCATCAGCAGCATTCAAATAATAAAGAGTATAAATTAAATTGTTTATTTACACAATTTTAAATACAAAAAAAAAATATGCACATAAACATATAGAGGCAATACTACACATGAACTGTAAGATGGAGAATACTGTAATGTGGAATAAATGTTCAGGAGACAACATTCCAAACAAAACAGCATATACAAAAAATCCAGAAAAAGACCAGCAGTCACCAACAACAGACCAAACCCATGTTACTTGGCAGAGCAGACAAACCCCAATTTGAGAAATGCAACATCAGACTGAGAAATTCTCATCACAAGACTTCATTTATAAAAAAAAATATCATGAAAATTTTAATAAAACCATTTTAAACAAAATTTACAAAGGTTTAAAAAAAAGTGCTTCTGGACAGGAGTGGTCCTTTTTTTTTATATATATCTTTCCATGAATGGTTCATTTGAAATACAGTGGTGCAGGAATTCTTTAGTCCTACTAAACTTCATGTACTGTTGCTTCAAAATGTCTTTTAATGCAATCTCAAATGAAAAGACTCCAATATTCTGCACTGAAATAGATAAACCAACAAATTTTATATTTATTTGACAGGATGCAACATTTTTGTATACTTTAAAAAACTAGCTAACTTTTATTTTTTTTCTCTAGGTAGGGTGTTTTGGAAGAAAATACATGTTCTAGGTGGGGGTGTAATTTTTTAATCTTTTCCATAGGTGGGGGGTCAAAATATAAGTGGCGTTCCACCCCCCCCCCCCCCCCCCCCTGGATAATTTTTACTGGAATAGCCCTGATGATCTTAATTAATGAGAAATGATATAATTCAGAAAGTGGGACAAACACAGGGGTATCTCATGTACATCCTAATAGAATAAGAAGGTAGCAGCCTGCAATTGTAACCTTAGAACCTAATCACTGACACCAGACAGACAGACCAAATTAGCCCCGCTTTGACCTTACAATGGACACAACTGCCCCATCTCACGGAAGAAATCATTCCGTCTGAATAAACAACACTTTTACTTTGCATAAGTTCCTAGAAATGTCATATCTATAAATCAGGTCTTTTCAGTGAGTCAGTTAAAGTATGGGATGTTAATTATATATGTATATTTATTTTTCATCATTTGGTAATAATAGTCCATTTGCCAATTCCTGTAATTGACCATGTTATTAGAGACCCCTGTTATTTGGTTGTCTCACTTATGAGGGACATTAATTTTAGTGATAATGGACAGTTAGGGAAAAGAGCAAATTAACCTGTGTGTTTTGTGAGTAGGCTTGAAGTTGTTCAACTCTTTAAATTATAATAATTTGTTGTTTAGCTAAATAATTTTGTCACCAAAAGTTAATTTTCATAAAAAAACTAGTTAAACGGTTGATACAACACTATTAACATTTCATGCTTTGCATTGGAAAAAGCCAATTTTTTCGTATGGAACCAGTATAAGATTGACAAAGGGAAGTAATTTGTTTAAAAAGTGGGTAATTACAGACTATAGTGACTAGACATGCAAATGTAATAATTGATTCCATGTTTCTGAGATTTATCTGTCCACTAAGAATTTGTACACATGCAAGTACTTACTTCCTGAAGTTGTTTAAGTGACAATTGGCAGTCACCATGCAGCCAGTTAGAGGGCTCTTGGTAGACTGGTCTGTTGACTTGCCACGTACACAGCCATTATAAACGTCCACTGCAAACTGACTGACATCTTCTGTTGTTGTGGATTCATCCAATATGAATGGCAGTGTTGACTTGGTCAACCATGAATTCACAAAGGCTAAGGTACACCTGTCAAAACAAGAAATTCAATATAGTACTTCACAAATTATAGGATAATTTCCTTTTCTTAACCTTGTTGTATTACTGAGCACTGTGCTTGTTGTATTCTTTAACCTGTCTTAATACAAGTTTTTTATAACATTGTGTCTTAATCGTATTGAATCACTTGTATTCATTTGTATGTTATTAATGTTGATTGTTCTGTTCTGATTGTGGGCGCTTTGATTAGCAATAAATATATTTGAATATGTCCTGATTAATGCAGATGTAACCGGAGCTGATTAGTATGGCACCCTCAAATGAGGTATCTCTATCGGATCTATCCCAAATATAGTTAGCCTACCCCTTCAAATTGCTGACAAGCTGACTTTTTCAAGAAAACGGGCCACAATTTTTTCAAAGTTCGAGAACTATGAAAATGAGGTCATGGACAGTTGAGATATTTTGATTGACACGTAGGCCTTATAAGACGCTTGCTTTCTAAATTAAGTTCACCTACAACTTCCAATTATTGGCAACCTGACTTGATCATGAAAGCTGCTTTAAACTGGTAATACATTTATCAAAATATATACGTTGTTATTTTCTTTGTTTTCTATATCAGACCTATCTGTTCTATTTCTTGACGTTTCCCTCAACGAGCTTCCTCTTTTCAACTCAACTCCTGTATTAGTACCAGTGGCATACCTATTACGTCATATCATCTGACTTTCTAGAATGTTGCACCCATGGTTTGAATTCCGTCTTTGGAATAATTTCTTTCATTCTGGACGCCTCCATGCAAAGTCTGAGTGCCTTTCAAGTATGTGTCTCTCCAGGAACCACCTCTTATCAAATGTCATATCTTAACAGATAACACACATCCATTTACTCTATAAAAGAATAAAATAACCATCATAAGAGAGGGAAACATAATTATGGACTTATCATTATAATAATTTATATTTTTACAACTCAACAACGTACACAAAAAGTAGTACAAACTAATTTAATTAGCAATAAAGGTCAAACCTATATATTGTAGGACATTTTTTTTTGTATTCAATATTTTAATCGTATGTATTAAATATATATATATAAAAAAATAACCGACACGCATACAATACAACTATGATCAACTAAATTTGATAATTATCAACTATGAAAACCAGGTTGGACAATGATCTCCCAAATAAGATTTGAGTTTATCATGGTGAACCACTTCCAGTGTCATTCTTGGAACCAGCTGAATGTCCCTCCGTTTTGCTGTATTCAATTGTACTGTAGACCGAATGTTCTTGATAAAAACATCTACATTGAACTCAAAAAAACATGGGACCAAAAAGAGGAAACAATTAGAAAAACCCTATTGGCTGAACGAACTACGACATGCGCTAATATTATCTTGAATGATGTAATTTGTCGTTTTGGTTTCCCTTTGGCCATACATTCTGATCAAGGTCGGAATTACGAAAGCGACATTTTCAAAGAATTGTGTAGTATCTTAGATATACGCTAAACAAGGACAAGCCCCCGTAATCCAAAGTGCTATGGTCAAGTTGAACGTTTTTACAGAACTTTGGTTTCTATGATAAAATTTTATTTGAGAGGAGAGCAGACGAACTGGGATCTTAATCTTGGATGCCTTGCTTGTGCATAAAGAGCTTGTCCACTTGATACGACTAGTTTAACTCCCAATGTAATGATGTTAGGCAGAGAAATTCGTTTTCCCTATGAGCTAACTAGAGAAGGAACAGAATTTGTTTCAGAAACTGAACAGGGAACATGGGGAAACCATGCGCTTAAAGTACGAGAGCGATTACAGAAAGCCCATCATGTAGCCAGAAAACATCGTGGTACCTAAGGAGAGAAGGAAGTTGTTTCAAGTTGCAACCTTTATTTTTGGGTCCATGTCTGATAGTAAACAGATACAATGACCTAAATTATCAAATACAGATAGAAGCCAAAGGAACCAAAAAAAGTGGTCAACCATAACAAACTTAAGCCATATAAAGGGACAAGCACCCTTAACTGGATTAAACAAGTTGAAACTCGGAATAAATGAAATTAATTATTATATGCGATATATGTAAATAGGACATTTAAGTTATAAGCATATACTTGTATTTATCAAGTATTTTACACGATTGTTTTTTTTTTTTTGTATTCAGAATGTTTCTTTCCAAATGTAAATAAACTGATAAAGGTTACAAAAAAAAATTGAAATATGATAAGGAATAGTCAAGCTCAAGATTTTACTCAAGTTAATCTTTTAATTGATTATGTAGGATTAAATGATGTGTTTTTTGTTGTTAGTTAAGGATAGTCTCCGAATAATATAATTTGAGAATAATATAACTTGAGAACATTAGGTACTTAGTTTTTCTTTGTGTATAGTTATGTACACACTGTTTGAATTAGTGTGTTAATACCAGCCTTTGTAAAAATAAAATAAACGCTAGGATACTTCCTAAATTGTCATTCAATAATTGGTTTTCTGTCTTTGAGTTGCTGTCAAAAAACTGAAATGCGTTATCTCTCAGGCCTTAACATAAATAGGGTGTTTTAAGAATTTAAGTAAAAATGACAAACAGTGGCAAGATTTAGTACAATTTTTTTTTTGTTAAGTCACGTGGTACCAAATAAAAATTATGCTGTGCTATGCCGAATGTTAACATACAATATACAAAAATAACATTTATAAAATAAACAAATTATCAATGTAGGCAAAACTTCAACCTTAACAGAAGGAACCAAAGTTTGAACCTTATATGTTTTGGTCTAGCTCATTTATAAAGTGCAATGCCACTGGTGTAACCGGAGCTAGTTATCCTGTCTTGTTTTTCATGTAACTTGTGAATTATTTATTTGTAAATGTTGATGTCTTGTTTTAGTACGGTATGATTGTTCAATGAGATCAACCGAAATGATAAATTGGAATATTCAAACCACCAAAAACCAAAAAGGAACAACCAGAATTATTGACAATGACTAAAACAACCAAAATAATATGAACGGTGTCATTTTAATGACTAAACCTTTAAAACAGGGTATATCTAAGCTCTAGGTTCTGTTGTAGTTCGATCCTGAGTCTTTGACTCCTCTTGGTAGCTTATTTAAATAAAGACAATCAAGTTCACATAGTTTAATGATGTTATAATTACAAATCTACATGTCAGGATTTAATATAAATATACATCAAATCAACACTTCTATAATTTTCAGTATAGTGAAAATTGGGCAAAGTTATCTCCCCTTTTCTAAAATAATATTGAAAAACCTTAATTTCTTATCTAAACTTGTTTTATAAAATAAACGGACTACTTAATTAAATGTGGGAAGGGAAAAACCAGACGTGGAAGCTTAACAGTTTTTAAAGTTTTGCCAAAGTTTTGTAATACAACAAGCCAAAAATTGTAAGTCGTAACTAACGCATCAGCCAATTTGCTAATAGTCGAAGACTAACGCTGGCTAGTAGAAAACAGTCCTAAATTAATAGGCACCTACCTTAAGAGTCTGTTACAGACAAGTGGCTCTTGCATAAAAAGCAATGATATTAAGAATATGTGGGCCTTATATACTAGTTAAGTTCTAATTATAGAAACTAAATCTAAATTTACAAACCCAATAAGAAATATCAACACATAAGTTATACCAATGAAATTTACTATTAAAAACTTGTTATGCCTCGATTTAGAAAAACGTACAGAGAAAGATCTCCGAACGCACCCAATTAAAAAATCTAGAGAAATAATAATATTCGGAACTCCTCTAAATAAAAGCATGGCTAAATTCAAGGAAAATATAACAGTTTGATTTAAAAGATACTTAATGACAAAATTATAAGGTAACATCAATATTTAAAGTTCAAAAGAACGTTTCCCAAGTGTAAATACTATATTTTTCAATTAACCAGGTCGAAAGTCCCATGACATTGCACAATTTACGTTTTGAAACAAGGCTCCACGGCCACACTCCCCCCATCTAGACCATTGCAAATACCAATAAATGGTCTATACAAGTCAATATAAATTAAAGAATGAAATACACAATACATGAATATAATTTTTACAAAAACGAATTAATTTAAATGTTCAAAATAAAAAGTCTTTCTTCGGAACCAGTTTCATGACCATCCCCCCACTTTCCTCCACCAACTCGTATTCCATGTCCCTCGGGACGCCCTCACCGTATTCTACATATTCTTGAGGTTGAACATATTCCTGTGCGTCCTCATACACCTCCTCCTCTTCTTGAATCATAGCTACCTCTATGTTAGTACTGTCTTCCCACAGCGGAGGTAAACACTTCCCGGGTTTTACATACTTCAAATTAACTGTGATGGTCGACTGTAATGATGGCATGATGAGAATGGCATGACGTGGTGTGAAGTGATGGAAGCTGATTAAGTGCTCCTTAACATGGTGCCTGCGAGGAAACGAGTCATTACATCCTATACAACTAAATTCTTTGACCTCACGAACATGTTTCCTATGCCAGTGTCTCTGGTATTGTCGGAATACACTGAATGGGCCCTGTCCACATGTAGCAACTGGGCAAATATACCTTTTTTTAAATACAGGTCTTTCTTCTGCCATACTGTAATAGAATACATATTATGAATAATTTAATAAAATAAATGAACAGTTAATATATAAGGTATTCATGTATACACATCAGAGTAATAATAGTACATTGTCAACAAACATACATTGTGTAAATAGTAAATGAATAAAACAAATGTGTGACAGCCTTTTTCTTAGGTATAATATGTGAAACTTTAAAAATCCATACGCACAATTTCCTATCAACGTTTGATAAACTCTTTTATTGAGTAACTGGAAAAATGTGACTATTATGTGAGAACAATATGAACTCTTCTGTTATTTAAATAAAAAAAAACAGCCTTTTAATAGGTCTACGAAGCGAACATATAAAAATACATTACATATATTTTATAATATAACTAGTCTCAACATATATATGCCAATACACTGCTCTATGCTTTACTAATGCTTGTGTAGCAACATAAATTAAAATCTGTTGTGCATAAATTACACCCTTATGAAAACATATCAAATATTCTTTTTTTTTTTTTTATTCTAATCCTCAAACTAAATTCAGATATGAAAAAAAAATACATACCTTATTCCATCTGCTTACCATTCTCAGTATTATTACTTTACCATGTTTACCGCACCAATATAATTTAAAAATATGCAAACTTGAATTTTTAACTTTTTTTTTTTTTTTTTTTTTAATAAGTACTGATTTCAGTACAAACATTATAAACAAATATCTAAAACTATATACACGGTGAATACTTTGTTGGCATTGTCACTGTTCTTTCACATCTGGTTCTTTGTGGGCTAGGGGTACAGGGGTTTACATCTATAATAAGGGGAATATCATTTTCAGTTTCATGAGTTTCATCAAATGACAGGTGAAAATCCAATAAAGGGGGTTCTATATCGGACTCATCAGACTGGATTTCATCCTCTATTTCAGGTGGTAGCCATGTGACAGGGACATTCCCGAAATGGGGTTTTAAATGGTTTACATGGACTACTATGTCCTTTGCAGTAGGGGTTTCTTGAATTCTGTAAGTCACATCAGAAAGTTTGGCTTTTACTTTATATGGACCTCTCCAACCTAACCCTAATTCCTGCAGTAGGGGATACCATCTAAATACAAAATCATTTTCTTCATATTGACGAGGTTTAAGTCCCCTATCATAACTTTTCTTTTGCCTAGTAGCGGCCTTTGACAACTTTTCCCTAGCAAAATTAAATGTTTTCCTGAAAGAATAATTCAGCCACTGCACATATTCTACTGGGCATGGGGTATGTACAGTTGAAGGATTTCCAGCCATAATATCTAACGGGTAAACCATTTCCCTACCAGTCAACATTTTATGGGGGCTAACACCAGTTGAATAATTTTCTGTGGCTCGACAAGCCATTAACAAGTAAGGCAATAAATCATCCCAATTATTTCTGAATTTATTGACAAACATGGACAACATTTTCTGTAAAGTTCGGTTGAAACGTTCAACAAGACCATCACTCTGTGGCCGATAGGGTGTTGTTCTAGTTTTATCTATTCCCAACTTATCACAAACTGCTTGAAATAGGATGGATTCAAATTGCCTGCCCTGATCACTGTGTATTTGCAGGGGCATTCCAAACCGACAAAATATTTCAGAAACTAGTTTATCTGCTACTGTCAAAGCATTATGGTTTTTAACTGCAAAAGCCTCAGTCCATTTTGTAAAGTAGTCTTGTACTACAATTAAATACTCATTCTCATTTTCAGTAATGGGACATGGGCCTACAATGTCAACCCCAATCCTATCGAATGGACAACCTACTAAAGACTGTTGTAAAGGAAATCTACCTATACCTGGGCCAGGTTTAGCTTTAGCACAAACAATGCACTCACGAACCCATGAACTTATATCAGTAGTCATTCCAGGCCAATAAAACCTATTTTTAATTGCTCTAATCGTTCGATCTCTACCCAAGTGACCAGATATAACTGAATTATGAAATTCTTTCATAATTTGATTCCTAATTTCAGTTGGGGCTACTAAAACAAGATTTTCTTCATTATCCGTTTCAATCCTATAATACAGTAAGCCATTTTCTATTAACAAGGACTCGCATACACTCCATAAATTTCTAATTCCGTATGAACAACTGGAAACTACTTCCTTGCCAGGTTTTTCATCAAATTCTCCTAACATATTTACAATTTTTGAAATATCTGGGTCATTATCCTGCCAAGAGACTTTCTCCTCACTTGTCCAAACTCTTAACCAATTTTAAATTTTGTGGCAAATCAGGTTCACCTTCATTATCACTATCATCTTCAACATAGGGAATTGTCTCATCTAAATCACTATTTCCAGGTCTAATGGGTGCTAGAAGACATTTATCGGGGTTATCACAACTCTGACCTATTTGATTTTTATCACACGCAGGACAATCAGAGCGTTTACACAATCTATATGGTTTTCTGGATAAAACATCAGCATTCGTATGCTGCGTACCTTTTCGATATTCAATCTCATAATCATAGGTATCCAAGACAGAAATCCACCTAGCAACCATACCTTCTGGGTGTTTAAAATTCTTCAACCAAATTAAAGATGCATGATCTGTGCGAATCCTAAATTGTTGACCTAACAGGTAGTGGCGAAAATATTTGACAAAGGTAATTACCGCTAAAAGTTCCCGGTACGTAGTACAATATTTTTGTTGGGTATCACTCAACATTCGACTAGCATAGGCAATAACCTTTTCCTCACCATCCTGTACCTGTGAAAGGACAGCACCTATTGCATGACCACTAGCATCTGTATCCAGAATAAATTCACCATCCCCTATAGGGTAACTTAAAATGGGAGCAGAAATAAGTTTCTCTTTCAAAACTTCAAAACTTCAAAAGCATTTTGACAATCCTGATCCCACAAAAATTTCAAGCCCTTTTTCGTCAGATTTGTCATTGGAGATGCTATTTCTAAAAAAACTAGGGATAAACCTCCTATAATACCCTGACAAGCCTAGAAAACTGCGGACTTCATTTACATTTTTAGGGACTGGCCAATCGCTAACACTTTCAATTTTTACTGGGTCACAAGCTATTCCCTTATCACTAACTAAATGTCCTAAATATAACACCTGGTGTTGAAAAAGAAAGCATTTCTTAGGTTTAAGCTTAAGACTAGTCTTTCTAAATCTATCAAAAACAAGGTCTAAATTCTCTATAGCCTTCTCAAAAGTAGGGCCAAAAATAATGACATCATCTAGGTAACACATACACCTTTCCCACTGATAACCCTTTAGAACAATGTCCATCAATCTTTCAAAACAACTGGGCGCATTACACAACCCAAATGGCATCACTTTGAACTGAAATAACCCCTTGTGGCAAGAAAAGGCAGTTTTAGGCCTATCTTTTTCATCAACGAGTACCTGCCAATAACCGGAAGCTAAATCGATAGTGCTAAACCACTTATTGTTCCCTAGGAAGTCAAGAGAAGAGTCTATACGGGGCAAGGGGTACGAATCATTTAAAGTATGTAAGTTCAAAACCCTGTAATCAATACAGAAGCGCCATGTTGAGTCTTTCTTTAAGCAAAGTGTGACTGGGGCACTCCAAGGACTACAACTTGGTTCAAATACATCATTTTGTAACATTTTCTCTAACTCTTGTTCAATTATTTCCCTTTATTTAATGGGTACCCTCCTGGGAGGTATCTTAACAGGCTTTGTGTTCCCAGTATCTATTGTATGCCTAACAATATCTGTTTTCCCAAGCTTTCCGTCGGGACCCAAAAAAATATCCTGATATTTTATCACCAGTTTACTTAAATCCTGTTTTTGACTCTCAGTCATTTTTGAAGAAACCCTATCAATCAGACCTGTTAAATGTTCTGGAAGTTCAGATAAATTGTCTACATTGTTCACACTCACTGAATCAGAAATTGTTTTAACTGTTTGTATGCTACCAACAACTTTATTTCTTTTTAAAGTTACATCTCGATCCTTACAATTTATTGCAGAAATGGCAACCTTACGTTTAGTTGTATTTACTAAAGCAGTAGAAATCAAAATTCCATTTCTAACTAATCTTGCATTTGGTTCGACTAGCATGTCTTCTTCCTTAATGTTTTTAGGAACTTTAATTTGAAATACTGACTCAGTATTAGCTGGTAAAACAAGTCTATCTGAGAGTCTAATTAAGCACAATGTTTATTTTGTTGCTTATGAAGCTTTATGGTACTGTCATCTGGCATGATCAATAAAGACTTAGAAATGTTTATTTGAGCTTCATTGGCTTCTAAAAAATCTATGCCTAATATTCCCTCAAGATCATCTAGTTCAGCTATGACAAAGTCATGTGTAAAAGGAATGCCTTGAATAAAAAACTCTAAGGTAACTTGTCCATGTACTTTTAACTCTTGGCCTCCCGCCGTAGTTAACGAAGTTAAAATATCTTGAACTTTCAGTTCATCAATGTTAAATTCATCAAGCTTTGCTTTAGAGACACAACTAACAACTGCACCTGTGTCTAAAAGAAAACTACCCTTATTTAATCCTACTTTCACAGAAGCAAATAGACCATTTTGTTTAATAGGGTTTACTTTTATACTGGGCCTTCTTTCTGTTCCGCAGCCTTGGTTTCTGACCCTGAACTCAGGCTTCCCTTGTTTAAATCTTGATTTGGATTGTTTTGTCTCTTATTTGACCTTGGAGCCTTACAATCTTTGCTAACATGTCCTACTTTTTGACAATTATAACAAGTTGGAACCCTACAATCCTTAACTACGTGACCTAATCTATTACATTTAGTACATTGCAGGGGAATAGTTTTATTTATTTCCTCAATTTTTTTGAATAACTGTTCAAAACAATTCCTAATAGTTCGGGTAACTTCAGACAGATCTGACTGAGCTTTAACATTCTCAGTGTTTCCCTTATCGTTCTTATCGGACCGTTTTACCGATTGTATAGCAGCTGCATGCTCCTCAGTCTGTTCTTTTGGTTTACGGACTTCAGTTGACATAGAACCAACAAACGCTTCATACTCAATGGCTAATGAGATCGCGCTTTCTAAAGTAGTAGGATGTGAGAACTTATCAACACATAAGTTAAACCAATGAAATTTACTATTAAAAACTTGTTATGCCTCGATTTAGAAAAACGTACAGAGAAAGATCTCCGAACGCACCCAATTGAAAAATCTAGAGAAATAATAATATTCGGAACTCCTCTAAATAAAAGCATGGCTAAATTCAAGGAAAATATAACAGTTTGGGATTTAAAAGTTACTTAATGACAAAATTATAAGGTAACATCAATATTTAAAGTTCAAAGAACGTTTCCCAAGTGTAAATACTATATTTTTCAATTAACCAGGTCGAAAGTCTCATGACATTGCACAATTTACGTTTTGAAACAAGGCTCCACGGCCACACTGGCAACATACTTTATATTTAATTATTTTTATTGCAGAATGTCAGACAATTTAAACAACAAGCAAATCAGAAGGTTATATCGCTGCCTCAAATGTGTCGACACAGATGGATACATTGGTCAAAAACACCGGGTAGAAGGCCACATCTGGAAATTGCATGTGCCTTTAGAAGTAGTGCCATATTATTGTACCTTATGCTTTCTCAGATGTGGCAAGGAAAGCGATATGTTAAAGCATGGCCAGCATTTCCGACCCCACCAAATACAGAAGGAAGAGATGATTAACAGGGGTCAGTATCAAGGAGACCGAGCCTACATCAAAAGGAGTCCCTTACCGTACAGATCAGTAATAGGTTTGGATCTTGAGAAGATGACCCGTGGTGAATCCCTGATAAGGACCAGACCGAGGGCTGCCAATGGATACACTCCAATTGTTGGTACAACCAGTTGAAGCAGTATATCAGGTTGAAGTGATGGAGGAAGTCTGTCAAGTTGAAGTGGTAGAAGAAAGGCAGCAAGCAGAAGCGGTAGAAGTAAGACAGCAAGCAGAAGCGGTAGAAGTAGTGCAGCAAGCAGAAGTGGTGGAGTGAATAAACGAACCAGTAAGTACTCAACTCTCCTCCCCTGTAAGGAAAATTATAGCGCGTGAAAGGGAACTGGAAGAGCTTGAAGGAGAGCAACAGCCACAACCGGACGAGTTTGTTTTTGATCAGACAAATACCACTTCCATTACCACACATCCAGCAGAAGAATGGAATATGGTTCCAACAAGTAATTCCGTAATAAAATCAAAATCTTCATCTTCTTCATCCTCATCCTCATGGACATGCTCACATAAGGTTTTGCTAGAGAAAGTAACTGAACAATTTGCAACTTTTCCCAATACTGTCACAACTAACATAGAAAACATGCAGAAGGAAATTGTAAGACTGACTAGTCAGGTGACTGGACTACGGTCTGTAGTTCGAGGTCAAAACATAGATAACAGACACAGGAATACTTCTCCAGCCCGTCATTTTAACAGAAACAGATATTCTCCTTACCGGCCAGCCCAAAGAAGGAGTATTACACCTATGCCAAGATATACCAAAAGAAACTGAACTGTATGATATTTATTACTTGTGTTATATATTTTCCTTTCTTGTGTGTTTTTTTTTTGTACATGAATAATGATTATTGATATAATTAGGTATTTAATTGAATATATTTAGGATAAAGTAAATATAGAAAAATTGTCTTTTCAAAAACTCAAAATTCCGGTAGTAAATGCTTTTTTGTTGGAAATTTATGAAATTCACTTTAGAGAAAAATGTTACTTGTACATTTAGTACTATGACACATCATATTACTGGTCATTTCGGTATAGGGAATTACAAGTTTTATGTCAGAACATTTTGTTAAACTACATAACTTGTCGAAATTTAAATAGAATTTACAGGCAAACGGACCAAAAAGGCTAAGTAAAAGACAACTTGCAGAAACTGTGAAGGTATACTTTCGCATGCGAACAAGTGTTCAGTATATAAACAAAGTTGTAACTCTTGTAGATAGATGAATCATTTTCTACCCTATCGAGACCCAAACGTGATGAAACTAACACTTACAAAAAAAAGTCAATAAAGATGACAACCATAATTAGATGACAACCATGAATAGATGACAACCATGGATAGATGTCAATCATGAATAGATGTCAATCATAAATAGATGACAATCATGAATAGCATTTCTGATGATGGATACATATTCGGATTAAGAAAAAAGGCAACCAAAAATTACTGTTGATATCAATAATTCAAATATGAATATTTCAATCGACAGAGGATACAGTATTTACGTTATTGATGAATGGACATTCGATGAAATCAAGTGTAAACCAAAACTCTCTCACGGCGAAACAAGCCTATCCGCATATGGATCAGATAAAACTCGAAGTTGATAGGAAGATTTCTTACTGTGATAAAAAGGGATCGTTGTATTTATTGTGCTATGAAACATTTCTTGATTCTGAGCAAAGTCCTGGTCCCTTCTTTAGTAGTAAAATAACACGAAATATTATTAAAACAAATAGTGATGTGTCAAACGGAATCGGTTAATTAAAAGGGAAAAAAGTGAAGTTATATTGATGAAAAAAGGAAAATCACAACAATACTGAACGCAGAGGAAAATTCAATCGGAAAGTCCCTAATCACATGGCAATATCAAATCACAAAACACTTAAAAAAACAATGGAAATTAACTGTCATATTCCTGACTTGGTACAGGGATTTTCAAAATATGGGTACATCAGTCATCACTGTGTTACAGTTTTTACAGGAATTATTTTACAATAAAGCACAGAAGTATATATCAAGTTAGAAACACATTCATTGAATGTGTAAAACCAATTATTTAATCGAATTAGCGTATTCCACTACGTAATCTAGTGGGAGCAGGACTCAAGGAACTTGAAAAGGCAGATCTACTTATAATAGAAAAGGGGATTGAACAGCACCTTGGGTGTCCCCGATAGTTCATACAACATGGTACGAAGCGCATTGAATTTGATTATCTGAAGGGCAGACCACCTGTTAATTGTAACAATTGTATAGTATTGTTTAAAACTAAAATGTTCTGTATTGTTGCATATTAACATAGTTAGACCAACCCTCAAAATAGGCTTGAAATTTACAGTCTAAGTATTGACCAATGAAAATTAATAGTTTTGGTATACTTTTCTAATTTATAATTGATATAAAACGTATTTCTTCGCAAAACTCAATACTGAGATAAAAATGTACAAATCTAAACTTAATCTTGGCGAAAGGAAAATGAATAACAATTCTGAATCGGATACGGACATTGTGGACGCAATTAGTGGAGGCATTAAAGATGATATACCGTGTGGACAAATACACAGTAAGGTAAAAATCGTACCAATTAACTTTGACTGATAACCTAGTTAATGAGAGCTGTAGTAGTGGTAATATAACGGATGAGGTCAATATTGACAGATGTATTGAGAATACTTCAGTTAAAAGGCACCAATAGTGACTCTACAAAGGGACATTCGAAGATCCGATAGGAATATTCTACCGGTCTACGATAATATACCCAATGCTACATGTTCACCACGATTTGGATGGGATGACGCTAGTACATTCTTTAAACTGAAGCTGCAATAATTCAACAACACAGTGAAACTTAATTTCCGGGAATTTTAACGGTAACTGTGAAAGAGTTTCAGACAAGCTGACAACAGACGTAGACCAATAATACTGGCATCAAACATCAGCTTCATTCAACACGAGTCAAGCATTGTCCGTCTGAATGACAGAGTAATGAGCCGTAAAGAAAATGGGCCGATAAGTATAGACAGAGTGCTACCATGGATGTCAAAAAGCTATCAGAACCAGACAGAATCAAACAAGAATGAGAGGTGTTGAGACTACATACCGATACAGGAAAACCGATAAGTGAAATGAACATAATGAAATAGGAAATAGATGACCTTAAGAATGTTATGGGAAACAGAGACGGTCGTAGGAACCGCGGAAGAGGCAGCACAAATTTCCAAAATAACTATTACTGAGACATGAAACAATAATGGATTGGATTGGTTCAGTTCTAATCCAAATTGAATCGGAAGTTAGTGCATATAAAATTATCAGTGTTAAAGACATATTAATCATTCATACACTGGGCTATAAAAATGCAGCTGACCATAACTGAAATCTGCAATCCAAATATATCTTTTAACTTAATGTACTGGTAGTATTTGATATTTTAAATGTACCAGTAGTACAATTTGAAGAACTAATTGTTATTATTTTTTTGTGCAGATAATGGATACAGAAACGATACCGGAGGGCTATGTTCAACTCTCGGAAGGGCATCACATATATGTTCCCGTCAGGAGGTTGACTGCAACACAGGGCAGCTTTAAGGGAAAAACAAAATATTGTTGCTTCAAATTGATGGTGAATGGATTTTTTCCAACCACGTGCAGTTGTTGGCATGACAGGTGGCCAGTTATCCGAAACACCCTTAGGACAGGCATTAAAAGGTATTTAAAATTATAATTTGAATGTTTGTTTGACATCCAGTGAACAGTATTTCATTAAATACAGGACAAGAACAAGTAAAATAAAGTAAGTCTTGATTCAGGCAGAAATTATGAAAGAAAGCATGATATTTTGTCCAGGGTTATTGTCCATGGTCTCTAAAGTCAGTTTCCACACCTTTTTTCATCGTGCTTAACGATACTTTTTTTATATTTGTTATATAGTTTACACCATGACAGGTCAAAGATCAAGAATAGCATTTTGCTCCAATTTAATGAAAGTTTAACCAGTAAGGGACAATTGTGCCATACATACTATCAAATTACTTGTTTAAAATCGTTTTAAAGGTCATAAATACTAAAACATACTTTTGAGAAACAAAATTAATCTGAAGCTAGGGAAGGGAGGTAGCATTGATCTATATATAATTGTCTGTATGTTATCTGTTACCTTTTCATGGAACCACTTGTATCTTGTATGATAATATCATTAAATTTTCTAAGTGCGCTAGAACTATACATAATTCTTTTGGCGTTATGGTTGCGTTTGAATATTAAAACAAGTGAAGTGTTCTTAGATTTCAGAGTTTGACATAATTGATAATTTAGGGAGAGAAGTGGATTATGCCATCTAAATAAAGGAAAAAGCAGCACGGGTGCAGTTTATTCAAATTGTTTTATTGTCTAGTGAATGGATCATATATATAAAGTTAACTAGTGCGTGTAATTATACAAGACATGTCTTTTGTGTAAAAGAGATGAATATAATATTATTGAGAATGAAGATGGGGAACATATCAAAGAAATAACAATCCTTCCAAAGGTTAAAAACAGCTGGTCAACATATGGGTCTTTAACACTGCAAGAATATCCGGCACCTGGAGGCAGAATTCAGCTGGCCTCTAAAGAAAAATATGTACTAGTTAAGATTTCAGCGAAAACATATTTCATACTTTAATAACTGTAAAACATATAAATAACTAAAATTTAAAAAAAAACATACAAGACTAACAAAGTCCAGATGCTCCTGACTTGGCAGCAGCAGCAGCAGGCTTGAATACGTTTAGTAAGATATCATTAAGCAAAATAAAAGTTTTATAGAAGTCTGATCGAGTCCAATGTCAGAATAGGTATGAAATAAACTAAGCAAAATGACAATGATACCTTAATTAACAAAGGACATTTAGCAGATTCTGACATATGCATGCCAGCTCCAGAACTCAATTAAACTGATACATGTTTTTTCTTATTTTCAGTATATGGACTCCAAATTGTCCATGGACAGTAAGGATGTCATTTAAGCCCTGAACGCTAAAATAGCAACAATGACAAGAGCAGTCAGAACCAAGAGGTCACCAGAGGCACAACTAGAGGACCAATAAACAATTTATGATAAATAATTTGCAGTTTCTCAAAATGTTTTCTGTCTTGTGTTGATTACAAACACATTTACCAACCGAATTAGAAATTGAAAGTGAAAGAGTGATACAGTTCTTTATTGTTTTCATTTTAACAAATATGTAGAAACTGTGGTATATTCTGTTTTTCAGCTATAATTATAGATTTCAAGAACATAGATATTTGACATTTGTTAGCAGAATATTTGTAATTGTTACATGGCAAGCTAGCTGCAAACTTTGCAGAAAATCTGATTTGCATAATTATGTTTGCTGCCAGCTTGCCGTAAACTTTATTTGCATGGTTAAAATGGTTACCGCAAGTTTGCAGCAAATCTAATTTGCATAATCATGTTTGCCGCAAAACTCATTTGCATGGTAAAATGGTTCCGCAGGGCTTTTATTTTGGTAAGGGTTCCTCTATTGGTTTGTTATAAAGTTTTGCCTCATTACAACAAATGCACCTTGTCGTTTTAACCAATCTGAGAAATGAAACTTTTTTTCTCCAAAAAATCCATAGCCCGCTCCCCTCCCCCCGCCATCCCCCCCAACAAAAATCAAAATCGGATGGTTGCTGCCTAAAGGAATGTACGTGGTTAACATAAAATGACAAAAATATTAAGTTTATATGAAAGGAAACATTGAGTTAATTATGTGTTAAACGGACAGAAAGTCACAGGACAAAAACTCACAGGACATAAAGTCACAAATTTGGTAGGACAAACAGTCACAGGACAAAGTCACAAATAATTTATTGACAATTTTTTTAATATATAAGAAAATATCTTGAAATATTTACTTTCAAATACATATATTCATATTAAAGTATAGGAATTGTGTCATTATACTTGGAAAATAGAGATATATTTAATTTTAATTATGCAAAAGATATATATTTCTTGGCACCATGAAGCCATTTAAATGCCAAGTCACTTTGACATTTTGTTTTTTTTAACAATTATTTGATGATCTTTGATATATTTTTGATATATTTTGTTTAAAAAGTTGGTTTATATACAATAGTTCAAGAAAAATACAAAAATATGTTTGTAGAAATAAGCGTTTTTTTATTCAAAGAAAATAATCAGAAAAAATGAATTGTGACTTTTTGTCCTGTGACTTTCTGTCCTACATTCAATTATGTTCGTCATCGAACCCCCTTACATGGGCGTTCGCTATAATAGGTGTGCATTAATTTGAGCTTCCCTTAACTATCTTAATGTAGGGTTAAGCTAGCAAATTAACATTGCAATAACATTTCGTAGTGTTCTGGTAATTGTGTTTTGGGAAGATGGTCGTTCCCTTAGAGGAAACAGTATTGGCTATAAATACCTTATCTATTTATACTATAGTAACACGACCTCATTATGATGTTCCCGTGCTATGATAAGACATGCATTGGGTACTGTGTATTGCCAGTCGCCATTAAATAGTTATAAGTCTACTTGGATTATATACATCTTTATGCCTGCAGCCAAACACTTAAATAATATGACATGATATACATACAATGACTAAATTATTAAAACTGATAAAATTGTTAATCTACTACCTACCTAAGTGTTTCAAAATGCAGGAGATCAGTTTGCTCCTCTATATTTCTACTCTTCACGTCATAAGATCTTTGTTTGAAGCAAAAAAATAAATGAATCGCGGAACAGTGTATCCTTCAATGTGTGTGTTCCTGAATACATTCTGAAAGAACACGAACAATTTACTCGAATTCAATAGTCATTTATTATACATGTATTATGGAAAAGAATAAATCGGAAACGAATGGAGGACAGAAAGTCACAGGACAAAAAGTCACGGACAAAGTCACAGGAAAATTCAGTTTTGAGAATATATTTCTTTGAAAAAGAAAAAAAACTAATTTTAAAGATTTTTGTGTGTGTTTTTCTTGAACTATTATATACACATGGAAAAAAGTATTGCAACACCAAATTGAAATTGAAATTAAAAAAACACTCTATCTTTTTGTGATATCATTTGGTAAAATAGCATTTGTTAAACATTATTTAAGTATCACCTGAGTTTAGTCAATAAATATCGACTCGATAAGTTCTTATCTGCACATGCAGCTACTGTACCGGTAAACAGCAAAACAGATGTTTTTATCCTCATTGTTTTCAACACTTTAAATAACCAAGTTTTTAAAGTTATGTGATTGACACCTTGTAATGGGTCCTCGACAACTCTTAACTGCAGCAAGATGGCAGATTATCAGCATGAGAGAAGCAGGGATGTCGATGTAACAATTGCACGTATTGTTGGTCATCACCATTCCTCTATAAGCCGTTTTGAGAATAAAAATCAGGCAATAAACGATGTTAAAGACCTTCCGAGATAAAGAAGACCCCCTATACCATTTGCTAGGGAAAATCAAGCATAATGAAGGTTGGTCAGAAGGAAACCTATTGCATAAAACACAATCCTAAAAAAGAGAGTGGTGGGTATACAGGAGCCTTTTAACAAGAACTGGTCCAGATATACTCGTCACTACTGGTTATCGTGCGGTAAGACCATTTCGGAGACCTTTGCGTACGAACAAACACACAGTTTTCTGTATCCAATGTAGAGCTCGCAAAAATTGCAAATTAGCATCGTGCAGGAAGATCCATTGTTCCAATGGAATTCGGTTCATCTTCTTTGGCCCGATAGTAGCCCGGATTTGAACAATATCGAGCATATATGGGAACACTATTAGGCGGAAAGTGCATGAAAGGACACCCCAGTTCAAAAACATTATGAAATAAACAATACCCTTCATCAGAAATGGTTGCTGCTACCTTAGCAACAAATTAGTCGATTTATGGCAGGAATCAGAAGACGTTATGATGCGGTTACCCGTTTGAATGGAGACTGCGCACAAAGTACTAATTCTTTGGCGTATAACGATCACCCATGATGTGAACAGTCATCTGAAGATTAATTTTGAAATGCCTGACATTGTAAAGTTCGACTACAGCAATAGTTGTGAAATGCATTTTTTTGTACAAAAAACACTTCATTTTGTTATTAAAATTGTGGTTATATAAATACTTTTTTTTTCAAACATTTATTGTTCGTTTAAAAGCTAATGTTATCATAAACTATGTTGCAATAATATTATACAAATATTTTATTATATTTCATCCAAAAAAAGAGGCTGATTTTTCAAGTTTTAAAAAATCAAGGTGTTGCAATACTTTTTTCCATGTGTATATATGAAACAATTTTGATTTTAAAATTTATTCAATAAATATCAATAATGATCAAATAATTGTTATAAAAACAAAATGTCAAAGGAGCTAGGTACTTAAATAGCTTCATTATGCCAAGAAATATGTCCTTTGCATGATTAAAATTTAATAATTTTTTGTTAATCAAGGCGTATGAACAATTTCCTACACTTTAACAATAATTATATGCAATACAAAGAAAATATATCAAAATCTTTCTCTCATATATTCAAACAATTGTCAACATATAATTTGTGACTTTTTGTCCTATCAAAATTGTGACTTTATGTCCTGTGACTTTTTGTCCTGTGACTTTCTGTCCGCTTACCATCGGAAACGACGTTATTATGAAAGGAATCATTAATTTTAGTTATGTTCGTTATCGAATCTCCTTCTTTGGATATTTATAGTTGTGTATCTATTTCAGCTTCCCTCTACTATATTAATGTAGGATTCAGTTGACATTTTAAGTCTACCATACTTTAATTTTCATTGTAATAACATTTCGTAGTGTTATGGCCATTCTGTTTTTTTTTTTTGAAAATTGTCGTTCCCTAGAGAAAGGTATGTAATATCCATTAAATGACAAAGTTATTAAAAAACTGATGGAATTGTTACTGTACTGATCACGTCAACATATTTGAATCTGATCTGAATTTCTTTGTTTGAAGCAGCAAAATAATAAAATCAACTAATCTTGAAACAGTGTATATATGTGTTCCTGATTGCATTTAAAAAAGAACAAGAACAATTTAAACTGCATTCAGTTGACAATTGTTATATTTCTAAGAATACGCCGGAAACGACAGTATTATGGATCAAAGGAATCATTGAATTAGTTATGTTCGTTATCGAATCGCCTTATATGGACGTTCGTTATGCTATTTTTGTATAAATGTAAGCTTCCATTGACTACCTTTTGGTGGGGTTCGTGTTGTTTATTCTTTAGTTTTCTATGTTGTGTCGTGTGTACTATTGTTTTTCTGTTTGTCTTTTTTATTTTTAGCCATGGCGTTGTCAGTTTTTTTAGATTTATGAGTTTGACTGTCCCTTTGGTATCTTTCGTCCCTCTTTTAATGTAGGGCTTAGTTGGCACTTTAAGCCAACTTTACTTTAATTAACATTGTAATAAGATTTCGTAGTTCCTGGCCATTGCGGTATTTGGAAAATTGTCGTTTTCAAGAGAAAGGTATGTAATATAATATATCTTTATTGCAAAATTACACCCATGAGGGTCAAGCAATACAATGAAACAATAATTTTATACTATACAATGCAATACAATGAAATACAATGTAATACAATGAAATACAATGTAATACAATGAAATACAATGTAATACAATGAAATACAAAATAATACAATACAATATATGGAATAATAGAACATTAGAGTTCAATTATAAATGTAATTGTGTAAAAAAACACCATCATAACCTTGCCTGACACGGGTCTGACTCCCTCAGTTCTAAAGACTGTTTAATGAAGACTCCAATATGACAAACAAGTTCAGGGATGGGGTTTAGAATGTGTTTAAGTTTATTGAATGCATCAAGATGCTGAAATAGTGGTACATAGTCTTTTAGATAAGCAAAAAGATTAGAACGCAAAGATATGTTAATGTCACAATACAAAAAGAAATGATATTCATCATCTAGGACTTCACATTTTTTACATAATCTTTGTGCTCTTGGAATGTTTCTGTACCTTCCTAATTCAATGCCTAGGGAATGATCACTTAGTCTAAATTTTGAGAGTAACTGCCTATGTATAAAATTATTGCAATTTTCCTCAGACTGACAATTATTTTTTAATTTCCCATAAAGACAAAGTTTGGATGAGGAATCCATTTTTGAAAGTTTAATTAAAGTATTTTTTTCATATTCCTCTGAAACACACTTTTTTTATATTACATTTTAACATATTTTTTGATTGTTTAAAAGGTACATTATTATTAAAGTAATTTTCTGGGTCTATTTTCATTTCTTTAAATTGTTTATCTGCAAATGAGTACCAGGAATAAATATTTACCAATACAACTATGAAAAAAGACAACACCATCCTGAATTAATTGAATTGACATAATTAAAATGAAAGTGAACCTGAAGGTACAAATTGTTAGTTTCTTTTCTCACTAGACATTGGAGAAATGTTTTAACTGGCTGAACTCTGAGGTTATATACTTCCAATTGCATTGATAATTATAGGAATATAGTATCTAAAAAGTTTACTTCGTTCTCCCCCAACCGCCCAGTCTATCTGGAGCCCATTTCAAATAGTTTGATGCTTTTTCAGACACCTCTTGTTCTGTAACTCCATAATTCTTCATGATGACATCTACAAAATCAAAAGTTAAAACATTGTCAAGTTTAATTCTGTTAAAAAAAGAGTAAAAACACAAAAATACTGAACTCCGAGGAAAATTAAAAAAGGAAAGACTCAAATCAAATGGCAAAATCAAAAGTTCAAGCACATCAAACGAATGGATAACAACTGTCATATTCCTGACATGTACAGGCATTTTCTTATGTAGAAATTGGTGGATTGAACCTGGTTTTATAGCGCTAACCCTCTCAGATGCATCTATAGATGCAACATGTTTTTACTAAATAAAGAAAAAAATTACCTCTTTTTTGTATCACTCTCATCTTCCGTCTCCTTGTTGATCTCAATATCACTGACTTCGAAATCGGAAAATGGTGGACCCGCTGCACTGCTTTCCTCCTGATTCCATGCCCATGGAGGTTGAGCCATCAAAACCTCTGCCAAGCTGTGTCTGTTAAATAATCATCAGCTTTGTCCTTTCAGCTGCATGTGGTCCCGGAGATCGACGACTCTCCTCGCACAACAGATTTTCAACACTTGTCGACGAAACTGAAATGGAAACCGAAAGTGTTCCGCCACCCGAAAGATCACAATCTCAGGGTGAGCGAAATAAGAATGCTGGAAAACTCGACAACATTCGCCCTTCTTTTATTAAATAATGACAAATATCATCCAATGGAATTGCCGAGGTCTTAAAATAAATCTTCTCGAGTTAACACTTCTAGTTCAGTCTTTTTTACCTATTGCATTTTGTCTTCAAAAAACTCATATAAAAGAAAGTGACAATGTATCTTTAAAAGGATACAACATGTATAGCACATTTTCTAAGGTAGATGAACGTGCTGCAGGCGGATCATCCATTTTTGTGGATTCCGACAGGACCGCAGTACTCTTGATCATCTTGTTCGATTCGAATCATTTGTCCGTAATGGTTTTGCGAAAAATGAACATGTGGTGTCGGTCTTTTTCGACCTTGAGAAGGCCTATGATACTGCATGGAAATATGGTATTTTAAAAGATTTATTTGATATGGGGTTGAAAGGCAGTATGCCAAATTTTATTTCTAATTTTCTCTCTAACAGACAATTTAATGTTAGAGTGAATTCGACCATGTCTGATCTCTATGATCAAGAGATGGGTGTCCCTCAGGGTAGTATTTTATCTGTTACACTATTTAGTCTTAAAATCAACAGCCTTGTTGAAGTTTTAAAAAGTAATATTGAAGGTTCATTGTACGTTGATGATTTTTTAATATGTTACAGAGGCAAAAATGTGAATAACATAGAAAGACAATTACAGCTATGTCTTGGAAGAATTGAAAAATGGGCCTCGGAAAATGGTTTTAAATTTTCCACTTCAAAAACTGTCGGGATGCATTTTTGTAACAAAAGGGAATTGCATCTTGATCCAGAACTCACTTTGTACGGCAACCCAATTAAAATGGTTGATGAAACTAAATTTCTTGGGTTAATTTTCGATAAAAAGTTAACCTTTCGACCCCATATCAAAATGTTAAAATCAAGATGTTTAAAAGCATTAGATATTTTAAAAGTTGTCGGCAGTACTGACTGGGGTGCTGATCGCAACATTTTACTTAATTTATATAGATCTCTAGAGTTAGATCTAAACTAGATTATGGCTCTATATTGTATTGCTCTGCAAGGAAATCCTACATACAGATTCTTGATGGTGTGCATCACCAGTCATACAGTTGAGAGTCTGTATGTAGAGGCTGATGAGCACTCACTCTCTAACAGACGTTTGAAGCTTGGACTTCAATATGCTGTCAAACTAAAAGCCTATTCAGATAATCCTGCCTACAGCTGTGTTTTTAATCCGATTTATGAAGATATTTTTGCAAAACATGAAAATAAAATTCCTCCGTTAGGTATACGTTTAAAACCACATTTAGCTTCTTTTGATTTAAAATCTGTTGCTCAAGTTAAAATTTGCAAATGTCCTCCATGGGAACTTCCCAAACCAAAAATGATATTTGATCTCCGTGAACACAATTAAAATAAAACAAATCCTCTTTTAATTCAGCAACACTATGCTGAAATTAAAACCGATTATCCAGATTTTTCAACTGTCTATACTGATGGATCAAAAGATGGTGACAGAGTTGCATCTGCTGCTGTCTTCAGGGACAGAGTTGCAACTCTCCGTTTGCCATCAGATGCATCCATATTTACTGCTGAAGCAGAAGCAATAATTTTGGCTTTGAAATTTATTGTTTCTTCAGATAAATCTAAATTTATTATATGTTGGGATTCACTTTCATGCTTACAAGCTATACGATATACTAAAATTAAAAACCCAACAATTCTCAAAATTTTATATGTAATGAGGAATTTAAAAATTCTTCTGAAAGAAATAATATGTCTATGGGTTCCGAGTCATGTTGGAATCCTTGGAAACACAGCTGTAGACCTTGAGGCAAAGAATGCCCTGGGTGACCCTCTATCTAACTGTGAAATACCATATACTGATTTTAAATCTAATATTAGAGAATATTTTTTTAATATATTGAAAAATAAATGGAGTAAAAAAGATAATAATAAATTGCATGAAATTAAACCTAATTTAGGCAAACCTTTTAATAATATTATGTGCAGAAAAGATCAGTGTGTTATTACTAGATGTCGTATTGGTCATACTAGAATAACACACGAGTATCTTTTAAAAAATGAAGATGAACCACAATGTGTTCCTTGCAACTGCAAGTATACTATTAAACATGTTTTAATTAATTGTATTGACTTTGCTGATATTCGTAAGAAGCATTTCAATGTCAATAATAGGTATGATTTATTCAAAAATGTTCCATTTACAAATATTGTTGCACTTTTAAAAGAAATTGAAATTTATAATAGAATATAAAAATGTTATTATATTTAAATCGTTTTTAATTTTTATCACGTTATTTTACTGTTGATTTTTATTTGTATATAATCAATTTGCTTTAGTCAAGAATTTTAGTATATTGAAGGACGTTTTGTCTGATTTTAAAAATATGCTTTAAATTGTAAAAATATTCGAATTAGCTCTCGCCGCGATATAGCTTTTTTGTGCTAATGCGGCGTAAAGCAACCAACAATCAATCAATCAATCAATTAAAAATAAAATAAAATTGGCATTAAATAAGACAATATTCCGAGTGAATACATATTGCACAAGTCTGTAGGGATACAATATAAATCAAACCTTGAAAGCTAATTATCCTACGTTACAGTAAAATTCCATACATTAGAGAGAAAATCCATAATATTCTGATGAAAAGCATAAAAAACTGTGAACACTTTTCACTTTTATTATTTTAATTATTTTTTTGGAGGGAGTGGCCTGAGGTATACAAACTCAGGCCTAATGTATGTCTTTGCCTTGATGGCTTTTTTCATTTCTGCCATCTCGCTCTGGAGAGCGCACCAGAGCACTTCCACCTCTAGGTCCATCCATTCTGGTCTGCAAAAAAAAATCATTATTGAGTATACGATTTTAAGATTAAACGTTTTAATTTAAATGAAATGAAGTAATACAAATGAAGCATGATCCAAATTACGCATGTAAATGGAACAACGCTTTTTTTTCGTTCTTCAAGTCAAACTCATTTATACGGCGTGTATCAATTGTCTCGCATTTGTATGTCTCATACGTTTACTACATATTTAAAATTATGTTATGACTATGATTCCAATAAGATAACTAAATTTGTAATGAACTTTACTATAATTAAGGTAAAGAACGTGTAAAAATTAATACTTACAGGGGATGCACCCTTTGAGCTGGAGGTCCTCACCCTGGACTGGGGATCCCTCGTCCAGATGACTCTTCTTGTTGGAACGTTCCAATTCTGAAAGACAGAAAAATATAATGTAAATTATAAACAAATATTTTAAAATAAGGGACTGTCATATAAAAGATATATTTAAATAAGTCTAAAGATCATCAACGGAAATTAAGACAGTTTTTTAGCCTAAATATTTTCCTCAGATATTATGACAAGCCTCCCTTCATTTGGACAATAGAAATCTTCGACTGTTTTGTTTCCATGGGTTGCCAGAAGATGTGCATTATCACAAATAGTAACATTTGGTCTATGTTTTAAGGACCTTTCTAAATCTATATAATCTCGTGGACTTTCTAAGCGCAACAAGTTTTTTGTCCCATGCACTATTCCATGTCTGCAGCAACCAGTCAGAAATTGATGTCTCTTGAACTTACGTGAAGAAAGGATATGTTATTGACAATTATTCATAACTTGTTAATTTAGAATTCCAAGAGACACTATATAAGCTTACTTGAAAAATACAATTCAACATGAACAAAAAAAAAATAAACATTACAATCTTCTTGATTCTTAAACATGCTATTCAAACTTAAAGTTTGAAAACACATTGTACTTCCTTCACTTCTTAAAAGAAAAAAAATGTACGAGACTGCAACACTCAAAGAAAGCGTTTATATATATAAAAACAACTACAGGGTGTAAAACAGGATTATACTTATTTTGATGATAGTTCCATTTACTTGAAGTTATTGATTTGATTCCTTATACTTATATAAAAACAGAGATTTATTTATGATATTTGCATACAAACATATTGCTTATTTTACCAACCTTTCAGAACTGCTGGGCAGGAATATTTTTATTTTTATATGGGACCGTTATGGTCTCTTTCTCCATGGCAGGTTTCGACTTGCATCACCATAGTCATACCTGATTTCATCTCCTAAATATATATCTCTTCTGGCAAATAAAACTAAATGTGGGCTCCTATCCACAACAATTCTTTTTATTAAAGCATTCTCATCTGCCCCAACTCCATCATTGACAAACCTTCCCATTTGTTTAGAAAAAGTAGCATCTATGCAAAAATAATGATTGAGATACAACAATGACAATGTTTGTTTCAAGGTAAAATTTAAAAATTTCAGATGACTACTTGTATGTCAGTATGTGTGACATTGACATTTAGCCTATATATAACTACTGGCACCACAAATCAACAGTCCTCTTCCTTACCCAAAAAGTCTTCACCTATCATGCCTATGTAAGTTTCCTTATTAGCCATGAACATGATGAAGGCTGTTAAAACTGAACATTGAACTATTCTACTTTTGTATCTAATATCATTTCTATAAAGATAAGCAAAAAATTATGACTGCAAAACATTTTGATGAAGAGAATGAACTTAAATGACTAGTAAAACAATTACAAGAATTCAGAACAAAGCATACTATTTTACTCTAACTTTCCCAAAGTAATTCATAGTTTATTCAGTGATATAATAAGAGAACTATATAGAAAAAGAATGATAGTAAGTGGGATGTTTTCTTTATGCCATAATATTCAAGAATAATTTTGCTGTGCGGGATGTATCAAGTTCGCTGTCACGTCCGGTCAGAAGGGGGACGTTAAATCCGATGCCTCGTGTAAAGAGAGTGCCACGCTCTTTTCACGTTAAGAACCATTTGAACAACTCTTTGAGGGGTCCGTAGATGGCCTGTTTGTTTGCTTTTTGTTAGAGATATCTTATTACATCATGCTTACCAAGTTGCAATTGTATGGAATTCATCAACAACAATTGTGGAAACCTTGAAACGTTGTAATTTTTCTCTCCAGTCTTTGTCTCCAACAAGGATCTCGGGTGACGAAAATAAATAGTCAAAGTGTCCCATTAGAATGTTTTCATTGACAGCAGCACTGCTTCCTGTACAAAAAATAAATAAGTTTAATCAAAATTTTGAATTCACAATTAATATTGGTGTGTTCGATGGCAGTGATGAATTAAGTACATGTACCTTTCCAATCTGGTTAAAAATCTTATGGTTATAACTTTTGATATGTGTATAGTTAAATATTAATAAAATATTTTCATCATGTTGATAGTTTAATAATTCAAGCTTGTATTTACATTCTTAACTCTAAATGTATGAAATTTTTGCAAATCTTAAATAGACTAAACATTATATTCTGGTATTATAAACACGTATACAAGCTATTATTTTCCATTTCCAGTACATGTATTGTGTAGTTTTTCCTATTATTGTATATGATATCAAACTACCAAACCAACATATAGCAAAATGACATACAAACAGTTGCTGTGTCTCTAGATTCTATTATTTGACTCGTGAATAAAAACAACACTATTTTAGAATTGGCGAATTTTGTCATTTTTCAACAAAATCATAACAACAATTAGATTTTTAAAAGGCCAAAGAAAAAATCATTCAATGACAATATAATTAATGTTTTTCATTGATTCAGTAAAGGGCAACCAGGTGAGAACTGGGCTTCCAGCACCACAATACGATAAATTCCACCATACATGAGAGCTCATTGGATAGGGACAGAAATTTTGTCTTGCAACAGGCCACCTACGGACACTCAAAAGAGTTGTTGCAAGGGTTTTTAACGTGCAAAGGGCGTGGCACTCTCTTTACACGAGACATCGGATTTAACGTCCCAATTCTGACCGGACGTCACTGCACAGCCAAATGGACACCCCACTTCGGTACAACGATCAATTGAAACACTCATTTATGTAAATTTAATCGACCAGGTCAGGAAATGGTTAAATCCATCAGCTAAATATCAGAGAAAGAAGGATATTAGTCTTAATCTTAATTTTGAAAAAAGCAGCTTTGTTTAATCATGCAGAAATTAAAATGTTGTTGCATGTAATTAAGTCATGTCTAAAAACACAAAAATAAAAGTAACCTAATGTACTTCAAACTTCAGTGCCTCATTTTCCCAGTAAATGATGTCGCTGTCTTATCTCTGGTAGGATTTGTAGCTATTGATCTCTGTGTCTTTCAAAAGACGCCCCTCAAAACCGTTGTCTGATAGTACAGACAGGAAAGAAGTGGAATTCGAGACAGTTTGTGTCTCTCGACTGAAGAGATTCAGCATCAGAACACTGATTGTTTAAGTCATTTTCTTCATTCCTTGGTGTTACATTCACTTTGAAAAGTGTTGTAGAGTTATCGGAGATAGATGGTGTTGTTCAGATGACATACATTGATTAATGTTTTAAACAGGAGACATAGTTGGAATCATGCCAAATTTGTTCTTGGCAAACAAATAAATCCACTGGGACACCCTTGGAAGTAAAAAAGTGGACATTGCTTGGACGAAAATTGTACATGCGTTTGTGCAGTATAACTTGTGATCTACATCCTTGTATATATCAAAAGATTGCATGAATCTCGATTTTCATTTTCTGTTATGTCAGCTGACTAAATTGAAACTGAATAAATGTTGCACCTCTGACATCAATAGTAAATTGTAATACATAAAAACATATTAACCATAAACTTGGAATAAAAAAATTAAAGATTGCATATGTTGGCTTACATATTGATTCACTTATACGGTCTTTGATTAAAAAAAAAACAGTTGTTGGCATGACATGGGTTATGTTCCTCTCATATATTTTATGATAGTATGATACTAAACCCCTATAGGGAGGGATTGTGCCTGATATTCATATGATGAAGACATAATCTTTCAATCAGTTTATTTGATGTCTGGAGCTGGCATGTCAGTTAACTGCTAATAGTCTTTTGTTGTTTATGTATTATTGTCATTTTCTTTAGTTACATCTTCTGACATCGGACTCGGACTTCTCTTAAATATATTAGTAAAGTTTGATATTTCTTCCCCCTGGCTATGATTGAGCTTTGTAATCATGGATGACAATCTTCCCCTAAAGTTTCTTTCATTTTAAAGAGTTTCATCATAGTTTGAACTTGATCGAATAGTCAAGTCAGATCTTGGCAATTGTTGTGATGTGCTACTTCTGACTTGCTGGACATTTATGTCTGCGTATTCATAATACATTCATGCTGTAGGTATTGAAGACAACCCTTAGTTTGTTTAAGTGATGGAAGAATGGAGTTCTAGTTACTTCGTACAGTTCTGTTCCATCACATTCATAGAAAGGAAACAAACTAGAAATTGACAATAGTCACCATGGATAATAGGATGATGGATACAATAACAACGATCGAGAACGCCTGTTTTCTAAAAGGTTAAGGACAAAAGCTAGACATCACGAAAATGGTAAAGCAAGTTACTGATGCCCACAAATAAACAAGTATAAATCTTGCTATATGAATAGATATGATAATTCTATGGAATTATGTAAAACACTACAAAGCAAGACTTTTGTATTTTCATTTATGTTTCAGCAAAATTGGTGTTAGTGGTTAGAGACTGGTATGTCCCCTTCCATTGGTATGTTGGATGAGCAAAAATGTTATGGGTTAGACACTGGTATGTGCTCTACCACATGACTTTGGGACTAGCAATAATGTGCTGTATAAACCTTTTACATAATGCGGAAAATGAACCTTTTCTGTTACGTATTTTTCCAATAAAGAATTTATTTCTGGCATAATTCCTAGATGGATCTTTTTTTACCAATGTCTTTCTTTTCCCCGTCCAAAGAGGTTTTTGAATAAATGCTATATTGTAACCATTTTTTACAATTGCGAGATATTATTGTTCTTAATGCCCACCTGATTCACTAGAATATCTGGAAACCGTATTCCTTTTCCCGAGCATTATTTTCAAACTTCCTCTTTCTACTGAATTCTGGTAAAAAGTCAGAGAGTTGTTCTTTTTGTTCTTTGCGCTTTTCCAAAGCTATCTCTAGCCCTTTGCTAAATACCCCATCATTTGTAAGAGGTAGATATTGGCATTTACTACACATATCTTTCAACCCTGACAGACCTGAATCCTGAGCTGCAGCTTGCCTATGGACCCTGCTTATTCAATTGTTCTGTTATATTTTTGAACATTTTCTAAACAAACTAAATCCAACGAAAAAATACACGGGTTCATATGAACAGGCACATATAGTTACAGTAAAAGATGAACGATTTATTGTATGGGAGTACTGTACAATTAAGTTCTTTCTTGAGTATAACGATATTACTAAAAAAAATGACATACAGACAAATAATAAAACACAACACAGAAACTAGTTTTCCCAACCAAAAACTGGGTAAACCAAGGTGCTCCAGAAGGATAGGCAGATCCTGCTTCATATGCTTCAAACAAAACATGTGAAGGAAAGGGTTTAAATGTGATGAGACGTTTCGGTCAGGATGGATAAAGGCAGTTGTTGTAGAGAAATACCATCTTGCATGTAAATAGACATAAATCAAACGATTCTCAACATCGACGATGATGGCGATGTGTAAATCCGAGAAAGTATAATAATCTAGATATTGCAAATGTGTACCAACATTTGTAATTTTCCTGTCATAATAAACACGATTTAGATCTATTTTAGTAAAACCCCGTAGATTAGTAGAAGGCGATTTTGTTTGGAGGTAGTAACCCCTAATGTTAAGTTTGGCCTTCGGTGGACAGGTCCGTACACGATTGAAAAGAAAATTTCAGCAGTATCATACAAGATAAGAAACAAGTACACGGGTGCCCCCCGCCCCCATATCTGCACTATCATTTTCTATGTTCAGTGGACCATGAAAATGTGATAAAATCTCTAATTTGGCATTAAAATTAGAAAGATCATATCATAGGGAACATGTTTACTAAGTTTCAAATTGATTGGACTTCAACTTCATCAAAAACTACCTCGACAAAAAACTTGAACCTGAAGCGGGTCGAACGGACGCAGGAACGTACAGACGAACGAACAGACCAGAAAACATAATGCCCATAAATGGGCTTTTGGTCTTTTTAGAATACTCTGATTTCAAAGAAGCAATAATTGCTACAAACAGAGCAGAAGTAACCTCTAAAATAGAATCATCAGCTGGGGAGGGAGGGAAAAGATTTCACAATTCTCTAGACAGATTTTCTCCTTCCAAAGAGAGTTCAAATAGTGGAGAGGATAACACAGATGGTATGTATAAATTGTGGAAGGAACGCAAATTTGGGGGTTGCAGGATATTCATGGGGTCATACCTGAAATCCTGACAAATACTAAAAAAACCAATATATTTTAAATAAGTGTTCGTACCATGCCTTAGTGCTTACCGGCCTTTTAGTTTAACATTTAGGATTAGTTTATATTTCACATGGCGAACGGAAGCTCCATCACTCTAGCAATCTTTTAGAAAAGGTTAAACCTCGAGTTTTCCAATATTGCTTGTACAGGTACTGTTGTATTGACTAATTTGACCAAGATTTAGACTCGAGTTTACAAATTGCTTGTACAGATACTGTTGTACTAGTATTACTTCATTTGACGAACAAGGTTTAGACTCGAGTTTCCAATATATCTTGTACAAATATTGTTGTAGTGACTCGTACATAAGTCAAGAGCTGCGCTATAACCGCATGATACCCTCGTAGCCCTTTTAGTTTATCTTTATGGGTTTAAATGACTTTTCAACAAATCAATTTCCTTGGCTATATCCGATGGACGGACGGACAGACGAAAAACAGTATACCATATTACGTCCCATCTTAGATGGGCGTTTAAAAATGGCAGGATGGGAACGATTTCAGAGAGAGAACTATGGACAATTTTCTAGAAATATGCCTGGTAAAATTAAAATCCATCAGAATGTATAGCACGTACAAACCTGACTGTCCTGTACAAGCACTTAAATCATATTTGTCAAAAAGAAATCCTACTACCAATGACCTCTTTCAACTGTCACGTCCAAAAGTAGATGCAAATGATGAAATAGGGCTGCCATTTTGGATTGAAGTGATAATCGGAAGTCGTCATTGCGCATGTGAAACGAAAGTGAAACAAGGTTGCTATGAATTGTTTATCTTCATGAAGATGCCTCATCAATTTTACCTTTCAATATTTTTTCATCTATACATAATTGGTCCTTACTTTTTTCAATACGTGCATCTTTTCCAAAGTCATAATGGACATTTTCACTAGCATCTTTTCTTAAGCAACCATCCTTTTGGAAATTTGGCAAAACTGCGTCATGCTTCCAAGTTGTTAGCAAATAGGCAATTTGACAGTTGATCAGTTTCAAAACTTGCTTCAGTGCAGATTTTAGTGTGGTATGTTTGATACATTTTGATGACAGACACTCTGTTACAGTTACAGTGGGTTTCTGCTTGAATATATATTTCTGGTAATATTCGACCGATTGTCGAAGTACGTGTGGATAATATTGTTCAGTTTGACAGTTTCGCCACAAAGTAACTCAGAAGCTTCTTTTCTCTGCTCATTTTTCTGTGATAAATTCGGAAATGTCTCTATTAACATGCTGCTCAATTTAACAAATGTTTTTAAGCCTGTTTAGAAAAACAAATTTTCTTTTTTTAATATATGTGGACTGTTCCTACTAAACTGGTACTCAAATCTACATATTTGTTCCCATTCATTCTCACTAAAGTTCGCCTTGTAATTGATGTGAAGTGGCATGTACAGCTAACAATTCTTCCATTCAACAAATAAAGTTGACCTATTTCTTATAGTTTAAGAAAGACAAACCAAACCTCAGAAACTTAAACACTGAGTGATGAACCCTGAAAATGCGGTCAAGGTCAAATAAAACCTGTACGAATGACATGTACATTATAAAAATTTTAATACATCAAATAAAGATGACCTATTGAATATCATATTAGAAAAGAAAAACTTAATTTTGACCACTGAACCATGAACATTATGTCAAGGTCAAATGATATCTGCCAGCTTGACATGTACACCTTGCAAACATTCCATACATCAAATATTGTAGACTTATTGCATACAATATAAGAAAAACATTAAAAAAAACAGACTGGTCATTGGTCTAATAATATTTGTTCTACACTTGCCTAAAAATTTATACCTTTTTTGATAATTTTAGAAATCTACCATATTCTATAGATATTTATATTGACAGTAAAAAAAGACCTGTCATTGGTTTAATAAATTTTTTTCTACACTTGCCTAAAAATTTATTTCTTTTTTTGATAATTTTAGAAATCTACCATATTCATTATCGCAGTATTATCCTTTATTTATAAAGATTGACAGTATGGTTACTGTTTATTTGTGTAATGAAATATTTTGAAATATACGGTTCTCCCATTACTAATATATGTATGGTTGCGGAAAGAATTACTTTTCTACTAAACGGATGCTATCAGGCTTCTCTGAGTCATATGTTTCATAGGTACTATAAAATAGGGACATATATCTATAGGTCTATTTTTAGTGAACTGATATATGAAAGGGTATATAATATATGAAAAGGGTGGGGTACATAATGTCTCAGCTGCTCCCCCTACCAAAATATATTGATGCCCCCCCCCCCCCCAAAGATTGAAGGTCATTTTAGATATTATTTATCTTCCAGCAACAATTTTAATTCGATAAGCATCTTTAATTATAGATTGTAAAGGACAAGACGTGTTATTGAAAATGCTCTTAGAATGGTTGCAAATAACTGGCGGATATTTAGGCGACTCATTACGACAACTCCAGAAAAAGTTAAGAATTGTCAAAGCCGCATTTTTTTACCAAACTTTGTGAAGCATGAAGAGAGAAACGTACATGTTCTTCAGCGTAGGTACTGCTCTCCCAGGCAGGTATGTAGATACAGATGACAACGGCAACAATATTGAAGGCATGTGGCGGAATGAAATTGGTTATGCGTGTTCAAAAGAAGAGCTCGGGGAGCTTAGGAAGAAGTTTGAGAATTATTTCATGAGCGACATAGGAAAGGGCGAGTGTCAAAACTCAAGTGTTCATTTTGGTGAACAAGAATAACTACACATGAAACCTCTAGTTGTTTAGTTGGCTTTGTGGAGATGTTATTGACTGTACTGCATCTGTTGCAGCATATCATAAAGTGTGTAGATTGTTTGCATCACTGGATGACGACAAATGTAGAGATGAATTCCCAAATTATTTGTGACTTTTTGTCCTGTGACCTTTTGTCCTACCAAATTTGTGACTTTATATCCTGTGAATTTTTGTCCTGTGACTTTCTGTCCGTTTACCTAATTGCACCTCTCCATACCATAAATGACAAATTTATTATTTTAACGTGTGACGTACAAAGTATAATTGTCATGCCAGGTATATCACACGATTTCATTAAAAATTGTAGTTCCGCATAACTTAAAAGAGGGACGAAAGATACCAAAGGGACAGTCAAACTCATAAATCTAAAACAAACTGACAACGCCATGGCTAAAAATGAAAAAGACAAACAGAAAAACAATAGTACACATGACACAACATAGAAAACTAAAGAATGAACAACACGAACCCCAATTGTTAACTTGTGCTCGTCCTGATCATGCATGAGATATTTGCCACTGTACACCTAGCAACTAACAATCGATCAATCTTATTGGGGGTCACTATAGGCATCATTTAAGAAGTTTGTGTGCCCTCTACTTTTACAAACAGGTATTGTCCTTTGTAGTTAGATACGCTCTTTCTCAACCTTATTATTTCCTATGCAATTCATTCAATAGTGATAAAATCTATCGCTTGCTCTATATGTCTGCTTACATTTGCAACATGATCTGTCATTACAACAGCTGCCATTATATTTCCATCCAGACCCAAACTTCTTATAACATGTAAAACCTTTTCTTCCACATGTACCGTTTGAAGCCAGGCTTATTCCTGAAAGAACTGAATGGTATGGTACTGATGACATTAATGATCGGTCTATTTCATTCTTTATAAAATAAAGGTATATTTAAAGTTAAAAGAAAAACCTCTATTGACAGTTAAGTGGGGTAATAATTTATTCTTGATTAATGTATATAACAAATCGTCTCAGGAATAAAGAATGTTATGTTAGATGTTCAAACTAAATTAGACATCGTTCCCTGGAATCCGTTTAAGCTCCACTTTTTATCACATTGTCTAGGATGCTGCTTTGAAAGACTAATTCACCTTGTACAGAGCTTAGTTGATAAGCCAAGTGCAACATCTCAGGATTTCACTCCGCACAGACCATGGGGCAACATGACACCAACCCCAACAAGAGAGACAAGACAACTTATCCCGACTTCACTTTTTTCTCCTTCACTAAACAACACACCTGCAGTAACTTCAGTGGTATCACCTACTATTAGACTACCAACTTCCACTAGATTAGTTCCATCCAGCAATATGTTCAATGTAAAAGACAGTAAGTTTCAGCACATACCACCACAGTACCAAATAGCAGCATCTGATATAGTTCGGGAATTTATTTCAGCTTTCGGACTGGGTAATTTTGCTAAACATTTGTTGGAATTTATTTTCCCAGAACTTTACACCCAAGAAAAACCTATTATAGCATATAAAAGGCACAAAAATTTAGCAGATCTGCTAACATCAACTAAAATTCGAAATTAGGAAATATAGGACAATCCCTGATGATGGCGGGCCTATATCTAAAACCCATTTTAGAATCTATAAAAATGCCGCCGAAACATTATATTAATGTAGGATTGGATGCAAGCAATTCTATAAATTTATTCAGTCAGTTCTAGTGATTTTCTAGAATATATTAAAATATCACCAGGAATGAAATATTTTTGTTCCTTAGACAGGTTAAGTAATGTTTGACATGAGTTAAATAAGGATGTTGGAAAATGTGGATGTTGGGTTCCATTTTTATTTTCATTTTATTTTTAAATAAGGTAAGAACGCTTTGTTGCCCAATTTGTTCGGCTTGACTGTTATGTATGTTTGAAGACAAATCTTCCTTTAAAGGGAACCATACACTCATCAATAGATAAATTTTGAGCTGGATAATATCCACCGTCAAAGTTTTTTTGAAAACAATCAAGATAGTCTATACAGTAAACGTTGTAGTAGGCGTATTCCCGCGATAAAATAGACTGAAAAACACTCAAATTTTTAATCACCTTACAACATGATTTTAACCCCAAAAGATATAACTTACAATCTTATATCTGATTTTAGATTAACAGTTGCTTTAAATCCACCTGGTGATGGTAATTGTCAATTTGCAGCCATTTTACATCAGTTGCAAAGACTCGGTATTTATCGATCGGCAGAAACATTACGACGCGAAGTCATTACGTATCTTGGGCAATCAGCTAATAATAGAGTTCTTTGGTCAAATATGATAATATAATCGAGGTCCGACTACTTACCGAGAATGGCAAGAGACACAGAGTTTGGTGATCAGATCACCTTACAGACTTTATCAGATATGTTTAATGTTCAAATTGATATTGTTTCCACATTAAACCACGGGACTACTTTATTAAGGCCCGATGGAAGTAATACTATAACAAGATACCTTCCTATTATAACGATTGGACATTATCCCGAAGGACATGGTGAACATTGTCTATCATTGAAATACCCCGCCACATTATTTATGTATGTGCCTGTCCCAAGTCCGGAGCCTGTAATTCAGTGGTTGTCGTTTGTTAATGTGTTACATATTTGTGTTTGGTTCATTTTTTTTTTGTCGGACACAAATAAGGCCGTTAGTTTTCTCGTTTGAATTGTTTTACATTGTCTTATGCCAATGAATTATTTGACATTTATATTCTCTTTTACTTTTAACTGACTTAATAAATTAGAAATATATAATTTTTGTTTTAATAAGCTCTATTTTATTTCAATTTCTAATTATTTCTAAAAGTGTCTTAAATCCTTTCATAACATTTCACCCTCAGCTGCCACTATATATAATGCTGAAATTGAAAGAAAAAAATTGTTTCGACTTGTCGCGAAAAAAAATTGTCAAAAAAAAACCCCAAAGCAGCAGATTGTCCTGGTTTAAAATTTCCCGGAAATTGCTGATAAATGTTTCTGTAAACAATCCGTCTGTTGTAGAAATAAGAAATATAATCAGTGTGGTAGTAGCATACATTGTCTTAATGTTCTCTAGAAACAACAAAAACTCAGCGTTGATAGCTGTTGCTGGTAATGTAAGTGATGAGGTACCATATTATTCCCCTTTTTGTCTATATATACACTAACGAGTTAATGTGGTTGACCAGGGGCTATATGACAAATCATCGAACACCCTCTCAGGATTTTACCACCATGTTGTGCCTGCAATATTTTCTTACAATCAACTAGTGATTTCTGATTCAATCAATAAATAAAGTGCTTAATTTTTTTCTTTCTTAAAACAGTGAAATTGTACTTGATAAAAATTATTGTATATGTACTGAACAAAGTTATTTGGAAAAAGCTAGAGAAACATCAAAGAACCTGTTAGGAGAAAATTAAAGACAACCCCAAAAATGAAGATCACAGGTGATAACTTAGACATGTATATTAAGACAAATCACCAAAGGCAAGACAATGATAACAAGGACATTCACTGGTTTTTTCCCAATGCCTTTCTGTCAGGTCTTGATTACTTAGATCTGTCCTCGGGGAAAAAAACAATTGTGACTTTTTACATTTACTTAAATAATTATTGTAATGAAATGGAAATCAGCGACCATACTCTTGAGTTGAATAAGAGTTAAATGTTTTTACCTTTGTATTATAAAGCATGACGTTCATTACTTTCATTATTCTTGAAAAAGGTTAAATTAGAGGCCGATTTTAGAGAAATCCATCAACCTCACAGGTATGTCAAATTTTGTGTATTTTGAATACTCCTTTCACTTTAGGTTTTTTTTTTTTCTTTTTTTAAATTTTTAATGCTTATTGGTAATTTCAAAACATTTTGGGGCAAAATCCTTAGATCAGTTTAAATGAAACGGGTTTTAAATCACAAGAGTGGAAATGGAATGGGAATTAACAGTAGATAACTGCGCGGCCTTTCAAAATCATCATAATGAGTTAAAGCCGTATAGCAACAGTGAGCCATAAAAGAGCCAAATATCACAAAAGTGAGAACAATTCAAAAAAGAAAACTGACTGCCTGATGTTTTTTCTTGCTGTAGTGATGTCCGTCATAGTTGGTGTGTCTTTTTTTTTCTATTGAACTTTGTGTGTCTGTCTTACAATTGCTTTAACCATCATCCCGGATAAATTCTACTACAAGACCTAACTTTTATATTTATTGTTAACTTAATTTTTCAAGATAAAGTATGTCAGCTAAAGAAATCTGACATCTTTCTGCAAAATGTTAACTTCCAAAATTATTTCAGAAGTAATGGCTGAGTGATTCCAAGATTTTCATCATTTGAATCATCGAAAAACTTAAAGGCAGTCTAATTGGACAATAAAGTTAACATCATTGAAGAATCTTTTGCATCAAAAACAGAAAACAATTTTAAATCTCAGATTGAAGACTATGGTATTTGACCCTATGTCAGGGTGTAAAAACACTGTTACACATATTTGTTATCATTATGGCCGCCCAAAAGAACTTAAGGTATTTGTACAGCCATAAACAAAATTATGTAACACATAAAAGGTTGAGGAGCAGAGAATTCTCTGCACTTATGATTACTACTAGTATGTGAGACAATAAAGTGTTTTTTTTGACTGAATTTCTTGACAGATTTTCAATGACGACCAGGAAGGTGAAAATGAGCTAGACTAATCAATCGAGCAACCAAATCCATATTATCTACATCCAGTTCAAATATTCATAGAAACAAACAAGCCAATAATTTCTTTATGGAGTGGAATTGTCGTTAGTGAAACAGATGACGTCTGGATGACATTTTGACCCTAAATGAACCCAGTTTATTCCAAGGAGAAGATTTTTTTTCAATACCATACCGTTCCAGCTCGCCATTTTGAAGCTTTGCAGGAAAAAGGTGGAAACTATAGCTGCTTCTGTGGAGTTAATTTTGAAATAACGTTTATTTTGAAGCTTGCATACTAATTCAATTACTAGATTTAGAAGAAAGGCGGAGGTTGTTTTTCGGAGGAGAGGTTTTGGTTAAAAACTTAGTGTAATTTGCAATCCATATGTTACCTTAAAAAAGCTTAATAAAGAACTGAAATGCAGGTATCTTAACACAATGTGGATAGAAATACATAAAGGATGTGTTAACTAAACTCATGCAAAAATCCAAAAAACTTGAACAGCTTTTCGATATCCTGGTCACAGAGAGTCTCTGCCTTTTTGTCACTGTTCTCTTTTTCCATTTTTTAAAGTTCCACCTGTTTTGCTGTGAGGACATCCTTCACTTTTGAAAATAAACACTTTTACTAATTTGTTAGCCGTAGTTATGGTGCCTCAAATACCTGTCAAAACTACAAAGCATGTATATGTGTATTTTTTAATCTTGAATTATATCCCTCAATTTTGATTTATTTAATATGTAGATCGTAATATATTTATAGGTTGACCATTGGCCTTACATTCGATACTACAAACATCATAAGACATGTCAGGGGTGGATTCCAGAAGAGGTACTGCACAGCATTCCCGAAGGTGACGTTCAAAGAAAAATTAAACCACCTGTTGTTGTGCCAGAAGGCAGACGATCCGTGTTTATGTATTTAAAGGTAAGTCTTGTATTTTGTTATCATACACCTTAGATTTGGGTTGGGCTATTTAAGTGTAAGCTGTCCTAAACAAATTTTACACTAAAAGTTACATTAGCTAATTCTTGCCCATATTCCAAATAATCAAAACTGTATAAATGTTAATCCTGCTATCTATGATAGTTTATTTGCAATCACTGGGTCGATGTCACTGCTTGTGAAGATTTATTTTCCCGAGGGTATCACCAGCCCAGTAGTCGGCACATATGTGTTGACTTAAGTTATCATTGAAATGTTCATAATTGTAAATTAACTGTTAACAAAACTTAATTTAAAAACAAATAAGGCTTTTCTACCTAGGGAATAAATTACCTTAGCTGTATTTGGCAAAACTTTTAGGAATTTTTGGTCCTCATGCTCTTCAACTTCGTACTTTAATTGGCCTTTTAAACATATTTGAGTTGAGCGTCACTGATGAGTCTTTTGAGGACGAAACCCGCGTCAGGCGTAAATATAAAGTTTTAATCCTGGTATCTATGTTGAATTTATTTCCAACCACTGGGTCGATGCCACTGCTGATGGAGATTTATTTCCACAAGGGTATCACCAGCCCAGTAGTTAGCACATCTGTGTTGAATTTTACGAAAAACTAAGGATTTTCTTATCCCAGGCATAGATTACCTTAGCCGTATTTGGCACCACTTTTTGGAGTTTTGGATCCTCAATGCTCTTCAACTTTGTTCTTGTTTGGCTTTATAAATATTTTGATATGAGCGTCACTGATGAGTCTGATGTAGACGAAACGCGCGTCTGGCGTACTAAATTATAATCCTGGTACCTTTGATAACTATTTAGAGCTATTTTGCTTTTTAGATTTTTTTTTGTAAATTATATGTTTTTTTTCAAACACTACTTTTTAAAATGACTAAGATCAATATAATAATGGCAAAAATGATAATCAATATAGACAAATCACAAGAAGATAGACACGTAAATAACTCAAACTCTCAATACCGAGAGACAGCCATATCAATATAGTTTAGACAGTTATGATGAGGAGTATTTTTAGTTTAAAAGAAGCTGAGACAGTTTGTTCAATACAGAAATTACCTTTTGCTTCAATTAAAGAAAATTTAGTTCTGACAAGGTATGGTTGTTTTACCATAAATAAAGGGTTGGTTTTGAGAAGGTTCTGACAAAGTTTTCTTAGAAAATTTAGTTCTAACACGGTATGGTTGTTTTTACTGTAAGTAACGGTTAGTTCTGAGGAGGTAATGACATTCAGATTACTTAGAAAAGTTAGTTTTGACAAGGTATGGTTGCCTTTACTGTTACTTAAGGTTGGTGTGAGGAGCTAAAGCATTCAGTTTACTCAGAAAGTTTAGTTCTGACAAGGTATGGTTGTTTGTAATGTAAATAAAGGTTGGTTCTGAGGAAGTACCAACACAAAGTTTACTCAGAAATTTGATAGGCACTTGCCTAAGGTTGCCTGGACCCAAAGACCTAGGTGGGTAAAGTTACGGAACTTTTAAATTTTAAAAAGTTGGGGTAGGGTGACCCTACCATCTCCCTTATTTAATTCATAAAAAAATCCCTACGACAAAACTTTTGTCCCCTCTAGGTACAAATGATAGGCACTTGCATAAGGTTGCCTTAACCCAAGGCCTAGGTGGGTCAAGTTACGGAACTTTTGGGTGACCCTACCACTCCCTTAATTTACCAAAAAAAGTCATAATTGTATACAGATACCCCCAGTGGTTTTTCTCTCTCCAGGGAATAGGTTGAGAGGCCAATCAGAATTCATATTTATTCAATGGGATTTTTTTTCAATAACAGTACACCGTCCTAGATGTCAGGGGCTTGTAAATATATATCCGACCGCTTTGGAAATCTGATGTTCTTTTCAACAATGTTTTACAAGTTTAGTCCTATTAATGATTCAGGCTCTTGTTGCGCAAGACATAATTATTCAATCCACCGTTCAACACTGTAAAAATAAAACCCGAAGTAAAACCTCTGTAATAAAAACATACAACATAATAAAATATTTCACAATTTTCAAATCAACAATAAAATATTTCACAATTTTCAAATCAACTATAAAATATTTCACAATTTTCAAATCAACAACTATTTAAAAAGCAACTACTATACCAATCACAAAAGATATACTAAGATGACAATCTAGTTGGCACACATTTGACCAAAAACGAGATATTTTATTTCATTTAGGTCGAGAAAGATTTTCTGAGATTTGTACTAGCTGAGGATGGAGTGGAAATAGATCAAGATTACTTTTCATTTTCTCTCAGATTTTCCCATGGAGAGAAGGCCAATCTGAGATTTGTACTGGCTGAGGATTGAGTGGAAATAGATCAAGATAGCTTTCATTTTCTCTCATCAAATACCAGTATTATGCTGCTAACAGATGACGAAATGTTGGCGTTATCTACAGACAACCATTCAGTACCAGGAAGTAGCGGTTGGTATTTTATCTCCTGCCAACAATGTTTGATAGTATTTAAAAGAAGTTTGCAAGATAGACTAGAAAATGGATTGGTCCAATTTGGTATTTCTCTGTCAGTTATGGAGATTAAGAGTTCAGGGAACTCTAACCAACAACAGGTACAGTTAGGGACGACATCAAAAGTTCAATGTAGGACAAAAAACTTAATTCAGATAGTTTTTTTTACTGACCTCCTACCCCCCTCTTAACAAAAAACAAAATGGGGGTAACAAACTAAAACCGAGGCAAACGCATTACATATAAGAGGAGAACAACGACACAACACCGAAACGGATCAAGCATCAGACAAAATACTACGAGAATAACAAATATAACATCATAAGTACCGTGCCACGTCTTAATATCTCAAAAATAAGAGAAAACAAACGACACAACGTTAAAATGCAACACACACAGAAACGAACAATAATATTACAATGGCCATCTTTCTGACTTGGTATAGGACATTTCTAAAGGGGAATAAAAATGGTGGGTTGAACCTGGTTTTGTGGCATGCCAAACCTCGCACTTTAATGGCAAAGTAAAATATAACATTGAAATGACAACATAATATTACAGGACTACAATACAAATAAATAGAACATATTAGACAAAGATACACATGATTAATAGATAACAAAAAGCATCAGGTTTAAAATTCAATACGCCAAAAACGCGCCTCGTCCACACAAGACTCACTAGTGACGACCAGATATAAAAGATCAAAAGTAAAAAAAGTACAAAGTTGTACAGCACTGAAGATCAATAATTTAAAAAGGTTGTGCCAAATACGGCGTTGTTTTTAAGCTTGGGATAAGAACATCCTTATTATTTAGAACAATTCATGCTATTGCAAACAGTAAATTTTATCAAATGAATATTAAAGAGATATACATAATGAAACTGAAGTATTAACTAATTACAGAAAACTAAACCCGAATACATAATGCTGAGACCAACACAGAATAGACACACCCGAATCAGTCCAGGCGTCAACGCAATAAATCATAAAAATGACTTCACATGCGATGGCGAAAAGGTACAAACGTACGCCACATTTGAATTTATGAAATTTAGAAACAGCATGACGTCACATATGAAAAACTATAATTAAAAAGTAAGATAGAATTAGGATTGATTTAAGATTATATTAGAACTTAATACTGATATTACATTTAAACACAATGCATATTCCAATACTTGTTAATAGCAATTAACTGTAATATATATATATATGTCCAGTTTGTTATGAATCCAACTTCAAACGTAAATTATCGTACAAAATTAGATAGGTGTTACTGTAAAACTTTACCTATAGCTCAACCTGTTTTTAAAATTGACAATACAATAGGGACATTTAAATTGACCAGTTGGTATTGTTAGATTCAAATCTACCTTGATGTTACCTGCAAAAAATACGCCAATGCAGTAACCATTATAGAGTTCCGGTTTTGCGGAATGCAAGAGTCAGACCATAGTGTTATATTCTCTAACAAAGGAAAATCCTGTACAACTTTCTCAGGGATTTTTAGTAAAGCACTTGAAATTTCGTTTGCTCCTCGACCTGCTTGATGTTCGGACCAAACTGCATTGTACGCAGTTTTATTTAACGACATATGAGCAGTAAGGTTATATATATTGAATTTTCTTTTATAGAAAAAATTTGATATGTTAACCCTTGGACAAGTAAGCACATTCTCCATATCAAAACAAAGGACTGGTTTCTCTGATTTCCTGTCATTGTCCCTTTCAACTTTTGTTTGTGTTTTACCTAAGACACGAGATTCATATTTCTGCTTCAGCTCTTTGCTAACCTGTTTTATAAAATCATTTGCTTTGTATTCCTCGCACATATCACACCTGTCTTTTTTGGGAAAATGAAATCCCAGATTGAAGTCAAAATTAAAAATGTTTTTATATGTGTGATATTTTTCTGGACTGATGCCTTTAGAATTACACTGAAATTCATAAAGCTCATACATTTTGGAAATTGTAAGACATGGGTCAAGATATTGCCTTTTTACTGACGACCGACAGTAATGAGACTCGACACGAGGAAATGAGTTTTTATGATCCTTTATAATGACTTTAGCTTCATAGCTAGAAAACATGAACACTGTTTACCATCTCTTTTCTAGATTTTTCATTTCTTCTTTAGCCATTAAAACTACACCGCTCATCCGTCTATGTGTCAGGATGTGGTATCAAATCGCAGCAAATTGGTATACTTGAACCATCTTGCGATTTGCCATCAACTGATCTAAACTCTGACGCATATATCGTTGTTGGGGCAGCAATGGTTAATTCATTGCCACCACTTGAGGCAAACATACTTGATGATAATATAAAGGATATCATACTGCCTTACATAAATCTTCCTCCAATAAGCATACAAGAGTAGACATCGAATTGTTGTTTACTAAATGAATTATTTGAATACGGATACTTCCCAGCTATCCCCTTATAACCGCGAAAAAGCAGATACAATAAATGCAACAGTAGAATACCGCTGTTCAAAACTCATAAATCCATGGACTTAAAACAAAATCGGGGTAACAAACTAAAACCGAGGAAAACGCATTAAATATAAGAGGAGAACAACGACACAACACCAAAATGTAGCATACATACTAATAGACAAAATCCCACAAGGAAATCAAATATAACATCAAAACCAAATACATGAATTTGGGATAGACAAGTACCGTGACACGTCTTATCGCAATGTGAATTTACACTAAAAAATAAGAGAAAAACAAACGACACAACGTTATAATATATTACACACTGAAACGAACTATAATAAAGCAATGGCCTTATTCCTGACTTGGTACAGAGCATTTTTAAAGGAAAAAATCGTGGGTTGAACCTGGTTTTGTGGCATTCCAAACCTCGCACTTTTAAGGTCATGTGTAATATAACATCAAAATGACAACACAGGACTACAATATAAATAATGGGAAAACACAATTGACAAGGATTCACACGAACAACAGCCAACAAAAGGCAACAAGTTCAAAATTGTAATACGCCAGAAGTGCATTTTGTCCACACAAAACCTACATGTGACGCCCAGATACAAAAGTTTGAAAGCCGAAACAAGTATAAAGTTGAACAGCATCGAGGACCAAACGATCAAAAAATTGTACCAGAACATCCCTATTATTTAGAATAATTTATACTTTTGCAAACAGTAAATGTTATTAAATGACTTCAAAAGATTTACATGATAAAACTGAAGTATTTAAAACTAATTAATAATAAGCATGCTACTGAAAATGGTTAAAAAAAAGTAATTTTAAGTAGTTCTGACATATTTTGTAGTCTTAGGGATTGCAGTGCTCGCAAAATTAGGTTTGAATAGGTTTTTGAAGGAATAAATACTTTCGACTGCTTCCTGTACATGTCATCCAAGGGTTTTCTGTTAGTTACCAGAACATCCCTATTATTTAGAATAATTTATACCTTTTTCACTTTCGATCTTTTATATCTGAGCGTTATGTATTCGGGTTTAGTTTTCTGTAATTAGTTAATACTTCAGTTTCTTTATGTATATCTCTTTCATATTCATTTGATAAAATTTACTGTTTGCAATAGCATGAATTGTTCTATATAATAAGACTGTTCTTATCCCGGGCATAAAAACAATGCCGTATTTGGCGAAACCTTTTCAACTTTTTATCTCCAGTGCTGTACAACTTTGTACTTTTTTTCACTTTCGATCTTTTATATCTGGGCGTCACTTGTAAGTCCTGTGTGGACAAGGCGCGTTTTTGGCGTATTGTATTTTAAACCTGAAGCTTTTTGTTATCTATTAATCATGTTTTTCTTTGTCTAATATGTTCTCCTATTTATTTGTATTGTAGTCCTGTAATATTATGTTGTCATTTCAATGTTATATTTAACTTTGCCATTAAAGTGCGAGGTTTGGCATGCCACAAAACCAGGTTCAACCCACCACTTTTATTCCCCTTTAAAAGTCTCCTGTACCAAGTCAGGAAGATGGCCATTGTTATATTATTGTTCGTTTCTGTGTGTGTTGCATTTTAACGTTGAGTCGTTTGTGTTTTCTCTTATTTTTGAGATATTGAGATCAGACGTGGCACGGTACTTGTCTATCCCAAATTCATGTATTTGGTTTTCTTGTTATATTTGTTATTCTCGTGGTGTTTTGTCTGATGCTTGGTCCGTTTCTGTGTGTGTTACGTTTCGGTGTTATGTCGTTGTTCTATATTTAATGCGTTTCCCTCGGTTTTAGTTTGTTACCCCGATTTTGTTTTTTGTCCCTGGATTTATGAGTTTTGAACAGCGGTATACTACTGTTGCCTTTATTTATACTTTTGCAAATAGTAAATTTTATAAAATGACTATTTAAAAGATGTATATGATAAAACTGAAGTATTTAAAACTAATTAATAATAAGCATGCTACTGAAAATGGTTGTAAAAAGTAATTTTAAGTAGATTTAGGTAATTAAGCTGATGTCATGTTTGGAATTCAGGGTAAATTTAGGGTTTGGCATTTCATTGAACAAAACATTTGGATATTCACATAGAACAGTGTTTGACATTTTACTTCGTCATTAACTACTAATGTAAATACCATGTGTCAAAATAGAAAAATTGAAGTTGGTACAAATTGAACATTAAAAAAAACGAATCATTTATTGGTGGTTTATCAACTAGAGATATATCAAATTTATTACGATACTTACTTTAACCAATGATCATAAAATTGTAACCAGTTGGTCTTGAACAAATAAGCAAACTTTGGCAATATCCCCAAAAATTTTTTGAGATTGACGCAATCAGCGCCTCAATGTGTATCTCGTCTACTTCAAAGACTGAGATTTCCATAATCTGGAATTTGATTTCAATATACAAGATTTAAACGCAAGATCAACTTAACATAGTCCCATTAACTTAATTATACAAATAATAAATATATATCAATAATTCATAGAAATTTTCTTCGATATACTTGATTTATGCATTCAAAAAGTTACTAGTAAAGTTTCCAAAAATCAAATTATATTTATTGTCATAACGTGTTGAAAGGGATGTAAAATAGTTCAAAACAAGATTGGTCTTCGATGCATGATTTTTTTATTAGTTGTTAGTGGCTTTAAACTGGCTGTCAGATAACTGCGAGTACTCTCAGATCTGTTCATTATGTCTTTTTGTGTCGGGATGTATAAGTACTCGCCCACGTCCACTTTTATGTGTGTCCATCTGATGAGTTGAGCCTTTTTCAACAGTGTACTTTTGTATACTCTAAATATTTTGTTCACTGACATGAATTTCTATTCTATATCAGCCGCTCAACACAATGTGAATTTTTTTTTTCCTTGTTTGGTGTGTTCATTCGAAAATAAGTTTTTGGGGAAAGACGGCTTCAAGCCGCCAATCCCCTATGGAGTTGACCAGAGTGACATTGCATGATTTGACCAAAAGTTGAGCTCAATTTTGGAATAAGCCAATACATGCAAATCTGGTTTTCACAGTGTACTTATAAAGAAACAAGATATGTACATTTAAAATTTTATTAAACATTTAATCTTGTACAACACATTAAAAATACAAAACCTCAAAATAATGAATTAAAACTCAATAGGGACTAGATTTGAATATGTATGACTAGACATTTGATTGTCATTGGCTATAAATCAACAAGTAACTATCAATACAAAGTTGCCAATAGTTTAAGAGTTCAACAAGGTACTCTGGAGATCGTATTCAATTCACTGTTGACTCGTATTAAGCTGCCTTTCAGACGGTCAAGTGCTTTGCCATCAAGAGTACTGATATCAAGCTTTGAACTTTTAACAACAAGATACGATTGCAAAGTGTTGTCTCCCAAACAGGATCTTTGTTCAGTTCTGTTTTTTCTAACGCAGGAAAAGACTCTTTCACAATGTATTGTCATAATTCCATACATTACTGTTTCAAGATGGGAGAAAATACAATGTCCTTGTTCATTTTTTAGTTGTCCAATGCTGATCCAAGTTTCATCAATCCTATTCTTTACACAACCTTGCAAATCATAACTTTGATAAGAAATGAATTGTTCTACAATAATGTCTTTTGACACTCCTTTTGGTAGCAGACAAGGGAATCCCGGAATCAGGTACCAACCAAGCGCGCGAATTAGAAATTCGAAATCACATGACCATTTCCGCATCAACAAATACGAGAACCAGAACTATTAATAAACCCAGGAGGTTTTTGGATATTTATTCTTTACACAAAATGCCAGAAGTGATTATGTAATTATTGTGACTCAAAGTAGGAGGAATTTGAAAAGACACATATATACTGTACATACCAACAATGTGAGGTATGTTGGTTGTAACGAGCCAAACTGTGACCGCATGTTTTTCAGTAGGGAGTATTTACTTATTCATCTTCAGAGTAGCAAGAAAACAGTAGACGAAGCTAGGGATCTGTCCCGAGACACTTATCTGGGTTATACCTCCAGGAAGACCATCGAAACATGTTGCCCGCAGAATTTTTTTTTAAAAAGAGCCGAAGAGGAAAATGTGCCTGGGCCCAGCAGTCGAGAGGTCCCTGAGGTACAAGAGTTTGTGGATGAGGTGATTCTACATTTGACTGTAAATTTTACAATTTATTTGATAATATTAGAAATCGACCATATTTTTTAGATATACGCCAAACCTGCAAATGTTAAATTTGACATTTTATTTATTTTACATGTACACCAAATCTGCCCTCAGTGTATTGATAATGTTTTCCACATTTTAATGTAAATTTTACAATTTTTTGATAAATGCGTTAAATATTACTTTAAATCGGTCACTTGATCAATATATATGTCTTTGATTAGAATCGACTTTCAAATGATACCATCCAAATAATTGTTTGCTTCGTTAGTCACATGACAAAAACATAAAATAATGCAAAATAATTTTGTCGTTCGTGTGTAGAATTAAATCAGTGGATTAAATATTTTCGGCCCACAGTTCATTGTGTGTTTGGTCTTGGTGTCATTGTAATTACCCATGAAATAATGTCCATTGATTGACTGATTGTTGGTTGCTTTACGCCTCATTAGCACAAAAAGGCTATATCGCCGAGCTAATTCGAATACTTTTAATAGATACCAAATTTGTATACCTTGGTGCCAACTTTGTTGAGGACTTTTATGCTTTTCCTCTAGAACTTATGGTACAGGTTGTAAGCAGAGATTCGTTGGTTGTAAGTGAGGAATTTCTGTTTGATATTATATCTGTTTTTTGTAGTAGATATGAGTTCGATCCCATTCTTCCGACATTACTTTGTAATAAGATATTCAGTACATCAGTAGTACTGGGGACATTTCATTCACTGAAGATGACAGATACAAAAAGATATGTTTTCCTAGATTATTCAAAACCAACAAGATATCGTGGTTAACAGATTTATGGTATGCAATACCAATACACTATTGCCGTGCAATAATATAGATGGCGAACGTTTATCCTTTAAAGTAGACAACACATGTAATTTGCGCTGTGGAGGTGTATTTGGTGAGGCAAATATGTCATTCCTTGCAAGACTTAAGGTCTATAAAACCACTTCAAATGAGATAATTGGAAAAATTGATCGCCGTATTGTATGCCAGAGCAATGTAGTATTTCTAATGTTTAGAGCTCCTCTATTGTTGTTAGCAGGAACATGCTATACATTGCAACTTTTTATGGAAGGCAGAGAACGCGTACAAGGTAGGGTTGGAGCAGAAATTAGACAATGCAGCAATGTAGATGGGGATCAGAATATAATTACATTCAGGGAACCTTTTAGTGGGAAAAACTGTACTTGTATTATCTAAGAATTAGATTTTCAATATTCAATTAAGGTATAGAACCACTAAATCAGACCCGGTCGGAAAAAAAGTAGTACATATTTTAAACAATAGTTCCTACGCATAGCTGTATCTTTCTCAATTGCGGGTATATTTGTATTTGTGGTATCAAAAGAAAGCTTTAGGACTTGAAATCACTGTAGAAACCTTGTTGAAAGATTGATTTAAATCATTAAGAAGCATATGAAATTTTGATAGAAGGGCACATTTGACCTGTTGTTCAGATCAAAAGTTCCTTTTTTTGTACTATCAAACTTCAAGGAACCAACACACTCTAATATGCAATTAAAGGTATGTTGATTATTGCAGGATAAGGTACTGTTTTGACATGAAAAAAACTGCCACTTTATTTAAATTTAAGACAAAGAAGCCATTAATGCTTGAAATTGAAGAATTTAACTTGGAAAGCAATGGGGCTATGAATTAGTGGTTTTATACCTTAAGGCAGTAAAGCTATTTTGCCACCATATTTTAAATAAAGAAGGCAAAGGAAGATATTTCTGTAGAAATGGCTATTTTAATGGCACCTGCAAACAGTTTCCTGTAGCAATTTTATGTAGAAACTAAGATTTCTAAAATGATATGCTTTTTAGTTTGGCACTGGCTACGTTTACAAGGAAATGTTAGATTGATTAATTGAAGATTAATTGCTGGAATGATTACGATTTAAACAAATTTACAATAATAGTTGAGTCGATGGTTACATTGCGTTTTTTGTTACATTATGACAAAAAAAACTTGATAACTTTTATTTAAAATTTTCAATATTGCATACATTTTGATTTACCGTGCATGTCAGTTTCTACAAAACCCGTTTTTTAACTGTTTTAGACATTAACGTATTAGTATTCTTGTATGCTTGTTGGTCATTCATATGATGTTCCTGTACTGAGAAATATGTTGCACGTGTTTAATCTGCTGATTTCTTTTGATAACCTTATTTATAGATGCATTGACACTTTGAAAATTGCAAAACGTGAAGTACCAACAGCTGATGTTCAAAATTATAGGCAGCAAACCAAAATTGTGATGGTTTAGTTATCTTAATGTAATCCTCTGGCCGCTTAGCCAACCAAAATCCATATCCTTGAAAGTAGGAAAAATTAGATTTTTTTTTCATGTTAAGAATGCAAATTTCCCAGGATGCTGCAACTGATTTACATAATCTGGGTACTATACTAAAATGGATTCTCAGTGGAAAGTTGTGCAACAGGCTTAATTATAAAAAAAATTATCAAAATGTCCAAATTTCCTAGGGTTGCCAATTTTGGTCGACAGTATTTTCAGTCAATCAAAGAGAAAGGGGTTTAACTCGTGGTCAAAAATATGGTCGCCTTAAAGTAATAAAATTAACGGTATCAATTTTCTTGCACCAGATGCGCATTTCGACAATACATGTCTCTTCAGTGATGCTCGTGGCCAAAATATTTGAAATCCAAAGCTTATATAAAAGATGAAGAGATTATAGTAAAGTGGCCAAATGGAAGAACAACATTTTATCTGGCCCATAGATTTTTTGTTGATGTTTCTAACATTTGTCTCTAGAATCTCCCAATATAAGACAAGTATATACACATTTAGTTCAACAAACCTGTCAGACACATGGTATGTACCCAGAATGCATAATTTAGTTACAGTAAGTAAGTAAAATACAGATATGTCATTTTGTATAAGAATGATCAGTACGAGTTCTCCGTTGAATTCTTAAAGTCTTCTCTCAATCCAACCAAACTTTCTGATAAGTCTCTTTTTCTACAGATTTTTCATCGTAAAGTTCAAATCTTTCAAGTTTCGAAACAGTTCGTTTATGTTTAACAACAGGATTTTTTTTTACGCAACTGGTGGTATTCATAAATTTCGTCTTCCCTTCTCAGTTGATGAATCGGACATCAATTTGGAGAAAGTGGTACACAAAGAGCTGATTCTCCAGGTCTATGATTAATTCTGTGTGAAGTGGAGTGAATTCTAGCAGGAAAATTTCTCTGGTAGGTAATATCCTTAGGATTTTACTTATTATATCTCTTTTTGTAGCTTCACATTTTTTAGTACTTGTTCCGAATCGCGTTTTCTCCAAGTTTTCCCTCCCAAATCTTACGTTCATACAGTCACGTACTAGTTTTTCATCATGCTCTGTGATATATAAGCATCTGGCATGAACTCTTTTCCCCCGAAATCACTTTCTGTCCCTTTACACAAATATAGGAATAGGCGCGGCATGTATCTCCACAATGTCCTGTGTAACAATCAATAATACAATCAGCTACATAACTCATTCTATTTACAAGTTTATCTAATTTCCCAGCAGCCTCCTTGATTGCAAAGTTATATTCTACAGTGCATCTGTAGATTAAATCAAAGTAAAATCTCCTGTGAATCTTCTCACGGTTTGCTTTCGTCCTTCCGTCAAACATGAATTCACTAAAAGCTGCCTTGTCAATGCTCCGCAATTGTGTTGACTAGTGTCGTGGGTCCCGCAAGTTTTCTGGTGTCAGGTTAACACTTGCACTATGTTTCTTGCTGAAACCTCTGTAGGCATGGCTATCCCTATCTCTTGTTAACTGCCCAATAACTAGAGACTGTTCATCTTCTGCTAATTGTTCTGCCAGTAATTCACCATACAATTCTTCATTACGAATAAGAGTCCCATGGTTTTAAGTTTGCAGAACAGTGGCCTTGAGGTCCCTGTGACCTTAGATAGCTGGCTGTTTTACAGAGCTTATTGGCACCATGTACAGCAATACTCTTCTTCCTAGCTGTCACACTTTCAACAATGGTGGTTGTTGCTTGTGTCCCAGGTTGAAACGGGGTCCTTGTTCGAGATCCAAACTATTGGCTGTTGTATCGAGTGTCACATTCTGCTGGTATCGGTGTGTCGGTTGGGAACCCTGAGCGCTCCAATGCTTGTTTTACAATCTGTCGCTGCTGTTTCATATCGACCAACATATCACCACTTTCATTGGATTGTCTCTGTATGTCGGTCCTTGATGGAGATGGATGGCTAACGGTACGCACCAATTGGCACCATGCAGTCTTTGAAATACTAGTACCTGTATCTGCAAGTCCAATTTGCAACCTTCTGTTTAGAGCACATGCTTTCCTTTCTCCTCATTCTAGGGGTACATCAAGGACTCGTAATTACACAGGGTACAAACCACTTTTTCTCTCCAACATGTAGTTCTCTGCTCTTCGGCATAATAATCAAATTGAAAGTTCTCAAAACAGCCTAGTGACTGCTCTAAATGTTCATGAAAGGCTCTGGTGAATAGTTTACAGGTTGTATCTGCATACAAAAACCTAAAGGTGTTCCTATCTCCTCTGATTAAGTTGTCTGTATATCTTTCAAACACACTGGGTTCCCCCAGGCTGTGATCTCTGTACAGATATTACTTTTAAGTTATCTATCTTAGTTACTTTTTCTACATTTCCAGGATACTTGGCTATTGCTTTAGGATGTAGAAGCCGGAAGCATTCATGCATACCTTTGTTATACACAACATGAAATGTGTTTTGTGATACAGCTAACTCACTTTGTCTCGAAATTTCGGATGAATCGAAGTTTTCACGTGGTCCCCAACTTTATTCCATACAAAAGTATGTTATTCGACTCCTGATGAGTCGAACTAAATTAACGGTCCCAAGGTTAACAAAAGCATTTAAAATTATTTTTATCTCGAGCTAATACATATAATTATGTCAAAACATGACCTCCGGAATTTAAATGGATTGAAGAGTTAATCTGACAATACACTTGTCATTAAATTTCCGGTCACTGACCACTTTATTGATTTATGACATGCTATTTCCACGAGTGTTTACCTAAGATTATCTTTTATAAAATTATAATTAGTGATACATTGTTAATGTTCATGAAAAAGTATTTAAAATGTTTACAAAACAATTAATTTGTGATTCACACCAATGAGCTTGGGTGTGTATAAAGTGAGGATTATAGCTTCCGTTGATGATCACATAAAAACTACTCAAATGCCGTCTTTAATCTTTTTTCTTTTGAAAAGACAGAGTGAGATAAAACAAAATGAATATAAATCAAAATTTTCTTAAATATCTTGTATCCGAGAAAAACAAATTTTGTCAACTATAACCGACCTGAATAACGAAACTATCGATTAGAAATTACTCTCTTGGAAAAGCCATAGGATTTTTTTTAATCGAAACAATTGAATAAGTAAAAATAATGTCATTATAATATGAAAAGACTGTGACATACAAATACATCGATCTGATACTAGAATATCGATCCCCTTGCCATATTCACCCGGATTCATTTTAGCTGTGCCAAGCAACGCAAGAGTTGTGTCCCTTAGAATGTCGAACTTCCGGAGTTCGTTTGGGTCGAACAACGAGTATCTCGAAATATTTTTTGGTCCGGACTTCGATATAACAAGAGTCGAAGACTGTATATCATATTGAATATATAATATTGAAAAGCTGTAACAATGTCAAATGTGTGCAATTGTCCAGCTATGGCTGAATGAAATGTGCAAAAATTAGACATATGTCGATTCAACTAAACAATTGATTGATTATTGGTTGCTAACGTCCAGTGGCAAATATTTTATGCATATTCAGGACGGGAACAAGTTCACATTATATATTATAAGTAGGTCTTGAAATAATAGAGGGCATCTGGGATGATGGTCGGGAAAAATTTGGACTGCCACTAGAAAATTAGGGTATATTGGTTAGGGACAGAAATGTTGCCTTGCAACAGGCCACCTACGGACCCCTCAAAGAGTTGTAGCAAGGGTTCCTAACGTGCAAAGAGCGTGGCACTCTCCTTACACGAGGCATCGGATTTAACGTCCCCAATCTGACCAGACGTGACTGCGAACTTGATACATCCCGCACAGCCAAACGGACGCCCCACTTCGACAAGCGTTTCAATGCCGGTCGGAGAAAGACCATATTTCTAATCCCCAGTCACCCCTGGGAGTTCAATTGAACCAAGATCAATCAAATGCATTACAATCTACATTAAAGTTTATTTAAAAATCTAAATTAAAATGTATTTCTTTATATACAATATATAAAATTTTTGATGGACAGACGGATGGACGAAGATCATTTCTCGATTCCTCCGTTGCATCGGGGCGGGAGACAACAAAATAGAAGGTGCACTACAGTTCCTCATGAAGATCATTCATTGCAACTTTCATTTCAATTCAGGTGTTGGAGGAGTTCATAGTTAAAGAAATGTGACAGAGGACAAACAAGTGATCCAAATTTGGGGCAGGCGACACAATAACAAACTTGTTTTGTGACTATGTTCGGTGTTACATAGTAAAGAATCTTGGTAATACATTGTCTTACCATATATTGTGTAAACAGGCTAAATATATAACATTCAGATGTCTGACACAGTTTTTTTTTAGTTTTCTTGTATTTTAGGTTTCTGTCTCATTAGCCTTTAACCTACATCTCTTTTTATTCATATAAGATGACGTGTTAGTATTACAAATACAAGTTGAAATAATGGTGAAAGCTGATCTGTTTGTGTGCAATGCATTGTCAGAAGCCTTTAAGACTAAATAAAATTTCATTGGTTTAGCATTAATGGCACCAAACTGAAGTAAATGTTATCTACCAACACAATTTAAAATGTTTGTTTTCTTTTTTTTTGTGTCTTACAACGCTGGGTCGAACTACTTATCAATCAAACCAAGCAGCACCTAAGATTAATACCTGCAGATATGCAATGCTGAAATATCAAAAAAAAGGGACTCCTCGCAGCATCATCTGTGTCATCAGAGGAAAAGGTTATTTTCCCCACCATCTTTCTTTTTGCCAAGTTTGTAATCATGTTTGACCTAGGTGTCAAGATGTGTTGATGTTTTGTAATAACTCGTCCCCTCCTCTTTTCTCTGACTTCCACAGCAACTGCTCTTGTGCGCTTGGGGCGTCTTATCACAGGCTTTATAAAAATATTTCCATTGAACAGTTGTATTATCATGCCAACTTATTTAGGCCATCAATACAAAATTATACAACTTAACAGTATAGCTGTCCTCTGTTGCAAAACGCTGCCTGTCACGAGATTTTTGTTCATCTTATAATATGTATGGTAATAACAAGATCATGTAAAGGCCAGGTGAGCTAAAAAGTTGTGTCTTCATAAAACCAGTGTCAACAGAGACTGTAACCATAGTAATACTTAAAACATTTTTACTGCCGCAGTTCTGTTGTTTTTTTACACATAATTTCCCTTGAAATAATATGATTATGTAACTTATAAACTTACCATTACCATACTCACAATAATGGATGGCCGCACACGAAGTCATCATCAGAATTTCTTGGATCAGCAGACTTTGCAATGTAGCACTAGAATTCTGAAAACAAACATTAGTCAAGCATCCGTAGTAAATTACAATTAAAAATATACTTTATTGAAAGCACTTTACGCCCATATGGGCCAATGGCTTAAAATATTATACATAATATACAGTTTACATAATTATATACAACAATGAAAATAAACAATGCTGACACTTTGAACTATAATCCTTGTCTTTCTTTAAATCAATATATGTATATATAAAAGAGATTCAACTTATATCAAGGACTCCCTGCCCTCAGTCTTAGTGACTTTTTTTTTAAAAGGGAGCCTAATTTGCAAGTGTCCTGTTTTGTTCCAGGATTGAGGATATGTTTTAATTTGTCTATATCATTTAAGTTATTATATTTATTTTCATTTAAAAATTCTTTTCTTAATTGTTCACTTATTTTACATTTAAAAAAGAAATAAAACTCTTCATCTAGTACATCACAATGTGTACATGAGAAAGTAGGTATGGTTCAAAGTTATAGCTTTTCTTTATTTATTTTTTTAAAAGGTGGAGTTTGCTTTTCTCTTGTAAATTTTATATTTTATTATTATATAAATTTTCATAGGAGTTTTCTAGATTTTTTTTGTATAATTATGAGCCTATTATTTTTATCCTTATTTTGGTTAACAATTTCTAAATCATTTTGACTTCTGACATGATTTACATAGGAGTACCAAGAATAAATACCTGCATTATGTAAAGTTTTTGCCAAATTTAGTGTCGCTTTTGTAAGGGGCTAGTTTCTCCCCTTAATAGTCTATCATGAAAAAGAAGAGTTTGTCTTTTTATAAATTAATGCATGGCCCCCTACTACTGACTTCAGGATACTATCTTATGATCATAAACAAGCTTCTGTCCAATATTGGTACCGATCAAGGATAGTTTAAGAAAGGAAGAAAAAGCATGGCACTAATGAGGATACGACCGTCTAGTCAATGTTAATAATCTGAAATATTTTAATCAGTTTTAAATCTGTTTTAGGTACTTCAGATTTCTGTATTCATGCAGATGATATTACCCTGAACTTCTTCAATGATCAACGAAACCATGAACCTCCTCTATTGCATAGAATAGATAAAGCCTTTGAGGCGGTTTTAACTGAACTTAGGGACAATCTAAACATTACCGTGCAGTTGATTTTGTACAGAATGTATGACATTTATTTATATATCTAAAGAAAGGAAAAGAGAACTTGCTATCATAGAGGTAGTATTGAAAGTCATAACTATTATAGCAAGTGTTGTAATATACACATCTGAGTATATTAAAGTCATACACAATAATTTCTTGCACTGAAATATGATTTGTTTTAAGTGATGATAGAGGTACGAATAAAATGCATACAATGAGTGCGAAAAAAAACCACTATGGGGTGGATGGTAAAGAAAAACATTAAAGAAACGCGTATGTATGCACGTCCAGATGTTCATTGCAAGTGAATAAGCTTTGATCTTTACCTTAGAAAACGGAAAAATGATCTGCCTTTTTTCAGCAGACGATGGTAAACCTCAGGGCATATTGCTGGTATGCAGCCAAGCTTAAAAACGTGCAGATCTGTCATAAACCACTGTGGCAACAGTTGTAAGTTGTCGAGGGTTAGATCTACTGAAATTATGTCAGTTATTGGTTATCGAAATGTAAAGTCTTGAAAGCTACATAAATTTCAACTTGCTCCTTGTGATTTTCTTATATATAAATTTAGTTTTTACACAAACAGAACACATATTTCAAGATTATATTAAATAAAATCAATTTTGATTTGAAAAAAAAAATATTTTCACATTGCTTGTGTTCCCTCTATTTAGTGGTTGAGCCAGGAGTATTTGACTTAATTTATTAAATAGTTATTATAAAAATGCATGATCATAACTTTTGTTTTTTACTAAATAGGAGGGAATCATTTAGAAAAGCATTAGATCACCTGAAGGACATTCCAGGATTGGGACTCTCTTCCACTGTTACAAAACAGGAGGAGAAGACTGTAACAAGTTCCATAAGCATGAACAGTCCAACGATAGTTCGGGAAAGCCCTGATAGGGAAAATATTTACTTAGTAATCAAACTTAAAGAGGCATCCCTTGATATCAATGAGGCCTATTAAAAATACATTAGCCAAATTGGTGATTATCTGTTAGAAAATGTGGAGACCTTTCCAGTTACCTGTTATTCATGCCATGCAATAGATAATGCAGCTGCCTACTGTAAACACATTTTAAAGGAACGTACAATTATGTGATAGGGTATTATATGCAGTGGTGAAGACGAAAGTGTCAGAAATTATGTAATTAAAGAGTTGTATAGTTGAAGCCCAGGCATAAAACTAGTGTTTTGCACATCAATTGTTGGTATGGGGTTTAATCATTCATGCACGTCCATAAAGATCACTCTGGTTATGTGCAAGAGACAGGTCGGTTTTGATATGTTTTTACCACAATATCAACTTTAAAAAAAAAACCTAATCCTCCATATCAAATAAGATTTTACGGCAAGTCTCAGAGAAATAGAGTTTTCAGCAAAAACATCTGAAGGTACCAATGAAGGGAAATCAACACAATCAAACTGATTTCTTGTTTTAAAGATTCCATTCTATACAGCAGGGCGATATCATTTTTTGGTCTTTTCCAAAGCAACATCTGTGTCTGTGCCGAACTTATTTGATAGTGACATAATGATGTTCAAAACTTGAATAAAATATAAGGGGGGAAAACTCATCATTTAAGATTCACATAGTAGATCAGGAATGAACACTGTCTAGTACTTAAACTTTCAAGTTTATGAAGAGGAAGTGAAAAGAGCTAAAAAAAATCCTTGAGAAGTTTGTGTTTAACATGTATATACGCTTTCC
>CM034354.1:49260348-49335521 GCA_019925275.1 Mytilus edulis
ACAGTTTTTAAAAATTAGAAAGATTATACCATAGGGAAGACTCGTCTCCTTATAACTCTGTTCACAACTATTCTTATCTGACATTTCTTCACAACAGTTTTCCTCCTCTGAGCTAATTTCGATTATTTCCTCCTTTTCAATTTTAATGCTCAGTGTGCTCGTCTCTTCTTTCTTTACCTTGACGGTCTCGTCCTCCAAGCTAATTGGTATGTGTTCTATTTTGTCCTCTTTTGTATGGCTTTCTTAATGTTTTGCCTTTTTCTAGATACGTCACACGATAAGGGTACACTCTCTGCTTTCATCAGCAGTCTTTTAATTTGAAACGATTTTCTAACAAGGTTGTGTTTTCCGACAAGGTGGTCTGTTAACCTGTCCACTACAGCCACGCAGCCTTTATACGGGCACCCTTTGATTATGTATCCCTTCTTGCTTCTAATCGCGTCATCTTTATGTATATTGGGAACTTTATGTACAATTTTCATATGTCGCCATATGTTAATGACTGCTTTTCTACATATCTGACAACTTCGTGCTTCCCGCACTCGTTTTGGTAGTTTGTATTTCGTCGAATTTTTTGCGAGTGGTGTGTTGGTGTTGGTCTTTGTCTTCTTAATTGGAATTACATCCTCCCCGTCTGTATCTGTTTCTCTAACTATTTTTCTCTTTTTCTGCTTCCTCTTGCAGAAGGGAAAAGACACATTCAGTTTTGGCGCTGGATTCGACCTAGTCGATCTAGTTGGGGCACGTTTTCCAAATCTGATAAAAAATCACGCACTCGCTTTACTGACGTAGAATTCTTCTTCCTCTTGGACAGTGCAACAGGAACATTCAGTTTGGTCTTGGAGCGCTTTGATGTGCCAGGTACATCACTTTCAAAACTATCTGAGATGCAGTCTGAGCCCGATGAGGAATCACTTTCCTGCAATTGCAAACATGTTACTTTAATTTTAACCTGCGATCATCAAATATGGTGTTAATACATAAAGTTGGACACCAGATACTAAATTAAGCCCAATTGTAAAAGTTTTTGTTAATTGTAAAAGTTTTTGTTATCTTTTTAGCGGTAGTAGGCAGACTTGGGGTCAATTACATTGGAATGTAATTAATTAAATTACACATTACATTGCAAAAATGGTCAATTACATCAATTACACATTACACTGTTTTTGAAATGTAATTAATTAAATTACAATTACTTTAATAAAGTAATTAATTAAATAACACATTACATTTCGTCATGGTATTTTTTAACAATATTATACATGTATAAATTATGCATGTGTAAAATGTTCATGTAAGCATAGTTTAAGCGTTGCATTATTGATAATCATTAGCTATTTTAATGTTTTGTCATTTAGTCTGCATCCCTCTGGTCTGAACACTTTGACAGCATTCTAAATAGCTTTACGACAGGAGCTAATGTGGCAGATATTGCTTGATCAGAACATGGAAGTTCTATGATCAGAAGATCATCATATTGATAGGATCATTGTCTAATCGGAGCCTTTTATAGCTGACTATGCGGTATGGGCTTTGCTCATTGTTGAAGGCCGTACGGTGATCTATAGTTGTTAAAGTTTGTGTCATTTTTTGTCTTTTGTGGCTAGTTGTCTCATTGGCAATCATACCACATCTTCTTTTTGATATAACATGCATTATGGTAACATAAATCTATGATATAAATTTTAAAAAATACTATCAACCTTGTAATGAGAAATGACTGATTTAAAATAACCTACTGCTGTCTTCAAAAACATTTTGAAATCTGTTGGAGACATCAAATGTTCCTCTTTATTTACTTTAAGTCTAACCTTGCTCCCAATAAGTGTTTTTTGTCCAAATGAAACTTTCATTACATCATCCGAAATTTCAAAATTCAATGTTGTTTTCTGAAATAAAATGTCAGAAAAAATATCAAAATTTGAAGAAAACTTAGTGTTCTACATAATGTTTTTACTGGGTAAATGCTTTTGGATTTACAAGGGAAAAAGTCTGTCCATAAAGTTGTCTTTACAAATCCCTAGGGAAGACCGTGGTAGACTGTAATCATTTTTTAAATTAGCAGAGCAGTTACCTGATTTATGATATTATTAGTTTACAAATAAATATTTGATAGCACACTTACCAGTACTCAATAAATGATAAATTGTGTCAATCAATGTTTGTAGATTTAAGAGAATTTGTAATCAAAAGAGTTAGGGTGTCACTCAAAATAATTGATTACAAAAAACTGGACCTCACATATTAGTTACTCAAACCTATAATACTAGTAAAGTTATATATATTTTTAAAGAACCTATCAAATTTCTCCGCACTTTTCAGAACATGCGTAATATAAAGATTTGAAAACTAACAAAGAAAAATTACATCCGAAATTTTCTTTTCTTTGAAACATCATCGGTGTCTTTTAGGACTTCTAAACCTCTGAAGGCTGTCTCTTCGGCCAGTCCTGTCAGGCAGTTGAATGTTGATGCCTTGAGATTTTTGTTGCCATCAAATTTCTTCTCCACAATTTCCCAACACCTTCCACTCAATTTTGTAATGTTGGTAATTGGCTGAAAAGCCAGTTTTTCTTTCCTCTGAAATAGATTACACAAATTTAATAAATTGATTTTTCTTGTTGCATCAGACATTTTCTTAAAATATATGAAAGAAACTGCATATTTCGTTGATTTATTGTTATGATAAACAGGAATGTGTTTACCAGTAGATATGTTATACCATGGTACTCTCTAAATAAAAAAATACACAACTTTATCTCAGTAAAATAATAATAAAGGTGTTTAATTTCTTTTTATAATAACTTAATGCTTACTATGTCAAGTCGTTTTACTATTTATTCGAATTTCAAGATATCTCCTATAATATATAAGATATCTCCTTCAATATATGAGATATCTTATATAATTTCGTTTTTATAAGATATCTCAATATTATAAGATATCTCCTAAAGTTTATAAGATATCTTATATAAAGTATATGAGATATCTTATAAACAACTTTTATATAATAATTATAAATATTATAAATTTATCTTGATCAAATGACCGATTTAAGGTATTATCTATGACAATTATCTAATCAAGTAATAAACAGACAGTACCTAAAACTAAAGTAACGACAAGTCAACCTCTCCCTAATCATCCTGGTCCGTCAGGATAAACACCAACTTATCACATTGCTCAATCACCCTGTTCCAGTGAAGCTGTAAATTTTGCAGGATAAGCGAATATTGTACATTTCATTTGTCATATATTTATATATTTTTTTTATTTAGAGAGGAAAAGGGGATCAAAAGGAAAATTTGAGTTGAAAACCCCCGGATACCCACAACAGATGGAAAGGAAGCGAGACCGGGATACATTGACGAAGGCATCAGTTGCTGAGGAAGGCCTTTCATACGTGTGTGTGATGCAGACATACTGTAATACAATACTGCTGAAAATGTTATGCAACGTCGCTGTTTTTATCCTTGGAACAAAAACCTGGAGGTCACAGTTTAGAATAAAATGTAAGGTTAAATGATCAGTAAACTTATGTTGCTATCGTAATTTAAATTGAACAAATATTGAAATATCCAGTGTATATAATGTATATATATATTTTAATGGATGTCTCAACATTTGTGAACTCATATTTGAAATAGATGCATTATATTTACATATACTTTTGAGTGATACCTTTATATTTAAAAAGCCTATTGTGACAGAAGCTACCAGACAATGGGATATAACATCAAGAATGAAAGAAAATTTGAAGGTTCAATGAACTTAATCATAGGGACCAATCCAAAAGCAGTTGGAAGTTTTATACATTGAGAGTTTAGGAACCTGGACAAAATAAAATTCTTGATAATACAAATAATGCGTCATTGGATGACCTTCAAGTCGAAGTTAAAAACAACGCATGCAAGATTAAGTCAAAGAACAATTCACAATCAAACATAATGTTAATCTACAAATCTTGTTATCTTTTAGTTCAGTTTAGCTTTGATCGGGCATTTTAACAAATTGTACTCCTTTAATATGTTGCATGGTTGATCATGGTTTCCCAAATTTAACATTTGACCCGAAGGAATGCATCCCTGGCCAGTCTGCAAAATGTCGACGTTATTTTTGTATAGTCAATAGTCAATAAAGATTGGATTGTTTATAAGCAAGTAAGGTGGTATAAACGTGAAAAATTATTTCAAAGGAAGTTTCAACAGACTGACCACATCATGTTGACAGCGAAACGTGTAAATAACCACATTGTTTAAGTAAACATGTCAAACATGCAGCTTTCTCTTCAGACTACATTCATAATCGTGAATGAAATAGATATGCAAGATCCTCGGCAGAATGCTAAAACAATTTAAAACTAACGTACCTCAAAATATAAGCAACCCACAGCTATATTAACGTGTTGTTGTCGAACTGAAGACACTGACTTCTATCATAACAAGGTGCCCGATCAGTGGTGACAAGCTGTTGGTGACAAGCTCAAATCTGACGTCGACGAAACGTTCTAGCCAATCACGTGTCGAATAGTTGGGAAAATGACGTCAAATTTTGATTGCGATGCAAACACCGAAAATCATTGCTATTTTTTTTTAAACTGCATTAACCTGCCTGCGCAGGTCATGTGGTCAATGTAAGTGTGTAAACATGAGAATTGTGCTTGTTGTGGATAGCATTTTAGTAAACGAAAAGACAGAAAGGGTTATGAAAAAACAAATATTCATACAAACCATAAAACATTTGGAAGTGTTGCAAATACAATAGAGGGACTTTACGGGGTCAGTGTAACTCCGTCTAAAGATGTTTATATATGCAACAACTGCACCTGTCTGATAACAACGGCAAACAAAAAGCTAAACAATTAGGGGAGACAGAAAGCAGACTAAGAAAGGTGAAATTAGCAGGGGATATTTGAGCAAAAAAATACCAGCCACACTTTTTCATTCAACTTTCTCTAAGAGGAGTAGGACTGTGAAATCCACCCCATCCCCCAGAAACAGAAAGAAATCACTGAACTGACATGTAAACCAACAGCTCTTCCTTAAAAAATAGTAAGTATATTTGTTTTATTACTTTATTTCTTTCTTAAATAGAAACCACACGTTTTTAAATATATCCATCAACTATGGAAAAGGTTTGTTTTTTTGTTGTTTTTTGCTTTATACAGTATTTGAGATATGATCATAATGACTTCACCACCAAAATTTATTTTTCATGATCCATGAAATGGGGTCAGGGTCAAGTGTTTAAGAGTAATCACTCTTGGAAGTCCTAATGCCATGCAACCTCTTCTTTTCTGGTGTCAATTTTTGCCACAGTAACTGGTGAAATTTGATGACATTGGCATATTTATTGAAAATTGTACAATAAACAGTCAATTAAACAGATGTGGTATGATTGCTTTTGCTAATGAAACAACTCTTGTTGTGCTGCCCAAACCAATAGAAATAAATAAGAGTGACATGAAAAGACTGCGTAAACGATTAATTAATATCAAAAAGTTACCTGGTGCAGAAAATGCACCCGTCGTATGTCTTCAAGGAGACGGCGCATACAATAACCCACTGTATGCTGGTGCTGGTCGTACACCATTCCAGCATGCAACCCAAGTGGTATATACTGTTGTTGCAAAAAATAAACTGTGCTCCCAGTTAATACAAACAGAGGATAATTTGAAGTGTACAGAAAACTAATAAGAATCGGCGATGAATATTCTTGGGCCAAGGAGGCCCTGGCGGATTTAAATGCAGATGAAATTGAAGCAAAACATTTTTCAACTGACCCCGACAGCTCTGCATTTAAAGCTGCGGATGATTTATATCAAGAAAACACAACACAAACTAAGCCGGAACATAACTTGGACACCCGACATTTGGCAGATAATCACAGGAAAAAACAAAGAAAAATCCCCAAATTCTCCATTTACATTTTTTCTTTTAGATTTATCTTAATTTACAGAGGCAAGGGATCTTCTCACTTGGCTTAACGCGAGGCCATACAATTTGCAGATATTACCCACATTAAGATGAATATTTCCATAAAAAAAGACATAGAAGTGTTGAGTATTCATGTTAGTAGTTTTTTTTTTTACAGTTCTGGAGTTACCTAACAGTCGACATGTCTGCTGAAATGAAGTTTCGTCAACTGAGAGTTTACAGAAGTTAATAAACACTTGAAGATGTTGGTGTATATGTAAATATATTTTGTTACAAAAGTTCTGGAGGAACTGGGACTAACTATATCAATATAAAATTGCAAACCTTGCATGTGTATTTTATTTCCATCACAACCGTTAATGTGAATGCGCTAGTGTGTAAGTGATAAAATTGAGAAAGGAAATTGGGAATGTGTCAAAGAGACAACAACCCGACCATAGAAAAACAACAGCAAAAGGTCACCAACAGGTCTTCAATGTAGCGAGAAGAGTAAAAAGAAGACAGCGAAACCTGGAAAGACCCTGATAACTACAAACAACAGGTTCACTACAAACAAGACTGCATTCGAAGGCCTTGATATATTTGCAGACCGGCAGGAAGACATTATTAGTTTCAAAAAAAGCTATCCGATTGAACTATCCGGTTAATACTCCAATGCAACAGCAGGACGCTCAGCAGCCAGAGGTGAAACACTATGATGGAAACAAGCACTCCACTTGTCCTATACAAACATGTGGAAAATCTACCAAGAAAACTGAAGCACCACTGCTGGGTGTACCATTGTCATATATTTTGAAGGACTTGCCACTGGACAAATTTGAGAAGGAGCCCAGTTTCCAGAAATTAAGGGGAGAAGCCATCCAAAAGTTGGCTTGGTGGATTGTTGGCCAACGGCCAACAGTGTACGACTTGGTACGATATGTAAATTCCAATAAAATTCTGCTAAGAAACTGCACGATGATGCAGAGGTGCCAAGACCAGATGCGAAATGTTACAGCCGTGATGAACTGGTATCCACCAGCTTAGGATATTTATACGATGTACCCAGTTAATTCGCCAGCAGTATTGATGCAGTGGCGCATCTTGATAACCAGCAAGGAGGGCAGAGTTCCGCATAATTGGGTCTGATTTCGTCTTACCTCCACTTGTACGACAACAGCCTTCAGTGAAGAGGAAGGCTGAGACAGCTGTACATGTACCAGTGGCAAAATCGTACAAAAGCAGTCGTCCAACTGAGGGACGTAATCTAGTCGGTCAATCTCCCGTTTCTCCTGGATTAAAATCCTCAGGCCAAATATGTTCTTCGATCCCCTCTGAGATTATTTGTTTAACAAGCGTTGCGGTCAGTTTGATGCCTTTGTTCTCATGGAGAAAATTCGCCTTTGAATTAACATAAGCGCGCTGTATGTCATTTAACAGGTCGTGGGATGCAAGACGGTCCTTCTTATAGAATGGTTTTATTAGCTTCTTCAGAGGTTCGGACAATCTGTCGAAGTCACTAATCAATCTGAAACATAATCAAAATGTTGATACAACCCTGGATCGTGTACTTCATAATACATTTGGTTTCAGTTGCGTTCATGTGTGTTGCGTGTATTTTTTCGTTTGTTTTTCATTTGTTTTGTTCGTGTGCTTTCCATTTGACACAAGAAAATGTTTTGGACATCGTGAAAGGTCTCGGCTTTGATAGCAAAAACAGTTGTCCATGGCACGTGCTGGTTCGATTTAAGGAAAATTTTCTGTACACAGTTATATATTGATAATGTTCGGTAAACACAGTTCATATATCACATACATGGCACATTCATATAGTAATAATTATGAATTCAGATACACTACTATTACTATATGAATGTACCATGCATTGATATATGTAGCGTGTTTACCGAACATTTTCAATATATAGGTGTGTATATCAAGTGTAGAAGATACCGAACCAACAATGCCAGAAAGGAAATTCGAAATCACAATCCAGATGAAAATACCCGAACGAAACAAACTAAAAAGGAACAAGACTGGCAAACAAACAGACAAAGACGAACTCCAACAAAAAACCTGGAGTGATATCAGGTTCTCCGGAAGGGTAAGCTTTCATGCTTCGGATGCGACACCCGTCGTATTACCCAGTGGTCAAAGCCGGTAATAGGTCTAATTCGGTAAAATGTCAAATTTGGTAAGAGACCTTAAATCACACAAGGAATATGTCAATGATCGTTTGTGACGTAGTCACCTGATAACGATCGACCAGATCATGATGTCGACCGTAAAACTTTTTAAGCGATGATGTTAGTCGAGGTTGAATGTATCCTTGACTGGGCGGTTTATTTGTCAGTGTCCTTGCTCGCTCAATAAAGTCCCTGTAGTGGACACACGCTCTAGAATAGCGGATCAACTGAGTATAGGTAATAGTTAGATTTTATGTATAGCATTATTATGTCCGCGCAATAGTCGCATAACAGTTGTGTCTTATTTATTTAAAAGCTTGCCAAGGTTTTTGAACCAGTGGTGGCTGCTTTTAACACTATGTTTCAATGCGTGAACGGTCTTCAGAAATCCGTCGATACCCTGATGACAGAGAGGTTGTATGATAATAGCAAACCATATAATCAACATCAGTGTTACAAATCCAGCAATACGGCACCGTCGATACAATCATAGTTTATACAGGATTACAGAAAAAAATACAGGGTTAGGACATTAACTTCTTTCCTTATTCCTAGTTTCGAGAGTCCCCAGTCACATATCATTTTGGCAGACGGTATGGAGGAAATTAACGTGGGTAATAAGTCAGACCTGCGCTTAAATCGACAACTAACGCCATGTGCACCATTTAGTTGTGTTGCTGTAGATGTTTTTGGAACATGGACCAAAGTAACCAGACGCACTAGAGGAGGTGCAGCAAATACTAAGAGATAGGCGAGTCTTATTTACATGCTTAGCATCTAGAGCAGTCCACATAGAGGTAATAAAAAAATGGGTTCCTCTTCTTTTATCAACGCTATATGCCGATTTTATGCACTTCTAGGCAAGTGCAAGAATTCCGTTCTGACAGAGGTTCGAACTTCGTTGGGTGTACCGATGCCCTGCAAAACTGTTACCACATATTCTTTTGACGACATCGATATTTCATTTCTAAGTACTCCCTTTTCCGAATCCAATGATATATAATATAGCCACAAAGTATGTTTGACAATTAAATCTGAAAAATATTGTTTCTGGTCACTGTACTATAGGTACCGCCTTAAAATAATAACAGAACACTACAGTCAGAGAGTCGAGGGAGCTCAAACAAAAGTAAAGCAAATAGCAAAGCGAATTTTAATACAAGGAGAATTGATGAACAACATCACTATTTCATTGATTGCTTTCGTTCATTAAAATATCGTTCCGAAATATTCAAATTTTAGCATTAGAATAATTGACTGTTGCGTGCAGATCAATTTGATCGTGATCTTGAACCTATGTTTCATAACATTATTCTGCTTCCATTTCAATCTGCACACAAACAGCTTATTATCATACAATAGTTTTGATGTGATCTGTGTAGTAATAAAACCGTCTAAGTTTAATATGTTTGTTGTTTAGTGTATATATATGGCGTACCAAGAGGATCAAAAGTATTTGTTTAATACATAAGCACTAATTAAATGCAAATGCTATATAATTGTAGCTTTTCCGCTTCTTGTAATATTTCGTAGCAAATCCGATCGGCTAACATACCATTAGGGTCATAAATTCATTTGGGGCATTTGCGTTATTTAATGTTGCATTCAGGAATTTGCATTATTCTGTATTTATTTTAAGTATTTAAATTCATCATTTGTTATATTAATTTATTGGAAAGGTAGATTGAAACTGTGGCTGATGTGGAAATATTAAACCAGGACGAGGCAGTTGAAAATATACTCGAGTCTGCAGGTATAAATCTGAGGATTTCATCAACGTCAAAGCGTACTATATCTAAGGCATTGATAGCTTATTTTTCGCGGGTGACTTTCAAGAAAGTCATATTAGACCAGTTCTTGCAAAAAGCAGAACAGGTTGGACTACAAACTCTGTTAGAATCAAATACAGGTGATTAATGAAACAATACATATTGGAATTAGTTCCAGTCCACAAGGTCTAATGTTTCTGACAGAAGCTGTTTGTGGACTTGATGAAATTTGTCAATTCATAATAAAAAATGTTCCGTTGATGAATTACCTCTCCAACGCTCAATCCGATAATTGGTCAGTTGAGAATGAACCTTGTGGACTTTACTTTCCAAAATCAGTCAACAGATATGTATGTCTTTCAGGGCAAATTTTAAATTGAATTGAAAACTGTTATTTCATTGATCTATGGGTTTATTTAGTCCCTACCGAATAAGTCTATGAGACCTTAAATATGCTTTCTGTCTGGCAAATCAATGTTCGATACCTATTTTTTCATCACAAGATGTCAGGTATCAATCGGGACCTATAAAAGATAAATGATAAGGTTCGCGCTTGCATCATTTTCCTACCAGCAAAACTGAGTTCTCGTTGTTAATTCTTTACAAAGGTAAGTAAGTTTTATTTATTTATATTTAGATATACACATTTAAGATTAAAATGAAATAAACTTAAAAAAATATTTTACGATATAATTCAAGAAATATAAGTATCAATTTGATTCTTTATTTAATAGGATTGATCATAAGTAAGTCAACAAGCAGTACGTACTGCATAGATCCATATAAATAGCATAGTTAATTAAAATAGAATTCACGAATTAATTTCAGCAATTTACGAAACAGGAATACTTGTACTTTGTCCAGAGATCATATTATGTATTGTAATTGTGTCTAATTAGTGTATTGTTAATTATTTTGATCAAAGAAAAAAGAAAAGAAAGTGAAATTAAAAACATCATTTTCCTACCAGCAAAACTGAGTTCTCGTTGTTTATTATTTTACAAAGGGTCGTTAGGCAGATCCCAACCTAGCACTACTGAGCTTTTCCCCAGAACATCAAAAAGGTATGCTGCAGCATTAGTGGTATTTTTCACTGAAAGTCTGAAGGTTTGTTTGTTCGAAGGGCGCTAAGTTCCATTGTTTGTTGGTATTGGTCAAATAAATATGTTGGAGAGTTGTTTGGCCGCAGAGCACTAAGTTCCATCGTCTGTTGGTATTGGTCAAATGAATATGTTGGAGAGTTGTTTGGACGAAGGACACTAAGTTCCATCGTCTGTTGGTATTGGTCAAATGGATAGGTTGGAGAGTTGTTTGGACGAAGTGCACTAAATTCCGTCACAACAGTAGTTCAGAATTGTTTTTTACCTGGTAGTGTTACAAACAAAATCTTACAATATTTATCATCAAATGATAAAGTCGATTTATCTGGTTGTGATTTTTTTTTACCAAGAACATATATTCTGAAGGTGATATCTGCATAAAACTTTTTTTAGGACTGCATAAAACTTTTTTTAGGAGGGGGCAACATGTTCTGATCGATGATGGGAACCGGACAAATTAGTGGATAATCGACTTACTTTTTCTGTGAGCAGAAACATCAAACTTAAATCTGTCAAACTGTATGGCAGTCCGAGTGAATTGTTTATTCACTGTCTCTCTACGAACATAACGGGGATCTAATCCAGAATTGCACAACACGGGTTTTGTTCCAAACAACTGTTTTCCCAATTGTATTTGCAAGGAAAATGTCTTTAAGACCAGAAACAAAGTACACTTAGGTACATTTTAAGGAGCTATCAAAAATACAAAGCGCACTAAACTATTCAGCCGGGGTGAATTATTCAACCCTTTTCTCTGTAATGCTGTTAACTTTTGAGGAGAGAATAAAAGAGCTCACACACATCTGGGACAATCTATCTGATAAAGAAAGACGTGCTGTGTCACTGAACATAGACTATGTTACAAACGTTCTTTTTAAATGTCCGTCGGAGAGAAGACTGTCAGAAGAAGCTAGCGTTTTTGTAGATGGATCCTTCATACAATGGTAGGGAAATACTTATTACTGTGGATGGATAGCTGATATGGATCATATAGCAGATGAACTGTGGTTGATTATGGCTGAAGATCCTCAAATTCCGCTAATTTTCCTCATACCGGCACTTCGTGACAGAGAGGGATTTTATAGTGGAGAAGTCAATCATCCAAACTATCGAAAGACGGTCATATGTTGCGACGAGTTTCGTCACAACAATATGGTGGAGGACCCAGGCATGTATAAAAAATAGGATGAAAGTACTTCATAAGTTAACATAAGCAATATTTGAAATATAAATGCATGTGTTAAAGTCTATTGATAATGTTATATATTATTAATGTGTATGATTTATGCACTGTGATATTTTATGATACGAAAGGAAAAGAATAACATTTCAATCCTTGTTCCTAACAGCAAATTGAGTTGTCTTATTCATTTCATTAAAAAGGATAAGAAGGCGCGAGTCCCACTCTCGCCGTCAAACCAGTTCATTACAACGATATATAGTCCCCAGATGTAAAGACATATATCTACCTACAAGCACCGTAGGAGAACTGCGCAAATGAGAAAAGGGAAATACACACCCTCCCTGTAAACAACAAAAACCGTAAAATCCCCGTCACAACAATATGGTGGACGCAGAAAAATAGTCTCAAATGGAGATTATTCCAAGTATACACATGATACTATATAATTAAAACAAAAACGATGCAATATTTGTAACAGATTGATGTAAGATAATTTCTTAAAGACTTTCATTTTTGTCAAATCTGAAAATACACCAACAGAACAGTAACAATCAACACAAACATAGAAATGTGGAATGAGGTATTAAGAGAGCATTATAATGTACCCCCACACTATAGTGGTATTCTTGAATGGGACTTGTCAATGGAAGACAGAGTGCGCAAAATGTACAAAATGTACATACAAATCTAAAATACTAACTGGAAGTTTTACGTTAAGGTAGCGGCAGAGTGTCACAATAAATCTAGAAAGTGATCAACTGAGGATGTGAACCTTTATGGAAAGATAAAAAGAAGATGTGGTATGATTGCAAATGAGACAACTATCCACAAAAGACCAAAATGACACAGGCATTAACAATTATAGGTCACCGTACGGCCTTCAACAATGAGCAAAGCCCATACCGCATGGTCAGCTATAAAAGGCCCCGATAAGACAATGTAAAACAATTCAAACGAGAAAACTAACGGCCTTATTAAAGTACAAAAATGAACGAAAAACAAATATGTAACACATAAACAAACGACAACCACTGAATTACAGGCTGACCATTAGCCATTGCTAGATTCTAATCCAAAACCACAACATGTCGAAATTCTTTCTACGAAAAAGCTATGCAGAAGCTGTAAGAGGAGTATCAGATGAAAAGGATCAGGCGAAAAATGAACAAAACTAAATACAGCTGTACATGTCAGCCCGAGTTGGACACTTGGTAATATGCAGGCACCAGCAGCAACTTTTGTAGTGGTAGGAATGAAGCTGTTCGAGGATCAGCATCTAACAGCTATAAAAGGGGCAACAGTTTTGTTGCTGACTGTTAATGACCAGAAGAAGGTCACATTGTTTAGACCCCAAATTAAGAAGTTATTTGAGTCGAGAGGATTAGACTCTAAAATTGGATGGGACAAAACCAAAATGCTTACTTAATTCATGGATGTTATTCCGATTGAGGTGAACTACAGTTTAAGGAACAACACAGTTTCCAAACTTGTGTGTAAGCGCACATGTCAGTAACTTTCATATTGTATTTTGTTACTTGAAGGGACACACCATTATAATGAATATTATTTCCTCGTTGTATTTTATCAATTAATTAATTAATATTTTGTTTAAAAGGTACAACAGTTAATTTTTCAATGCAATTTTAGAATAATCCTAACTGTTTATTGATTATAAGAGAATTATTGCAGCCATACAAAGTTGATTTATATTAACTTAAATTAAAATTATTTTAGTTAGTTTGGATGCAAAACTGAGAAATTATCATAGATGTTTTATAGTTGTGAATCAAGTTTTAATTATGAACCTAGAACTAAAATCCTAATATAAAAATGTATTCCAAATTATAAATATTTCTTTTCTTAAAATTGAATCTTAAAGATAAGTGATGCAATAAATTCCATTTTTCACTTAACAATTGATTTCTATGAAACATCAAAGATTCTTTCTATGCTAGTGTTATATGTCTGTGTTTCAAAAGTAAGCAGCTCATGTTTATCGCATACGAGGTGCACAAAACTATCATCTCCATACCTTAAATGTGACTTTCCAGGGATGTGGGTGCGGAAACCCGCATTCATACAAAAAGTGCTATGTGTTTCTGGAACAATTGTGGACGCACGAAACCAAGGAATTCAGCTCCACGGTTGTAAGGGTAAGTTGTGAATGTGAGAGAGGATGCGTTTCTGAGTGCTCCTAATAAAAAGATTATCTGTTATTGCCATTTCTTTACTCTACAGGTTTACTGCTGTGAAATCAGTGTTTTGTTCTTTTGTTATGTCTATACTATTTAATGGCAATAAATAATCAAGTGAAAATAATTCAGAAAATGAAAGTTTTGAATTGGATTTATCGGATGAAGTGTGCCAGACTTTTTACAAATATCACCACAGGAGAACAGTGTAACAATTTATGTAGTACGACATATGCTACAATATGTACAAAGAATATTGATTAGAGATCTTAACTCTATAAAAGTCTTTTTCAGTTTGGAAATATATACATATATAGGAGAGTAAATTTATTTGATCAATTTAATAGTATCATTTTATATAGCTTTCAGTACTTTAATTTTTTTATGTTCAAGATATAAGATTTTGCATGTGTAGATTTTAGTATCAGTAGTTCTAGAGAGTAATAAATTGTTATTTATTGTTTATTGACCACTGCTAAAAGACATTAAGAATTCTAATATAAATACATTCTGTCTAATTTAGAATTTTTATTTGGTAATTAAACGATCAGAGGTTTGATGCATAAGTAAAGTTTAGAATATTGAATAATAAGCTGAAATTTCAGTTAATTTGATTAAAGAGTTTAGTTTGATAATTTGGGATCACTAGAGAATAGCATTTGTCACATAAACATCTATTGCTGGAATTTGATATTATTGTGAATCTGTCTTATATGAAATAAGTCGTATGCTTAATAAACAGTTATAATTAAATAATGGATTACCTTGATAAATATGAGAGTTAGCTATAGTGAACCAAAGCAGTACCCCCGTCTCATAGCTTCTTAGTAATGGTAGAAAAAACGTTGCTATACATAACTGTCAATAACTTAGTAACGTTGACATTATATGTAAGTACTGGTACAATTAATGTTCAAGGTCGCAACATTTATACTTGGATTGACACTTTTGTTGAAACATGTGAATCCCTTGAAAAATAAATCATTTCATCCCAATCAAGATCATGCACACCAGTTGAATTTTAAATAAGAAATGTTCAACAGTTCCCTTGAATTTTAACACCCCTTCAGTCATGGTCTATTGACTTTGAACTTTTTTCATAGCTTACATGTTAAAGTTTCTGATCAGTCAGTTTAAGGGGAACCATAAATATTTGGTCAATAATATTTTTGTGCAGTTGTAAAAGCAATGGCACATCTTATTTCCATAGAGATAATTTGGTCCTGCCCCTTCAGTTATGGTCTATTGACTTTTAATTCTTTCCATAGCATAGATGTTAAAATTTCTGATAAGGTCAGTGTTTTGGGAGCCACCTATGGTAAGTCAATGGTATTTGGCATATATAAGCGTCTGCAAATCTCATTTCTGTGGAGATTTTGTACCTAAACTAACCCCTCAGTCATGGTTTATTAACTTTGGAATTTTTTCATATGATACTTATTGTTTATTGTTAGGTTATTGTAAGTGGAAACCAATACTGTTAAGTCAATGATATTTGGTATGTAGTTGTCTTAGCATTGGAATATATAACGTTTCCACAAAGAATAGTGCATAAATATTTTTTGCAAAACCACGATTCAAGTATCCATGAAAACACAATTTTTCTTCAAACCTTCTGAAGCTATGCAGGAAGGAATTAAAAACATTTGTCAGGACCACAACAGTTCAATAGACAATTGTCCTGCCAAATCTCATGTTATGGCACAAGAAATTGTGTCTTATATTTCATTTTAATAGAACTCCGCGAGACCTGCATAACAGATACAAAATCATTTTAACTTGAGCAAAAGTCAACAGAGGACGTGTTGATACAGCTAAGAACATTGTGTCAACGCTTTAATACAAGCGAGTTGAAATACCAGCCGAGTGGAATACTCAAATGCTATTTGAAGCAACTGGGCTCTTACACTGAAGAGGAAAGATTCAACACTTTAAAGACGGTAGTTGAGAAAAAAGACTTAAGATTAATGAAAGGGGGAATCAAGTAAGCATCTTATACATTAGGCGTTGAGCAGGAAATGTAGATTGATTGATTGATTGTTAGTTGCTTAACGTCAAGTGTCAAACATTTCATGCTGCCTCAGGTCAAAAACAAGTTTACAATCAGTAGGTCTAGTAATTATAGAGGCCTTCGGGGATGATTGTCGGGAAAACTTTTACCGCCACCGAAAAATGAGGGTAACATGGACTCCTAAAAGAGTTGTTGGGATGGTTCTTAAAGTGCTGACAGCGTGGAAAACTCTTATCACGAGACATCGGATTTAATGCACTATTCGGACCGGACATGGTTCAAACTTGATACATCCCGCGTATCAAAACAACGCCCCATTTCAACAAGCCTTTTACTGCTGATAGGAAGAAGACCAAATATCATAAATGAAATATAAGTAACAATGCAATTTATTTTATACTTCAATTCTTAAATTATAAAAGTGGATTGCATGGTCATGAGTGTCAAGCACCGCTGTATAAGTTTTATATTATCCACTGATATGACTGAACAGTGTTAAATTGATGCTATTTTTTGGAAAATTGAACATGTTGAAGATATTTAATGAACAGGTAGAACAGAGCCATATCTGACACATCAAAAAGCCTAGTTATTTCAAAAATAAAAATTCTTAACATGATGCTGATGTAATAACATTTCAGATGTGAAATCGGAAAAATAAACACTACAGAATATAATGGTTTTTTTCTTTCTTACTCATACAAAATTGAAGATAGCAATGACGAAGATGAGTCTGGGTTAGCTCTTATGTGTCACTTGATTGTTAAAAGGTCAGCTGAAGGACGCACCGAGTACGGTTGCGGGACTTTCTCTCTGCATTGAAGACCTATTGGTGACCTTTTGCTATTGTCTGTTCTATGGTCGGTTGTTGTCTCTTTGACACATCCCTGTTTCCATTCTCAATTTTATTAATTGAGGTAAGTAGGAACTGGATCCGGATTAACCAACCTTTTAAATTCTGTTGATGGATAAAATGCAATATGTAAACTTGTCGCAAAATTTACGTTTTCCTATAAAATTACAAGACCAAAAATGGTGACCCAAGTTTTTATGCATACAATGACTTATACTGATGTAACTCGATTCAAAATACAAGTGTGCCAAAAAGTTTACAAATCGGGAGATATGCCATTCGGTATCGTGTTACGAGTTTAAACGTTGAAAATCTTTTATCAATACATTGAATTCGTTTCGTCTAACGTTATAGCGTAGAAACGTCACGTTCCATGATATAGCGTTACTGATGTAAACAAGATGTTCACAGCTCAGACTGCAAGGGATTTCCTTCTGTTAAGATGAGTTTCCATATAGTGTACAAGCATTTCAGGTATGCAACTTGTTTATTTTATCAAGTTTTACCATTTGTGATACATTTTTCGTACTTGAGCGCTCTGGCATTGTCTCTATCGTCCCCGGGTAATCTACCCGGGAGCTTGAACCATTGAAGGTAATGGAGGGCAAGCTGGACTCCGTGACAACAAAAATATTTTTTTTTTAATGAGTCACTGAGGCCAGGGCACTGAGGCCAGGACTGGACTATATGTTCTCCCTGATGAAGGTGTCAAAAAAATACATCTATTAGGTATATCCTTGCAAATTTTTACTCCGGCCTAGTCCAAATAATTATGAAGTCTTGTAAGGCTACTTAACTTCGTATTTTATTGGGACACCGCCATCCAAATTTTTTTTTTCAAATAGCCTTACAAGACGTCATAATTATTTGGACTAAACTCCCGCCATGCCCACATGAGCGCCTTAATAATTTCAAGGCAAGATGAGATGGAAAATTGCACATACAGAAAAAAAAACTGTTTTTGTTACATTCTCTTATATCAGTCATATATCAATTATGTATTTATTTTGGCGATATGTTACTTTTATCTGTAAAAGACCGGTTTCAACTACTTTCTCCGTCCTATCTTCTACAGGATCTATTGTTTCTTCCGGTGAAAATTTTAACCTTTTATATTAAATGATATCCCATACACTAGGCCTACTATTACACATTTCATTGTTTAAAATTAAATAACTTACAGCTCTTCTTTTCGGGCCACCATCCCACCATCTTTCATAATCCCGTAATTTACATACCACGTGATAATAATGCAACTCGTGACCGGATTCCGGGATATTTATAGAAACTTTGTGGGATTTTCTAAAATAAGTCAATACGTGGTCATGATGGTGGTATTCGAAATAATTTAAAAATAGATTTTCATTGTGGGATTCTTTTCCAAAAAATTTTGTGGGTCATTAATTCAGACTTTTCCGGTTGAAAGATAACTATATATATATATATAATACATGTAATTATTGGATATTACAAGTAATCAATACCAGAAATATTGTTGTTTATACCTATATATAGAAAGAGATACACTGTTAATTTCCAATCAAAAGCTACATGTATGGGTTTTGCTCAATGTTATGGTCATAGTGACCTAAAAGTAGTTAGTATTTAAATCGTGATTAAAACCGTTGGCAGGTTAGATAACATATTCTATACAACTATCTTCAGAATATGGTCGATAAAATGTCATTTCCGAATGAATTATGAAAAATGGGTAGAATTTTCTAAAAAAATATAATTTTGTTAAAAGAAATTAAGTTGGTTCAAGTTTACTTCAGATACAATTGTCATTACATATTAAAAATTTATCTTGATAAAATGACCGATTTAAGGTATCATCTATTACAATTATCGAAAAAGTTGTCAAATTTACAGTGACATTTTAAAAAATCGTGATTAAAACCGTTGACAGGTTTGGTAATGTGTTTTATACAACTATCTTCAAAATATGGTCGATATAATGTAATATCAGAATGGATAATCAAAAAGGGGTAGAATTTACTAAACATTATAATATTGTTAAAAGAAATTAAGTTGGTTCAAGTTATTTCAGATACAATTGTCATTACAAGTTATAAATCTATTTTGATCAAATGACCGATTTAAGGTATCATCTATTACAATTATCGAAAAAATAGTCAAATTCACAGTGAAATTAAAAAAAAAATCTTTATTAAAACCGTTGGCAGGTTTGATAACATATTCTTTACAACTATCTTTAGAATATTGTCGATATAATGTTATATCAGAATGAATTATGAAACAGGGGAAGAATTTACTAAAAAATATTAATATTGTTAAAAGAAATTAAGTTGGTTCAAGTTTACTTCAGATACAATTGTCATTACATATTATAAATTTATCTTGATCAAATGACCGATTTAAGGTATCATCTAATACAATTATCGAAAAAGTTGTTAAATTTACAGTGAAATTAAAAAAAAATGATTAAAGCCGTTGGCAGGCTTGGTAATATATTCCATACAAATATCTTTAAGGAAGTCAGAATTTAAAAGCATTAGTGCAGCAATAGAACTAGAAAACTAATTTGCATACAAAATAAACAATATCTGCATTGAAGTCACAACGTGCTGCAGCAACGAATCCACAGGTGCCAGAAAACTAATTTGCATACAAAATACAAATGTGTAGTTTGGTTACAGCAAAATGATGCTGCAACCAAGCCGTAATGGCACCACAACTATGCGGCAGAAGACTTGTATTTCCGTAAGGGCGAACAGAGTTCTTTCATTCATGTTGACTTGATATATTACTTTAATGAATACCATTTCCATTGCGTTTCAAAACTGTTTGAAAAACGTACACGTTACAGTAAAATACATTGTAATACAAGTAAGGAAAGAGTTGTTAAAAAAATCTAATTTATCTGATGAATAAGTTGAGGACGTTTAATTTAATTCATCACACAGGAACTAGTATTCCAAAATAATTATTGTGTTTGATACAGTTTGAATAATATGACCATCTGAGAAGAATTACTATAATAATAGTAAAGTCAATGACAATGTCAACCATAAAGTCACAGTAATAATACAAAAAATCAATAAAAGTTCTGTTTAACTAAAATCTAGTAAAAAGGAAATCCAGTTTGATTATTCCATTTGCACAGTCTATAAGTGTTTAAAAAAACCAGTATACGGATTATGTTTCAAATTGGATATTTTACCTTTTTATCGTATATCTCTTTGTGATCTCCATACATATTATCCATCTGCATAAAATGCAAAACCGAAATCAAAATATTAAAAAATCACACTTTGATGAGTCCGCATTGGAGAGAATACCAATCCTTACCAACAATCGGATTGTGTTGGTAGAGTGCACTTTGTGGCCAATTGATGCATGATATGTGCCAGAGTTGATGCACACAAAAAAAGAGAAGAGGACGTATTCCTCTGCGGGTGAGATAGGATTGAGAATGGGAAATTTTTATTGAAGAGATACGATTTTTGCCATATCATGCTGAAGTTTGAGTACAATGAATGTAATCTGATGCAACTGTTATAAGGTTCATTTTTTCTACATCTGAAAATGTCTGTACAAGCAAGATATACGACAGTCATAATTGGACAATTGTCAGGTCAGAGTGAAGCTGTGACATATGCACGATAAACAAAACTATTATGGAATATTGGACTGCTGCCTTTTAGTTTCAGGTGCTGAAATTTTCAGAATACGGGCTCACTTTCACTGCTCGTTGAAGACGACGGAGCGGAAATTAATGAATCGTTCTTTGAACTGTTATTCAGCAATACTAATTGATTGAATGATGATATTGTAAGAAATGTTTTAAAGGTCATATCAATGTAATTCGTGATTTGTCCGCATTGATCATAAATCACAACTGTACATTGATTCAAACGATAGTGATTAATTTGCTGACATTCGCAGTATTCCTAAGCTCAGTCATAATGCAGGTGCTGGGAAACAATATATGGAAAGGATAGAGTACTTCTGCATGCAGGAGCTCCTTCTGACAGCAAGGATTCCATTTAGAGATTGTAGTAAGATAATTATATTCCTTATAACTTCTTCAGAAAAAGAAAAGATAATCTTCTTTTTGTGTGGAATCTGTGTCTTCCAATTCAGAAAGCAAATAATGCAAAATATACAAGCTCAGACTCTGTTATGGACATACAGAACGCACTGGTCACGGTAAATGTAGGTAAGAAGCATCACAGGCAGCCAATTCTATTAATTATTTGAAGAAATACCTGGATACTCTTAATTAGGTATACAAATATTATCATCATTCATGTAAACACCTTTCATTACCTAAAGCTAAGGCTACATTTGTTGACCAGGCAGAGAAAAAAATTCGTGAGGTAATCAGGACAAGGTGGTTGTTCTTTGAAGGTTCTATTTTCTCTCTTTTGCATATCTTTGATATCTTGATTCGCTGTTTGCTTAACAGAGTGGTGACACTGTTGCTGGTGGCTTTGTTAGTTTTATTTCTACTAGATGGTCTTAACTCTCAAATTATGACAAGGACTAAACAATATACGCTGATAATAGAATATTTAAAACATATTTCACAATTAAGAAGTAGTTCAAATTCTAACGTATTCCTTTTTGACAAACTAAGATTTGTCAGTGGTAACAATTCAGCTGGACACTTCGAGGCTGGTCACAAAAGGGAGAAAACTACAACTGTTTATGTCGAACAGCTTTTAAAAATGACTTAAATAAAGGAAGTTGTTGCCTTCAAAAACCTAGGAGCCGAGCTCGAACAAAGATCAGTAACAAATTGGATATGCTGGAAAAAATGTATACAGGGATCATAAACCCATTCCAAAATTATAAAAAAGACGAACTAATCGATAAACTGGTGAATAGGGGTATTATAAATATATTAATATAGTTGCAATACAATATGCACAAAAGCTGTAATGATGATTGAGACAAACCAATCAGCTGATAAATATCTGCACACAATATTATTATAGTTGCCATACCAAGCTGATTTACCAAAAAAAACCTCGGAATTGAGAAAGTTTTTCATACAAGAGCATTGGGTAAAAATCAACTGAAAGGATCTGATGCCAGATGCATCGCTATTAAATTATTCAATTACCTTGAAGCCTTATTAATTGCCAATCTTATATCAAATGAAATCCTTGAAATGATAAAATAACCTTGTAGAAATATTCTGTGAAGGACTACAAAAAAATATTCTCATGCTTCTAAACCGGACTTTAATTTTGGACTCCAAACAAAAACTAATAAATATACCCGTCAAATGACAAATACAGAATTATATGATTATCAACCACGGTATAGTAGCAAAATTATCGAACAACGAACACCAAATCCATATGTACAGAAACTGAAAAATATGTTGTATGGCACTGTCAGCGCAAAATCTCTGAGACAACAACCATGCACAATAAAGTATGGATTCATTATCGATATGGCATTTTAAGGTATTTATAGAAGGCTGTTCTAAGTTTTGATGACAGACTTCTAGGATAGGAACAGTCTTAAAATTGCAAAGTTTTGTAAGAATGGGCAGAAAATTGGTTACAGCATAAAACAGACAGAGACAAATTGTATTATGAGATATTTTTAAAGAAAAATACGTTAAAACACAATTGACAATATACCTGCAATTGAGTCAATAAAATTTACTTCTACAACGTTTAAAAGAATCAAGGAGTGTTACAATGTAAAACCAACTATGGCAAAAACAGACAAGAAAGAAAGAGCATAAAATCACGGACTGCTTCAGTTCAGAAATGAATAAATGCCATGATCTCGTGAAACCAGACGGAACAAAGGAATAAATTCAAAAATCGTTAGGAATAAAGCGGGCATTGTATACAACCCTATCATATACAGCTCTTAATTTGAAGACATGGACAAATTTACAGGGACGTCAAGAATTTCCAACTGAAGATGGGAGGAAAAAGTATGCAACAGTCGAATTTGTAGGAAGAAAATTTCAAAACCAAAACTTTAACAAGAGACGAATACATACAAAACACCAATAACGTTGTTATAAATAGCCTTTATAACAAACTGTTCCCAAATTTGCAGCATATTGTTATCTGTAATGAGATAAAGTACAGCCCCACTTCAGGTCTTTCAAAATGATATAATTTTCATCCAGTGTTGCTGCAATCCTCTTTCGTGGGAAAATCCATAATCCAAAAGAAACACCAGTAATTATGGACAGCTACACAACATACTAAGGACGTATAAATCCGTGTGAGGAGGAATTAAACAAACAATTAACAGTCAAGGAAATTCACAACATTTACAGTATTTAAAAACAAAGGACAATAACATTTAACTTTTTATTTCAATTTATTTCATTAATTTACTATCTAAATAAGACGTACACTGGCGATGACGTACCAAGTTATGCTACAATAGAAGTCAAGTTCAGCTACAAATATTGCACGGAGAGTGCAAAGACTTTAATCAACAGTAAACTTACGGATATTTTGTCAACCTTAAGGAAAAGTAAAATGGTTCTATCAGAAACAGCTGCGTCCTTAGTATTACCACTTGCTCTAACCCTGTTCTTTCTGTAGTCATCGAGGTTGTGGGAGCTAACCCTGTGGTACAGGGAAGCTCTGGACCAATAGTAGAGGTAGAAGAAAGGCGCCATTGGGGGAGAGGCAAAATTGGGCGAGAAGGATGAACAAACGTACGTGGAACAGAAGACACCATCGGAGAAAAGCAACTAGAAGAAGACCAAGGCACCTCCCCTACAGACAGCCAAATCTCCAAGGTGCAGGCCCAAGGTAAGGATGGAATGTGTCGGGACCAGTCTGGCTTCCCCGACTGCAGTGAGGTGCAAACACCTCACTTTGAAGGACAAAGTGGATCGGTTGGAACTGGACTGTCTTATCCAGTTTCCGGCTGGGAATCTCGGGGACCGGGTCTTGTCACATCGTTTCCTATTGTAGTATTGTAATCAGTATGAGTTTATTAGATGACAATACAAATTCCCGCACCCGGAGGCGTTCTTCAGCTGGCCCCTAAACAAGTATATACTAGTTAAGTGATAGTGAACGCCGTACTAATTTCCAAAATTGTACAAGAAACTAAAATTAAAATCATACAAGACTAACAAAGACCAGAGGCTCCTGACTTGGGACAGGCGCAAAAATGCGGCGGGGTTAAACATGTTTACGAGATCTCAGCCCTCCCCCTATACCTCTAGCCAATGTAGAAAAGTAAACGCATAACAATACGTACATTTAAAATTCAATTCAAGAGAAGTCGTAGTCTGATGTCAGAAGATGTTACCAAATAAAATAAACAAATGACAATTGTACATTAATAGCATCAGTAGGTGGACTACAAGCAGTTTAAATACATGTTTAAATTCAGCATATCAAAAACCCCAAGGATTCAATTTTGTGTTGAAACAAAGTTAAAATTTTAAACACACTTGATAACTGGGCCCATAATCAAAAATCTAAGAACATGATTCAGCATATCAAAGAATCCCAAGAATTCATTTTTCTTAAAATCTAAACAAGGTTAATTTTGGACCCGTAGGACAATATGTAGACCAATTTGAAAACTGGTCCAAAACTTAAGAATCTACATACACAGTTCGAATCTGTATATTAACAATGCACATTGTAATGAAAGTGTATGTATGTGAACTTCTACATAATAAATATGTATACAATAATCTTGAATTGTTTTACATTGTCTTATCGGGGCCTTTTATAGCTGACTAAATGCGGTATGAGTGTTGAAGGCCATACGGTGACCTATAATTATTAATGTTTGTGTCATTTTGGTCTTTTGTGGATAATTGTCTCATTAGCAATCATACCTCATCTCCTTTTTTAAATACAAGAAAATTAGTTATTCAAGCCTTAGAAGAGCTCCGCGACATTTACATCCCTATCAGGCAGACGGACGCCCAACTATAACCAGCATTTTTATGTCGAGCTGAAGAAGACCTTATTTCTATTTCCGAGTCACCATTGACAGTACAAATACACCCATATTTGACAACATTGTAAACGGCCCATGATATCTGCTTTGGTTTTGATGAACCAAATTTTCTAGCATCCTTCTCAAGCTTGGTTGCTATTTGAACAACTCAATCAGAGAATCATACGATTCTTTGCAACTTTCCTAATCCTCTTAACACAAGGCATCGGATTTAACGTCTCCGTTCTGACGTTTCTGCAAATTTGAAACATCACACACAGCCAAACTGACGTCCAACTTCGTCAGGCATTGTACTGCCGGGTGTAAAACATGAGTTGTGGAGGATACCAAGGGGGAAATCTTAAGTTGTAGAAGCTTATTTCTAATATGTATCAAATTATTAGCAAGGTACCTTCATAAATTTACTAGTCAAAGATAAACTTGTAAAATAAAAAGAACAACATGCACGCATTAAACTAGGGGAAAAAAATGGAAATTTCCAGGTATATAGAAATGGTAGGGAAAATTAAGACTAGTGTTAATGCTAGTACTTTGACATTAAAAAATATGACATTAATTTATCGTGTTTCATAAAATATTCTTTTTTTATCAGAAAATTCATTTGTGGATGGTACTGCATTAGACACAGGATCACGTTTTTGGCTCCCTCCTTTTCCTTTTATAGCCATAGCGTTACTCATGATACCAATGACAATGATGAGGACTACTGAAACAAGTGCTGAACCAAGATCTGTTGTACTACAGTGTCGGTTAAATATGAAAGCAAACCCTTTATCTTGGTAAAAATAAATAAAAATGCAATTTACGACAACATCTTTAACCAAATGCTGCCACTTTTCATTACATCTTGGCCGAAACCCCATAACCTCAGATCAGTATCTACTTTTATTGGGAGTGGGGTGCTAAATTAAGCCTGACTCAATATCAAATGAACAAGAGATTCATTTGTGCCAAATGAGTATCAGCATTTGTTCCAACTAATTTCCCTGCAAAAAAGTGAAATCACAATTATACTGAAGTTCCGTGAATATTCGAAACCAGAGTCCATAATCAAATTGCAAATTCAAAAGCTAAAACCAATCAAACGAACGGATAACAACAGGCAAATTTATGTATTTGATTCAGGCATTTTCTGAAGTGGAAAATGTAGAGTATAAATTAAACCTTGTTCGAAAGCCAAGGTTGTTGAATGATCAAACCGCTGGATCTATATTTACGTCGACACCTTAACTTAACAAAATATTTTAAGTACTTAAGTCAGGAAGTAAGTGATTATAATTTATTTAGAGTCGGCATATATATATATAAATGCTGATACTCATTTGGCACAAATGAATCTCTTGTTCATTTGATATTAAGTCTTAAAATGACATTAGTAGTCTCCCTTGTATTTGTTAACGTCATACTATTGTTAACGTCAATCAATTGTTTTATTTATATACAAGTCACATTACCTGAAGATCTGCGGAAGCAGTGAAAGTACTAGTAAAAAAGTGATGCATTGAAACCGTTTTTATCTTTTAATAATTTTCTGATATATATATATATATAGGCGTAAAAATAAATGTGCAGATGTATACATTCATTAAATAAAATAGTAAAACAAGTTAAAAAGTTAACAGTTCCATTCAATCGATTTCATCCTTCCATTGGGACTCTTCAGGATAAGGCAGCAACCATTTCCATTTGATTTTCTGGGGGGGGAGGGGGGGGGGGCTATGTTTTTTTTTGGAAAAAAAAGTTTCTTTCCAGTTTTTGGAGAAAAAAATAATTTGTTTTGAATTCTGAAAACACCCACAGCTGCTACTAAATTGAAAGAAAAAAAAATGTTTTTGACTTGTCGCGAAAAAGTTTGTACAGAAAATAAAACCATAGCACCCCCCCCCCCCCCCCCACCCTCCCCCAGAAAATCAAATGGTTGCTGCCTAACTGATATGGCGTCGTTATGGGCGACGTCGTTGAGTAGGTTTGTGACGTTCCGTCATTGTTCTTTATTAAAAGTTTTCGGGATTTAATTCTGATCGGAACGTTGCGATAAAATAACGTTCCATCTCCTTTCGATAGGCTTAATTCCGTCTACATTTAAAAATGGGTACTATTTGAAAAAGTTTTTTACCACAAGTGTCTAGATGGGCGCTAATAACATACAAAAAAATGGAAAACAACACGTTTATAATTTATTGCGTCCGAAGCGCTTTTCTGGATTTACCTTATTCAGGAATGCTCAAAGCCAAACATTTGAAATCCGAAGATGTATAAGTACCGAAAATCGTCGATGAGCTATATGTCAAAAATACCAACAATTAATAGCCAAATCTAGTCTAAAGCTAACTTTGCCTGAGGGAGTTGAAACCTTGGTTTCATAATAATTTAAAAATTTAGAAACAGACAAAATACAAGCTAATTTTACACTAACATTACATACATTTTTCAATTTATAATTTAAATTCAAATTAAAATACTTTCTCAAATCGGAAATAAACAAGAGGCTGTCACAACGACAGCAAACCGGATTTATTAGCATTTATTTGTGTCCTGGCAACATCACAAGAACCATTACTGATGATTGGTGAAAGTTAAAATTGTCAATATCAAATTTGACCTCTATTTTGTCATCAGTATCAACATATTAAAATTTGAAAAGCTTAGATTGAATGGTTTGTGAGTAAATGTAAAACAACGTGAATGGAAACACCATTTTACGATCTTTCAAGAACCAGAACTCCTGAACGGTAAAAGTCAAAATCGTCATTATTGAATTTGACCTCTATTTTGTCATCAGTAACAACATATTAAAATTTGAAAAGCTTTGGTTGAATGGTTCATGAGAAAATGCACGGACACGACTGGAAACACCATTTTTCAATCTTTCAAGAACCATAACTCCTGAACGGTAAAAGTCAAAATCGTCATTATTGAACTTGACCTCAATTTTGTCACCAGTAACAACATATTAAAATTTGGGAAGCTTTGGTAGAACTGTTCATGCGTAAATGCACGGACACGACTGGAAACGCCATTTTTCAATCTTTCAAGAACCATAACTTCTGAACGGTAAAAGTCAAAATGGCCATTATTGAACTTGACCTTCATTTAGTAGTCAGTAACAACATATTAAAATTTTAAAAGCTTTGGTTGAACGGTTCTTGAGTTAATGCACGGACAACATTTGATTGCCGCCAGCCCGCCCGCCCGCCGAGCATCCCCAATTTATTAACCGACATTTTTGTCACAAAAATCCGGTTAAAAATTGCAAATACCATAGACAATTCCGATTAGTAACACGCGGACGTGGCAATCCCTTACTTCTCTCGATATACCTAGAAATGCAATTAAAATTTGTACGTCACACAGGTAAAATAAAATATTTGTCGTTTATGGTATGGAGAGGTGCAATTAAACTGATTTTACGTAAAAAAAAGAATAATATAATTTTATCTGTAATGTTTCAATTGGACGATTACATAGGATTTGACCAAAGGCATGGTCAAACACGTAATACCATTGAAGGTACAATCTATAAATAAAACCAAATGCATACGATTTAAGCCACCTTCGCTACCACAATACTATAAACGACAAATTTATTTTCAAATACCTGAGTGACATAAGAAAGTATAATAGTCACTTCATGTCCTGTAACTTGCTTAAATAATTTCGTCCAATATATTTACATGATTAACAAGAAAAATTTCAAATGTTTGGCTTTGAGCGTTCCTGATGAAGGTAAATCCAGAAAAGCGCTTCGGACGCAATAAATTATTAAACGTGTTGTTTTATATTTTTGTTAGATAGTTATCAAAAGTACAAGGATTATAATTTATACGCCAGACGCGCGTTTCGTCCACATAAGACTCATCAGTGACGCGCAGATCAAAATAGTTAAAAAGCCAAACAAATACAAAGTTGAAGAGCATAGAGATATATCCTGTAAGTGTTTAAAGTTGCAGAAAATTTACCTATTATGACCTTCGATCGGCGCATATGTAGGTGAGGTAGCGTTTGACAACAATTGAACCAATTTAAATTTATTCGTTATTTACTGATCGATGCACTTATTTTTCAAAAGGTAATGGAAAATGAATTTGTCATTTACAGGATGAAGAGATCCAATACATGGTTTTACAATAAATATATTGTAGCAGGAGGAGGGGATCAACGACAATTCAACAATGCCATTATATAGTATAATTTATGTCTAATCATATGTACTTGTATGTAATGTCATGAAAGCTCTTATAGGGCCCTTTAATTGGTAATAAAATATTCTTATTCTTATATTCTTATTCTTATAGTCCTCCTTGGGGCATGTAGGGGAAATACGTCGCTTAGGTTCGATCAGCAGGGTACGGTCTACCTATATAGGTCTTGATTATCAATGCTTCACTAAATGAACTGGACAAGAATTTTACCAATATACTATATATTATACCAATAACAATAGCCTTTCTAAGAAGGAAGCTATTAAATATCTTAAACTTTATTTATTCACAAATTCACTTTATGAATATAATTCCACCCAAGTTATCCTTAAATCAATAGTAACTACCTGTTTTCTATGTTAAACGGACTTTATTTAAATTTAGCGCCGGAAAAGTAGTACATGTTTCTTGAGACGGTCCCTCACATTTAACTATCAATAATTACATACCTTTAAGGTCAAGGACATTGTAGTGTTTTATACACCAAAACGTGTTCGGCCCAAGTAGACTTTTGCAGTCTGGATGGTTTGGGGGTGGCTTGATACAAGCCGGCTCAATGCAGCAAATCCCAGATGTAGCAAACAATCCAGTATTTATACTTTTTAAAACAATGGAATCAAACACCGTGAAAAACAACAAGTTTATTACGTAAGTGAGGAGATAAACACAGATCTTCGAATTAACTTTGAACCCAAGAACAACATTGGCTAAAGTTGGCCACTATATTTAATGAATAGGAAATGCCGGATGTCCATCTACTGCCGGTCAACGTGCTACAGAAGTAGGGACGAAATTTAATTAAACATACTTGAAGCCAAGAAGCAATTGTATGAAAGGTTAGTTTCCAAAATCAAATAATCTCTTTTATACGTGTATTTAAATTTGTATCAAATTCCTACCTGGGGAATACTAGTTTTACTCTATAAAATTACCTGGTCACTACATTCCTTCCCGCTAAAGATCAATATTACGGGTAAAATTGATCCAACTAAAAGTTAAGAAAAGGAACTTGGTAGACAAGACTTTCTAAAATTTGAAGTTTAAAAGTTAAATTAAATTCATAAGCTATACATCAGAACATTCAAAAGTTGTAAATGCATATATATATAAACACAATAATTTAATCTTCATTCAAAGAAATGATTTATCATGAGAAGTCTCTCTCCATAATCTCTGCAGCCTCCAAACGCTCTGTTAAATGATGAACTAGTGAGGCCCTAGCTTCTTCCTCACGCTCCCTGCTAGCCTCACTTTTCCCGATTAATAAATTCAGAGTTCTCCCCAGCAGTTCCTAACCTGGGCAAAATCGCTCCATGAGTTTCGATGTAGTCTACATTTGGTGTCAAACTTGTGTTAAAATTTTTATGGATATCATCCTCTCTGACAGAATGTTTAAAAGAAATATGTCGGAAGCACCTCGACTTTATCCCGAACATTTTGCGGCATTTTCCACATTCATATATTTGACGAATTGGCTGATGAAGATGCTGCCAGTGAGTGTGCAGCTTTCTCAGTGTGCTGTACTTTGACAAGAGAACAGCACCTCCTCACTTGACAGTATTGGCCCAACGGATTAAAGATAGGTGTGACAGGGCGGATGACGAGATGGAGGAACTGGTACAGTTCCTGCCCGTCTACCCTTATCTGTTTATCATCATCACACATTCTAGAATATAATACTCACATTAGAAAAAAAATACATTTATTCAATACCCTTCAAATAAATTGTCAGTATTATAACATACATATTTTTATATGCACGAATCTAACACAATGTTAATATCATTCAATCACTATCATTGTGAAGCACAAATCAGATAATCTTCTGATCAATAACAATAACAATAATTGATAGTGTTTGATTATACAAAGTTACAGAATTCTAGAATGCAAATAAAATGCTTAATGGAAATAATCTTTATTCCCTAAATAGTAAAATATTAATACAATTATATACTACTCGTATAAACATCAACCCAACAATGTTAGATCGCGAATTTTTGGTTCTTCCCTCGCCAGGATTCGAACCCATGCTACTGTGATATCGTGACACCAAATCGCCTGCACTGCAGCCGTCCCGCTAGACCACACGACCACCTGGGCACTAAAAAGAGCTTTCGGTGGGCATGTGTTACCTTTCCACGTCAGTTTTTATCTAGCGGCATACTACAGTACATGATACATAAGGCATGAAGATGTTATTGTTACAGATCAGCTAAATTATCTATAGTAAAGGATCCTACAAATTAATGTAAGATACAGTCACAGAAAATAATTATATTCATAAGTACGTCTGAGTCAGAGACAACCCTACAACAGATGTATCCATCGGATCGCCATCAAGTCACTTTCTGAATTAAAAATGTATTCTGCATTTAAAGTTGCATGAAATCAGTTTGTTATATTAAAAAATTGCATGTGATGAATTTGTACTGTATTTATGAAATTTTATTTTATTTTTCCAGATTGTTGGGTATTAGTTCTTCATTTTCTGTGCAGTTCTTACTTTCTGGTCTTGTTATGAAATGTGCAAAAAGTTCTGTTGATATTCTATTTGCCATTTTATAACTGTTTAAGAAAGGTATATTTCACCTACTTGTAGTAAGAAATCTTTGGAAGTAATAGATATGCAAGCAGCATACAAATTGAAATAGTTTACACAAAAACTTCATTTATATACTATTGTTTTCATTAAAAAAAATGTAAGAATGAATTTAAAAACAATTTTATTTTTTTAAATACTGGACATGCTGGAAAAGACATTTAATTGGCCTGTGTATTCTTAAAACTCAGTTCACCCTGGAGTGAACAATGTATCTACATTTGTAGAAGATGTCCCTATGATAAAAATGATAATGAATGAAATATTTAATTTTTAAATCATTCTCTTTTTCACTGTGACGACATGTTTAAATATATATATACAAGGACATTGCTTGCCTATACAATTTCTTTTTATGTCATTTTGTTAACTTTGGAGATTGAGGATAAATGTTAGCATAATTTTTACTCTTGTGTAAAATGAACTTTTATCATTCTTCAGTGTTGATTACTCACACTTTTATTTTGTAGGGCAAGGTCAGCCAATTAACCCAATCAAAAGACAACTTTTTCAGCCAACACAGGGATCAAAACCATCTTTAGGGAAGTTGAGTGATGCCTTACTATCGGCATGTCAGAATGCTGCAGTATTCCAGTACTTGCACCACAACTACACAAATTATGAACCATCTGAAGATTTTAATGTTCTGTCAACAGAAATTGTCACAACTACTGAGGGGACCATTTTACCTTTATCATTACCAGAGATTGCTGGAAACTGTCATGATCATATTGAGCTTCTTCAAAAACTGAAGTACACAGATGCTGACCGGGAGAAAATTTTACAGGAAACAAATGGGCAATGTGAAAACACTGAATGGTTCAATCAAAGGAAAGGACGAATTACATGTTCTAGGATGCACTCTGTTTTCACAAAATCAGAAACATTGAAGAAAAATAAAGCTGTGAACACAGAATCACTAGTCACTGAGATCCTTGGCTACAAAGAAAAAAAAAGTAATACTCCTGCATTGAAGTATGGTGGATTCATGGAACCTGTAGCCAGAAGGAAGTATAAGTGTATATTATTACAGAGGAAACACCAAGATTTAAAAGTTATGGAAACAGGGCTCTACATTGACACCAAACAGAGCTATTTAGGTTCAAGTCCAGATGGTATGGTAGAGTGTTCTTGCTGTGGTTCTGGTGTGTTGGAGGTTAAATGTCCATAAAGTATTGCACACACACCATACCAAGTCATGAAAATCTAACATACTTAGTTAAAGAAGGTAGTAACATCACATTACAAAGAAACCACAACTACTTAACACCGATACAAGGGAAAATGGCAATTTGCAATAAACAATGGTGTGATTTTTTTGTATTTACCCAGCATGGACACCACTTGGAGAGAATTCTGTTCCAGAAGGATTATTGGGAAAAGATTGTATCAAATTTGGAAAATTTCTTTCTTAAGTATGTTGTAGTGGAGCTTCTGACTGAGGAAATAAAAAAAAAGGTTGCACACACACAAACATCAAGTGGTACGAAGAGTAGTACAGACAGCATACCACTCTTGGCAATAAATACATGTAAACCAACACAAGCTAAAGGGAAAAAGCTCAACAAGAGACGCAAAAAGGTTGAACCAAAACCAATTTATCTGTGCGGCTCATGTCAGCAGACATGTTTGGAAATTGATGAACTGGACAACAATTGTGAATCTGACTACAGTATAGGATGTGACAAATGCAGCAAATGGTTTCACTGGGGATGCATTGGTTTTGATGGTATGTTGAACATGGATAAATGGTACTGTGATGACTGTGAAGCTAGTAAGGAAAACAGTTTATGAATAAGGTATATTTTTATGTCTCACCTACATTAGTACATATAGAAGCGTTGTTGTTTTGGCTGTCCCCTTCCAGGTTAAAAAGTTTGGACGTCCGACAAGGCAGATTTTATACTATGTCTTTTAAGACTAAATGTACATATACATTTTTTTTGTAATACGGTGTACTGTTGTCAATCTACTTCAGTCTGTTGACATTTTGTTATTTAAAAATATTTTACACCTTTTGAAATACACTCCGACATACTTTGATATTATATGCTGCTTTCTAAATATAAAAGTTGTCGTTTGAATTGTGGTATGGGCTTTGCTCGTTATTGAAGGACATACAGTGTCAGACCTACATTTGTTTTTTTCTGTAATTCTTGGTCTTTTGTGGAAAGTTGTCCCATTGGCAATCATCATATCACATCTTCTTGTATATTAAAGAATTGTCTGAACTATCTGAATAGCAACATAAATAATATACAATGAATTAACACCACCAGATAATAAAAGTAACTTCATCAAACTTTTATATTTTATTAACAGTATTTATAACCATTGATAACAGAAACAAACAAAAACTATTTTGAATTTTCACAAATCAAAACCAACAAATAGTATATATGTATTTAATATATATTATAATAAATATACTGAATATTTGGAATTAAAACCCTCAAAAAAAGGTATTATTATTTCTCGAATCAATTTGAAAAATGACTTTTTTATTTTGATATTGCAGAGGAGTATATGCAAGAGAAGAAAAGAAAAAGACGGAAGATATAAAAGTTGAAGATGATATTTATCATTATCTTTAAGACAGCGTATATTTATATTTCTTCAGTTACAACATGCTTTGAAGCAGTATTGTAAAAATACATTGTGCATGTACTTTTCAGGTGTATTGGTCTGGGAACACAGTTATCTTCCCTTGATTTTCATAGTCTCCAAATATAATCCTTAGTGTGGACAGTGTGTTATAATTACCATTTATTTTTTACCCTTTCCAAATTTATTTCTCCATATTTTTGGCCTTAAATGGCAAGTAGGGAAATGAAACTACACTTTAAAAAAAAGTGGATTATGAATTTCAAAGTGAAGTAGTGATTTTTCCAAATAAAAAAGGCTAAAAAATAGCATTTCAGAAGCATTTTAAAAGAATTCAAGACCCCCTTAATATAAAATTGTCCATATTTAAAATTAGCGCTGATGAAGTTTTTTTTATTATTTTGATACAATTTGTCCCGAAAATAGTTCAACACATGCACTGTGAAAATAATATCAAGAAGGGCAGTTGGGATTTTGATTTATTTCCATTTATTTTCTAAAAGAATTGCACTATATATATATATATATATATATATTATTTTCTGTGACTGTATCTTACATAATTTGTAGGATCCTTTACTATAGATGATTTAGCTGATCTGTAACAATAACATCTTCATGCCTTATATATCATGTACTGTAGTACGCCGCTAGATTAAAACTGACGTGGAAAGGTAACATATGGCCACCGAAAGCTCTTTTTTTTGAGAGCCCAGGTGGTCGTGTGCTCTAGCGGGACGGCTGCAGTGCAGGCGATTTGGTGTCACGATATCACAGTAGCATGGGTTCGAATCCCGGCGAGGGAAGAACCAAAAATTTGCGAAAGCAAATTTACAGATCTAACATTGTTGGGTTGATGTTTAGACGAGTTGTATATATATACATGAAATAACTGTGTTTTCACACCAATTGACCTTGAAACCTCCCTCATAATTATGCATTCTTTTCAAAATATATATTTGGTTATACTTATTAAGTTCTTAAATTGTCTCAATTATCATGTTTATGGTTAACAACCGAAGAAAAGATGTCTTTATCATGGTTAACAACCATAATTATATATTTTTAAAATTCAACATTCTTGAAGCAAGGTTTTAAAATAAACTTATTATCAATAAGTACAAAGACAAATTACAGTTGAATAGTTATTCTAAAAAAAAAATCCTTTTTCAAGCAATAATTTAATCATAAAAGTAAATAACAAATCTTTTAAGCTAGAAATAAAAAAAATTCTACATGTATTTGAAAGAAATTTTTCTCTTGGCCAAAAATTGAAAACTGTTTTTTTATCTTGGGTTAACAGGAATAATTCCAATTAAATAATGTACATGTATGAGGTCTAAAGACAGTTGTGATTGTTGAGTACTATTATATTGAAAACTATAACAGTACTCTGTTCAGATTGGTTTATTTTTACTTCTTGCTTTAAATAATCAATTAAACCAAATCATAACCTAAAACATTTTATCAGATATTTTAAAATTCAAAAACGTATATATCTTTAAAACTCCTGCATTGTGATACATTTTTGAATTTTGAATTAACGAAATCGTAAAGTTATGATATACATGTATCAAATATTGGCACCTCAATAATTCAAACAGAAACTATAATATTTTTTATTATGTGCTTAAATAACTAGGAAACTTGAAATCAAATATTTTAGATGTGAACTAATCTTCTGAAATCCTCATCTTAAAGTGTCCAGCTTGTTCAACTAATATTACAATAAATATCATCTCCATCCTTGACGAAAGGGGAAAACAACATGACGTTGAAGATAGCAATTCGTTAAGACTTAAATTACGCTGGAAAATCGAATCGGCTAATTACAGAATGAAGCCATGAAAGAACTTGGCCAATGTTGTTCCCAATTCACGAATTCCAAATATGTTTGAAGATCTTCGTCTCGTATGTGTCATTCTAAAAAGTAAAATCACAAAAAAACTGAACTCAAGAGGAAAATCAATTTGGAAAGTCCATAATCACATGGCAAAATCAAAAAACAAAACGCATCAAAAACGAATGGACAAGAACTGTCAAATTCCCGACTTGGTACAGGCATTTTCAAATGTAGAAAATGGTGGATTAAACCTGGTTCTATAGCGCCAACCCTCTCACTTTAATAACAGTCTCATCAAATTCCGTTACATTTACATGATGCTTGAAATAAACAGTCACAATTAATAAAATAGTCTAATATATACTTCAAACCTTTGATTGATTGTTGGTAGCTTAACGTCCAGTGGCAAATATTTCATGCATATTCAGGACGAGAACAAGTTCACAATAATTATATATGTAGGTTGATGCAATAGAGGCCATATGGGATGATGGTCGGGGAAATTTGGACTGCCACTTGAAAAAATAAGGGTATATTGGATAGGGACAGAAATTTGGCCTTGCAACAGGCCACCTACGGACCCCTCAAAAAGGTGTTGCAAGGGTTCTTAACGTGCGTGCAAAGAGCGTGGCATTCTCTTTACACGAGGCATCGGATTTAACGTCCCCCCTCTGACCGGACGTGACTGCCCGCACAGCCAAACGGACGCCCCACTTCGGCAATCGTTTTACTGCCGGTCGGGAGAAGACCAAGTGACCATATTTCTATACCCCAGTCACCCTTGGGGTCTTGAAACCTTTGTGTTTTAGCAATGAAACAGATGAACTTCTTGGATGCAAACTATTGTACTTAGGATGTTTTTGCCAATGTAAGTCTGGCACAAGAGTTGTCGGAACTTGTGCACACATTGCAGCAACAGATCCAAGTTTGGTTGACATTGACGACGATTTTGAAGAGTAACCTTAAGTTAATTTTTGAACAAATTAACCGTTGAAATTATTTATACATGAACAGCGTTTACCGGGAATTTCGAGCAGTTTTACCCAGGCGTGTGAAACAGAGCTTTAACTACAAAGTTCTACCAACTGGAGATGTAGTCCGATGCAGTTACCGCAATAACAGAGGTTAATGATGAGCTTGAGTTAACCATTATCGTTGGAGAAAAAGTTATTCTTGAAGGTTCAACAGCAATTACTTCTGGTTGAACATCGATAGTATTTTCACCATTCTCTTCATAGTCGGATTCCTCATTTGCTCAACATATAAACCAGTTGTAAACAAGGAAATACAAATATAATATGATCGTATATGCGAACCACTCACCAATCAAAAACCTTTGTGTTTATGTTCGGAAGTCTTGATTTAATTAAAGTTTTGCTTGGTTTTTTTGATTGGTGGTTCTTACCGACGTGTTTGTCGATCTATTCAAATTTTTAAATATGAGAATTTGATAACGAGGTTGCTGGATGGAAAATAGGATGGGACATGGTAGACGGACAGTGTCCACGGAGACACTAAATGCTTCGAATAAGGATTTATATCCTAACATTTATTCAATCCTTACAACAATGCCTGTGTCTTCAGCTTCTAGTGAGCGCTTACTCAGCGCTATGTGCCGTATTAAACGCTTCTTACAGGCGATTATGCGGGATGAAAGTGAAACATTCATAATTTCTGAGCAATATGTTAATGCACATTAACACGTGAACCCTTTCCATAGGGAAAAAACACAAAGGCAAACAAAACGGTTACGTAAAATAACAGGAATATAAAATGAGTGAAATTGGACGAGCCGAAAATCCAATTTGCAAGTAAAAACATAACGAGTCAATGCCATGCATGTGGAAAAGATATTCAAAATTTGAACCGCCACTTATTTTACAGGGTACAAGATTCACATGGTAACTTAATGAACATATGTCCAAAGTGTGGGGAAAAACACTCATATGGGGGAACACCTGAAAAGACGCACACACTGCTGGCTACTGGTGTGCTGGACAGACTGGTCAAATTAGCAGATCCATTCTCCGGGAAACACAAGGTAAGATATCTATATAATATAGTTAGTTATCAAATGTACCTGGATCCTAATTTGGTACGCCAGACGCGCGTTTCGCCAACATAAGACTCACCAGTGACGGTCTTTCGAAATAGGTATAAACCAAACAAATACATAGTTGAAGAGCATTGAGCAACCAAAATTCCAAAAAAATGTGTCAAATACGGCTAAGGTAGTCTATGCCTATAGAGGATATGGGAGCTACCATTTGATTTGGGGGGGGGGGGGGGGGGGGGGGTAGGAAGAAAAAATGTGTTCTGCATTTTATTTTTTCAGCTGTAATCTGTCCTGCCTTTTTTTCACTCTGTTCGGTCCTGCCTTTTGTTTTAGTTTTATGTCCTGACTTTTTTTTAACCTAATTTGTCGTACTGACTTTTTTTGCAAGTGTCTCATACTGCTTTTTTTTACTCAAAACTCCTGTCCTGCCTATTTTTTCAAATCATCCTACACCCCCCCCCCCCCCCCTAAAATCAAATGGTAGCTCCCTAAGCACTGACTCGGCTATTTTAAGCAAATTGAAATATCTCAGATTATTGCCACAAATATTCGAATTTATTGAACAATCGAGGAAATGGTGACTATTAGGTACAGCAGAAGACCATTTGTTTACATATGGACAAATACTGTGTATGAAATAAACGTTTTCTTTGTTTTAGAATCAAATTCAAAAGAAGAAGAAAAGAATTCAGGTATGTTATAACTTTTGAAATAAAATGCTTTAATAAAAACTACAGTTAATAATATTTTAAGATACATGTGTAAATCAAGTTATAATTATATTCCAACAGCAGCTTGCTTGATATGCTGGATTCATTGTAAAAAGGTATACTTCATAAACAAACCCGAATACACAAAAGAACACAACGTGGTCTATAAAGCAGCAACCATTTGATTTGGGGGGGGGGGGGGGGGGGGGGGGTAGCCTGGAAACAGTGTCTCCATGATGTTATTATTGATATTATACAAGGTTCTAATGACAACTATCCGCATATCATTTCTGAAAAAAATATGAAACATTGAAATCTTTTTGGTTAATCAAATATTTTTAACATGGTTGAAAGTACAGAAATCTTTAAAATCTTGGGAATATATATAAAAAAAACTGTTCCTATGTTTTTACAGTCACAAGCGTTAATTTTTATATGGAAACACATGTTGTTCTGGTGTTTTTCAATATTTCTTCACAGGTATTGACTTTTTTATCTTTATTCTTTTCAAAGTTGAGGTCTTGAATGTGTATATGTTCCGGACCGTATGAGTATTTGGACCATACGCGTATGGTCATGACCATATGGGTATATACTCGTATGGTCCGACCGTACGCGTATGGTCGGGGTAGTTAACACTCTGTTACAGAAATACTGTTAATACTTCTAACCTCTTCATATGGTATGACCGTTCATTAAAAAGACGCTATCATGTAGGTAATTTTATTTTATATTATAATAAAAAGATAAGCTAAATAAAAATAAGAAGTTTACCATGATAGTTAATTTTACTTAATTGTCAAATTTATAGTAAACACATTTTATACCAATGGCAATATGTTGACTGAAAAAAAATCAAAAATTTCTTTATGAACTGTTACACAAGAAGTCACTGGAAAGTAACACAGTTTATTTAAGTTGTCTTGTGAATATGGTGTATTGCAGTCATTTTACGATATATTTGAAATCTAGAGCTTCTGTAAAAAGAAACCGTAGACATCAGAATGGCAAAAGACCTCAATATCAATGTACGCAGCTGCAAATAGGGTAGCTTTTCACTCGCAAACAAAAGTTGTAACTGAAAAGGATCGTGTACAAGTTTCTTGCAAATGCAAAAAAGCTATGATGCCATGTGGAAGTGAATGTCACCTAAGCCTACATGCAAGAATGTAGCTAGAGACCAAAACTAACTATGACATCTATATTTGACTTTTACGTATTTTTTCGACTATAAAATAGATATATTGTCATGTTATAAACATCACTGTTGTTTTTAGATAAAGTTTTTGTATTTTTATTTAAACGTTTATAATGTAATTTCAAAAAAATACCTATATGGTCCAAATACTCATATGGTCCGACCCGTTAATAACCAAACGAGTATTATACTCATATGGTCCGACCCGTTAATAACCAAACGAGTATTATACTCATATGGTCCGACCCGTTAATAACCAAACGAGTATTATACTCATATGGTCCGACCATACGCGTACGGTCGGACCATATGAGTATACGCATATGGTCATGACCATACGCGTATGGGCCAAATACTCATATGGTCAGTATCTAGAGGTCAAAATAATAATGAATTAAAAAAACTTTAAACATGTTACTAATGGGCTGCCCTCAACTCATTAAAACAACAGAAAGCCTAAGTAATAAAAAAAAAACCATAGCCAGAAATGAGTAGTGGTTTTGCTAATTAATATTCATAATATGTAAATGAGAATTGTACCACGTGATAGTAGTTTGAACAAGACTGGCTTGATAGGCTTGATATCATTAAAATCTTTAAAACACGGATATCATAAGTTGCCCGTCTCAGAGTCCTTATTTACAATCACTTTGATATTTCCGTAAAGTTGTCAGGCGGTTAAAATCAAAACAATGAACGCGAATTTTGTGAATTGTTCGTGCTTTCGTGAGTTTATTCTCCTTGAAATAATGAAATTTTAATTTTACGTGGGAACCTAAAGTTCAACGACTACACATACAAGGTTTGGACTTGCTTATTCTTTGGAAATTCAAGTTTCAAATTTCACCCGGCAACCTGTTTTTGTAATGACATTGTAAGCCAATTTTCAACACGAAGTTTGCAAATTTGACGTTTCAGCCATTTTAGCCTGTATTTTACACTGCAATGTTAAAAGCCTCTCGCTTCGATTTTTAAAATAGCTCAGGAACCTGTATTTTTGCAACAACAGTCATTATGTTTCGTTTAAATGGTGTATATTATTGTGTATATTCATTTTCTGCCCCGGCAACCTGTCTATCACTTAAATCAAAAGTAAAACAGACATTTTTTTTCAAAATTCCCTATCATTCTAATGTAATTTCCGTGACCCGTATCCGATTTCTTTAGTATATTATTCAAATAAGCAAAGTGGCGTTGATTTCTGGATATGCACAACCTAGGCCACACCAATTTGATTACTTGTTCGACGGACCCGCCCGCACCTTTTTTTTTCAAAACAGATTTTTTTTATTTTTATTATATTCCCGCTTTCCGCATCCGGAAATGAAATCATGTCCGTTTCCCGCACCGTTTTTTGTAAATATTTTATAAAGATCTCAACATTTGTTTTTTTAAAATCACAGTCTAGCATTTATATAACGATTTAAAACCTATCAGCACCCTACCACACTGTAAATATCTGCGAGATTATTTGTTTCAGCATGAAACCAATTTATTCTAAGCGGGAGTGCTCCGATATAAATAGAAATACCAGTACAGAAGTTGGTTTCTTTCCCCCTAACTTATATTCCCTATAAAAAAATGTTCGTTGTTAAAATAAAGTACAAAGAACTTCTGAAGGATTTGCCTTCAACTGCAATTATAATGTATGGTGACGGTCATACACGCTGCAGGTTTGTGCACCTGTCCTGGTTGATTCAGAGACCTGTCGTAGCAACAACCATGCTATGGGAGATAATTCATGTATCCAATTTCTTACCTTATTCCCAACAGGCCCCGAAATATATCCATCAAAGTACTGCACAGTGCCGCGTTAATTGGCTTTGTTAAAACGCTCAAAGGATATAAGGTTAAAGACCCGTGGAGAAGCCTTGTGTAAACCCTTACTTGCAAGAATGAGTGACAGGTAATGGCGAGGACAGTTTTAGCAACACTGAAAATATCATGTTTTCCGGAATTATATCGATTACACTATTACCATAGCGATTTCTTGGTAGATTTTGATACATTCTAGACGTTAACATAATTGTTTACCCCTATAAATCCCGTTCTATACATGATAATTAAATTTTTTCATCAAAATCCCAGTGGACTGCATTGAATAGGGTACTCTAAGGGAGGTAATTTGGTCACTTCCGGATTGTAAAAAAATCTTGTTTCCATACAAAATTTACTCATTTGTCACTGTGTTGATGTCTAGATCATAGTTCTGAGCTATTCAAAATAAAAATAGTTATATTTACATTATCATTAATGAAAGACTGTGCACTTAAGTTGAAGGTTTACAGAGTTATAAACTGTAAATTTTTATTTCTACATGAAATTGAAAATGAAAGTTATTTTTTTAGTTAATGATTATTGTAGATTATCTTTTCTTTGGCTTTGTAATTAAAAAAAAAATTGAATCAATGGAAATTATGCTTTCTCTGCTGCTGAGCATAAGTTGCCCCTACCAATATTTATACATAGATGTAAGAATAAATAACACTGACTTGACCATGTCACGTGTTTAACTTAAGTTTTCCTAATATAAAGGTTGATTCTTAGTAACTACTGTCAGTGATACTTCATCTACATTTGGTCTGTTAAAGTGTTTATTATTATTCAGATGTGCATGGGTGTCGGGGATATCTCACCTGACCTTGACCAGGGTACAGTGGCAGTGGTTAGAATTAATATTTTTATGCTGAATGAATATTTCTATGGAGCCATGTACCGTATGTGTGTTAACTCTTGTTTTATACATTGATTTTGTTTATTTTATAGTCAAAATCCAATAATAGTCCACATGACTCATCTGACAATGACACGGATTACAGACTTGATGCAGTTACTGCCGGCAAACTGAGGAGGCTTCAGTTAAAAGGTTAAATAATATTTAATTGAATAAGCTTCAAAATACGTCCACATTTTAAAATGACATAGTTAAAATATAGTAGTTTAAAACACCACACTTGGATACAATATGACATATTTCATTCTTATTTACTATCCTCATTCTACTTTGTTGTTGTACAGTTGTAAAGGCTCAGTTTTTTGGTAATTTTTCACCCTGTTTGAAAGAAATTTAAAATGTTGAAATGAAAATTTGACAAATCCTTTGGATTTTTCTCAGGTTTTCTAATATGTATTTTCTGACAAAATGAGAATGAGTAGACTTTTAATCATGGATTACCTATGTTTCTATTTTTGTATATTTTAGTTCTTAGAGAAGCAGAGACAAGTTCTGAAAGTGATAATTTGGTGTTCGATACTAGTCCCTACAAACAGGAAAAAAAACCATTGGCCAGAAAAAGATATTTTACAAATACATGTAGTGAAAAAAAGGTAAATACATTAATAAAGGCAATAAATAAAATTGAGAATGGAAATTGGGTGTGTCAAAGCGACAACAACCGGATCATAGAGCAAACAACAACCGAAGGCCACCAATAGGTCTTCATTTTAGCGAGAAACTCCCGCACCCGGAGGCGTCCTTCAGCTAGTCCCTAAACAAATATGCATACTAGTTCAGTGATAGTGGACGTCATACTAAACTCCGAATTATACACAAGAAACTTAAATAAAAAATCATACCAGACTAACAAAGGCCAGAGGCTCCTGACTTGGGACAGGCGCAATTTTGCGGCGAGGTTAAACATGTTTTTTTGATATCTCAACCCTCCCCCTATACCTCTAGCCAATGTAGAAAAACAAACGCACAACAATATGTACAATAAAACTCAGTTTAAGAGAAGTCCGAGTCCAATGTCAGAATATGAAACAAAAGAAAATAAACAAAAAGACAATAATACATTAATAACAACAGACTTCTAGCAGTTACTGACATGCCAGCTCAAGACCTCAATTAAACTGATTGAAAGATTATGTCTACATAATATGAATATCATGCACACACATGTATTTAATTCATTTATTACTGTTTTTATATAATGGCAAACAATAGTCTGTCATACTTTGTACTTGCAATATCTTCATCTGCATCGTCCGTCTTTCCGTCTGTCCAAAGAAATAATGGTTTCAGTGATCTTACTTGAGTACCTTTTCAACAGTCCTTGAGAAATTTAAACACAATGTTTTTGAAGATAATAAAATGTCTGGTATTGACTTTGTCGATTTTGTATCCTGCTGTTCCAAGTGTAGCCCTTTTTCTAATACTATATGCAATAGGTCAACTATATTTGGTGTACGGATATATTTATGATCTATATGTCAGTCGCGCTGGTTTTATTTGACCTTGACCTCATTTTCACGGTTCATTGCTCAGTGTTAAGTTTTTGTGTTTTGGTCTGTTTTTCTTAAACTTTAAGCAATAGGTCATCAATATTAGTTGTATGGAAGAATTGTTAGCTGAACATGCCTGTCTGGCATGGTTCATCTGATCTTGACCTCATTTTCATGGTTCAATGGTCAATGTTTAGTTTTCTTGGTTAATGTTAAGTTTATGTGACAGTTGTAATAACGCTTTATATTTAGGACTATCAACATAATATCAATGATAAGTAAAGAAGGCGAGACATTTCAGCGTGTGCACTCTTGTTTTTTTTATAGTTAATTCTTTTAATTGTAAATAATAAATTAATGGTATATTTTTATATGTCTGTCCGTCTGTCTTTCCTGCGCTGAAACCATTTGACTGATTTTAATCAAACTATTTTTTAAATGTTTTGTGTTTAAATTTTTGGTGGAATATTTGTTTGTGTATTACAGACATATCATTAACTTTCCAATCCCATTAGGTCAAAGCATCTACAAGTAAAGAAAGATTTGTGACAGAAATAACAGCATTAAGGGTGCGTATGAAATACCTTCGCATTGAAAATCAAAAACTGAAGTATAGGTTATTGAGAAAAGTTAAAAACGTAAACAAAAATTGGACAGAATAGACAATTGTATTAAAACAAATAATTTTAACATGTTGTAATACTAATATTTAAAGTAAATCGTCATGTCTGATTACATGAGTAGAATTGGTCTATCAGAAAATCATCTGTCAACAAATTGTATACAATGCTTGAAAAATCCTCTACAAAATGGACTTGTATATGAACTTTTTGGTTATGCGAAAAGAACTACAAACACACCAACAGAAGCAGTTGCAAACTATTTATCACAGTTACTTGGCATTGATTGCAGTAGTATTCCTATTCCAGCTCTAAATACGAAAATAAATCGTTTATGTAATAATTATCGATCAAAAAGTGGAAAGGGCCGAGTTCTTCTTCTCCAAAAAGAGTTTGTTGTACCAACTATTACATCCTCAACCATGTCTGCTGTAGAAGCAAGTGTTCTATCTGAATTTTTTGCCTAACTGCAGTGTGCGGACAGTACCATAGAGAAGCAGCAGTGTACCATAGCAAACTTGAGAAAAGAGAAAAAAGGACTTCAAAGAAAAGTACGATCATCTAAAATGAAAAAAACAAAAACTTTAGTGATGGTTAAAAAGACCCCTATTAAAACTTCAAATAAAAGGTTTAATTTACTGGAGCAGAAGCGACAATTGCGTGTGTTGAATCGTAATTTGAAATTGGATAATAAACGGCTTGCAAATGAAAAAAATGAGAAAGAAAAGATAATTGAATATCTGCAGTTTGAATTAGACAAAAAAGATGGAGAAATGATGTCCAAAAAAGATGAGTATGAAACTAAATTGCAAAATTACGAGAAATTGAAATCTGAACAGAAGAATTTAGTTGAGGAAAACAACTATTTACGTAATATTCTTGAGGATAATGAACAATTAGAACTCTATAATTTAGAAAATCGTTACACAACTAGCGCTGTTGAATGTGTTATGAATTTATTAAATTTTAATATTGCTGCTTCTAAGATAGGTCGTGTTATAGAAACAGTGTGTTCTCTATGCAAACATATTTAAAATCATGATGAAGGGGAATGCGGTCTTCTAAAGTCAAAAGAAAAATTATGTAGGACAAAAAGAATGTACAATTCACCGTGTGAGAAGTTAAGTAAATGTGTAGAAGTGAGTAAAACTGAAGGCTTTAAAAAATCGAAATCGAAGGGTACAACATCTCAGTCATCTGCAAAATACTCACAGAACTAGGCGAACTTTCAGTTAATCAAAGTTTTGACAATCCAATAGGAGGAACAATGGGGAATATTGATCTAATGAATGATCATCATGCTTTTTTCGTACCACAGACAAAGTGCATTCGATTTTCAAGAAGAGTCTGACACAGAGATTACAGAAACATCAGAAAACAAACTACAGAGCATTGTGGAGTCATCAATTAGACGTAAATACAAACAAAATATAAGTTAAGTTTATGATACTAGTAGTGAATCGGCTGGTACGTCTACAACAACAGAGTCGAAGATCTTTCACTGAGGATGAAGCGTCAATACTCGGTAGACTCTGTGAAACCACTATTAACTCCAGACAAATAACAAGAGCATCCTTTATGGACGTACTACACTACAGTACAAGGTCGTTTACTACTCCTCGGTCTTAAAGTTAAGTTCGCGGGAAAAGACTCATGGAAAATGATCAGACAGGATCCACAACGAAAGAATAAAAAAGAAATGAATAACTGGATAGGATTCACGAATTATAAAGAAGATTCTATTCTTACTGATGAAAATGGAGATAATCTTGCTAAGCGAGTTGATAATGATAAAGAAGATCATATTCTTACTGATATAAATGGAGATAATCTTGCTAAGCCAGTTGATAATGATAAAGAAGATCATATTCTTACTGATGAAAATAGAGACAATCTTGCTAAGCCAGTTGATAATGATAAAGAAGATCCTATTCTTACTGATGAAAATAAAAATATTCTTGCTTAGCCAGTTGATAATTATAAAGAAAATCCTATTCTTACTGATGAAAATAGAAATATTTTTGCTAAGCCAGTTGATAATTATAAAGAAAATCCTATTCTTACTGATGAAAATACAAATATTCTTGCTAAGCCAGTTGATAATGATAAAGAAGATCATATTCTTACTGATGAAAATAGAGATAATCTTGCTAAGCCAGTTGATAATGATAAAGAAGATCATATTCTTACTGATTAAAATATAAATATTCTTGCTAAGCCAGTTGATAATGGTAAAGAAGATCATATTCTTACTGATGAAAATGGAGATAATCGTGCTAAGCCAACAATAAAAAAAAATGATTTAGGGACAGTAAACAATGAAACAGTTCAAACTGATGACTTAGAGGCAGACCAGTTTTTACGATGTAAGCAACATAATAAAGTTTATATAAGATGGGTTCTTAAATCAAATGAAAAAATAACTAAGCAGAAAAAAGGCACTAGAGTTTATAACTCCTACCATGCTTGTTACTTTAATGGGCAGCAAAACATAAAGTTGAAAAAATTGATGGCATTAGGGAAAAGGGAGATGACAAACATAACACTGAAGTAATTGGTAAAATATAAGGTGATTGATTGATTGATTGTTGGTTGCTTTACGCCGCATTAGCACAAAAAGGCTATATCGCGGCGAGAGCTAATGCGAATATTTTTACAATTTAAAGCATATTTTTAAAATAAGACAAAAGGTTCTTCAAAATACTAAAATTCTTGACTAAAGCAAATTGAGTATATACAAATAAAAATCAACAGTAAAATAACGTGATAAAAATTAAAATCGATTTAAATATAATAACAAAAATTTAAAATCACAAAAATACTGAACTCAGAGGAAAATCAATTTGAAAAGTCCATAATCACATGGCAAAATCAAAAAACAAAACGCATCAAAAACGAATGGACAAGAACTGTCATATTCCTGACTTGGTACAGGCATTTTCAAATGTAGAAAATGGTGGATTAAACCTGGTTCTATAGCGCTAACCCTCTCACTATAATAACAGTCTCATCAAATTCCGCTACATTTACATGATGCGTTAAATAAACAGTCGCAATTAATAAAATAGTCAAACTATGGGTACATCAGTCATCATCGTATAACAATTTAACAGGACACAAAAACATCTATCTACGAACACATGGATTGATTTGAGTGTCTGACGTCAGAAAAATTATATACGTCACATAAATGTGTCGTTCAATGTGCATACAATAGTTATCAAAAGTACCAGGATTATAAACAATTTTGAAATTTAAATAGGCAACAAACGCATACAGGGTTAAAAAAATCAAAAGTATGTAAGAATTTTTATATTCTATAATAAATTCCAATTTCTTTTAAAAAAGCAACAATATTTGTAAATGGAACATTATTAAATAAATCATACACATTATTGACATTGAAATGCTTCTTACGAATATCAGCAAAGTCAATACAATTAATTAAAACATGTTTAATAGTATACTTGCAGTTGCAAGGAACACATTGTGGTTCATCTTCATTTTTTAAAAGATACTCGTGTGTTATTCTAGTATGACCAATACGGCATCTAGTAATAACACACTGATCTTTTCTGCACATAATATTATTAAAAGGTTTGCCTAAATTAGGTTTAATTTCATGCAATTTATTATCATCTTTTTTACTCCATTTATTTTTCAATACATTAAAAACATATTCCCTAATATTAGATTTAAAATCAGTATATGGTATAAATGGTAAATCCTTAAAACTAATTTAACTTCTGCGGCACTTGATTTTGTTTTGTACAGGAGTACATTTAATTAAGGACACGCAATACTTAAAATTCTTATGAAATGTGTCAGCACTCGACTCATTATGTCGAGCGAACAACTAGTTATGTCGAGCGCTCGACTTAATAATATATATATTAGGATATAATGAGAGGAATAGGTTAAAAGAATTAGGAAAAGGTTTTCTAAGGACTAAGAAATATAGGTAATAATAAAGAACTTCTGGATTGTTACTTACGTATGGCCCATTTATACTTCAAAGCGATTTTTACAATTATCCACCTTTCCTTATCCCATGTTTCCTATTTTTTCAAAAAGTTAAAATATTGTATGGAACCATGATATGATAGATCGTTTTTTGGGGTGTTTGGAATTAATATATTCACTTTAGTTCACAAGAGCGGATTCATGCATAGTCGATCTACTGGGCTGGATCATCTTGATGTGTTTGTGTTAAAGAGATATTGCCAAGTTATAATATTAAAAAAAAACTATTTTTTCCCGCTGCTGAGATCAGAAAAGGAATATTTGAGCCCCGGCCTTTTTTTTTTACAGGGTTAGTCCTAGATCCAGCGATATTTCAAAATGGCTTTGCGTATTTATTCCAATGGTTAGTTGAATTATTTGGATGTTGGGATCTTCTTCATTCTCAGCAAAGAGGTTTGATTGAAGTGGTGTCCGACATTCCTTTCTCCAACATCTCCAGTGAATCTTCGCCGCTGTTTTCTTATTTTTCTGATACCGAAAGTTGTTGTAAATTAAAACCTTCCCCCCTTTATCGCCAGCTAGGATGTATGCCACCTTAAGAATACACGTCCCATCCCTAAAATAGAGAAACTTCCGAAAAAGGTGGTTGACAACCTCCGATATGCATTACAGTGATTCCCTATAAACAATTTACACAATGCTTGTGTCAGAACCGGATAGTATGTAATACTATTTGCTACTATGGGGGTGTTGAGACCATATAAAAAAAGTATGCGTGTTTCTGGTATCAGCCTACCTTCCCTCGTTTTTGATGCCTACCCTAGCCTTTTTATGAACGAACAGAGGACGTGGTTGTAAGGGGTAGTGTAGGCAGGAGGTTGGAACTTCGGGGATAAAATACCCTAGTCCACCCCCTGATAAAATGTCATAAAAGTTAGGCAGCAACCATTTGATTTTCTGGGGGGGGCTTTGGTTTTTTTTTCTGTACAAACTTTTTTTTTCGCCTGCGGCGAAAAACAATCTATTTTTTTCGCGACAAGTCGAAAACAATTTTTTTCTTTCAATTTTAGCATAACATATAGTGGCAGCTGAGGGTGAAACAAACAATTTTTTTTTCTCAGAATCAAAAACAAATTATTTTTTTCTCCAAAAACTGGAAACAAACTTTTTTTTCCAAAAAAAACCATAGCCCCCCCCAGAAAATCAAATGGTTGCTGCCTTAAGACATTTACTTTAACATATTGGTATATATTCTGTTTTCATTCAAACCCGCCATTTAATGTTTTCAATGGCTACAGTTGAGCGTGATTTCCACTGGTTTAAAAAAAAATACAGCTGTCAATTGTAAAGAAAAAAATGTCTCTCCATCCTGAAACCGTTTTTCTCCCCGCTCCACGTCCCTTTTGCCCCCGCTTCCCGCCCCTTTGGTCACCTCTACCCCCTGTCCACCCTCTTCCGGCCGTCCCATTCAACCTGATTCCTGTCCCTCACTCCCGGGTTCCCGTCTCATGCTCTCCTGGTTCCCCGTCCCTTGTCTCCCGATTCCCGCCCAATATCTCCCGGGTTCCGATCCTGTATGAGAGGGAGATGATTATTAACGGAGTATTACCGACTAGTACCCTTCGGACCATTGGCCCTTCGGACTATTGAACCTTCGGACCATTGGCCCTTCGGACTATTGACCCTTCGGACTATTGACCTTTCGGACTATTGACCTTTCGGACCAATGAACTGATCCAGCCAAATACGGCATTGTGTTTATGCCCGGGAAAAGAACATCCTTATTATATAGAACAATTCATACTATTGCAAACAGTAAATTTTAACAAATGAATATGAAAGAGATTGAAACTGAAGTATTAACTAATTACATAAAACTAAACCCGAATACACAATGCTATGTTCAACACAACATAGACACACTTGAATCAGTCCAGGCGTCAACGCAATTAAAAAATGACGTCACATACGATGGCGAAAAGGCACAAACGTTATGCCACATTTGAATTTGTGAAATTTAGAAACAGCATGACGTCACATATGAAAAACTATAATTCAAAAGTGAGATAGAATTAGGATTGATTTAAGATTATATTAGAACTAAATACTGATAATTCATTTCAACCAAATGCATATTAATTGATACCGTTAATTTTATTGCAATACTTATTAATAGCAATTAACTGTTATATATATATATATATGTCCAGTTTGTGATGAATCCAACTCCAAACGTAAATAATCGAACAAAATCAAATATAATTAAAAACCAATTGTTCAGAGAACAATTGAAGGTCTTTCCATCAAAACAATGTATTTTGATATGAAAAGTTGTGAAACTAAGTTTAAAATGTCATTTCAATTGTCAAATGATAGCTCCTAGTAAGCTGATTCCAAAAATATATTGGTTCCATACATTTTTTTTTAAATAAGGGAGATAATTTGTTACTTCCGGTTTGAAAAAATGTTACTTCCGATTATATTTAAACATTTACTTGACACTGATTCCAAAAATATCTGGTTCTATATACTTTTATATTAATAAAGTACAAAAAAATAGCTATTTCCGGTTTACAAAAGGTCACTTCCGGTTGTTTTTTACAAGGTTAAATGGTTTGATACCTTTTTCTAAAAGTTGTATATCTTTATCATGTATACATATAGAATAAAAGCAAAGGTCAAAATCTAGAACGTCAAATTAAGCTATGACCTTGAGATCAATTTCAAGGTCATAAACCAAGGACCTCAAATCAAAAGACCATAGGTCTTAATTATATTTAGTTAATGAGTTATATCACCAAACGCGTATTTTTAAATACAAGAGGGGAGAAAACTCCCTTTTGCATTCAACGTACGCTTGCAATCAAAATTTACATCTTACGACATGTCGCAACTAACAATTTAGTAAAAATAATTTGTTGATATCTTATACAGTCTTTGGATATAAGTGAAAATAAGCCAAATTCAAATATATGAATATGACCTTGACCTTTGACCTTGACCTAATTTTCATTTTTTGGGACCAAGGACCTCAAATCAAAAGATCCTAGGTCTCTATCACTTATGATTTATAAGATAGAAATTCATATCACTTATATCATATGCATAAGGGGAAATAACTCTCATATGGAGCGGTCATATCGCTTCGGTCAAAATAGGACAAATCATGCGAAGGATATAACGAGCAATTTTGTAGAATAAATTTGTCATAATCTTTTACGGTTGCGAAGGAGATGCGCTAACAAGGAAAACAGTGTTTGGGGAGATAACTCCTACAAAGAAAAGTATTCGTTTACGCAGGGTAAATTTCAAAAGCGCATAAACTGTTCGATATCATATACCAAATATCTAAGCGACATATTGCGAAACAAATGTTTATCGCAAGAACAAAATTAGGCGGAAGAAAAAAAAAAAAAAAAAAATAATCAGAAGAAAAACAATAGGTCTTTCCACAGAAAAGTGGAAAGACCTAATAAATAAAGACTGATTATTTTTTCTATCTGTAACACCTAAATGTAATAAAAAGACGTCAACACATTTGACAAAATCCGATGAGAATTACAAATATAACATTAAACATGTAAACTAAATACATGAATTTGGGATAAACAAGTACAGAAACATGTCGTATAGTAATGCGAATTCACATTCAGCAAAACAGTCACAATCGGGAATAAGTCACGTTTGGTAATTAAAAGATTAGACGACATAATGACAAACCACAATCTACCATGTGGTAAAAATGTCCTTAGCTAGTTTGTTTAAAGAGACATCATATGAATCCACCAATTCGTGATGCTGTCCATAAACTTTTCGGAGTGTCAATTTTAATCTGTACTCCTCATAACTTTGTTGGGGCAGTTTCTGCGTAAGGAGCACACTCCTGTATATGAAGTACTTATAGTGTGAACAAGCACGTGAATAACGTATCAATTGTGATATGTAAACACCATACGAAGGGACAGAGGGTATGTTACTGCTGAGAAATGGGAAATTGATAATTGGGAAGTTGAAATCGTCCCGTTTATCATAGATTTTCGTGTGAAGTCGTCCATCTAGGTCAATATTGATGAAAAGATCAAGGTATGAAGCAGTCCTTCTAGTATTAGTAGTATCCTTAATTTCAAGTTCACTTGGATATATGAGATGTAAGTATTGGCTGAAGTATTGGTTGTTCAATGATAAAACATCATCAATATATCGGAAAGTCAAATTAAAGAATTTCGCAAAGTGCTTTTTCTTTTTGTCTTTTAGAAGGTTCTGAATAAATTCTGCTTCATACGAATACAAAAACAAATCAGCCAGCAGGGTTGCACAATTAGTACCCATTGGAATACCGACTGTCTGTTGAAATATAAATCCTCCAAGCTCAACAAATATATTGTCGATCAAAAGTCCAGCATTTTAATAATATCATTTCAGTATAGTTTCTGGAAGATTCAGTGTGATTCTTCACAAAATATGAATTATTGTATCCCAAAACAAGAAATTTGAATCTACGACTCCCATTTTTATAGAAAAAGCTCTGTTTGTGAGATGGTGAAATTATCATTGTCAATACATATGAGAAAATTATCTTGATCAAATGACCGATTTAAGGAATAATGGAAATCTAAATGCAAGTTTAACAGATTTAGCCAAAAAAGCTAGGAAAGCTCTGTTTTCATTAAAAACACATGCAGCCTTTTTGGGAAATTTTCCTGTTAATGTATCCTGTAATCGTTTTGATTCTCTTATAAAACCAATTTTAACATATAATGCTGAAATATCATACATGGATACATGTCAATCTTATTATAGAGCAAAAGGCAGATTAAAATCCCAAAACAAAGATATAGATAATTTCCAATATTTGGATAAGACTCCCTTCGAAAAGGTTCATGTTAATTTCTGTAAATATATTTTAGGTACTAAAAAAACACCTGCTAATTTAGGTGTAAAAGCTGAACTTGGTAGACAACCAACAGAAAAATATATAAAAACACAAGCAATTCTTTATTGGGCTAGATTAAATACTGAAAACATAAACCCATTGCTAAAAGAAAGTTATACATTAAGTAAACACCTTGATTCACAAGGAGTTTATACTTGGTCCACTTTTATAAAAGATTCAACACAAGAAATGAATATTGATATACAATAAGTAATGTCCTGTCAAAATATGGAACAAGTTAACAAACTAAAGAATTGGATTAAGAATATTACAAGTAAATTTTATTCAGAACTACTGGAAAATAAAATTAATAGTTTGAATGAAAATAACAAACTTTTTCTTTACAAAAATATTAAAGTCAAACAAGACCAAGAATTTTATCTAAAATATCACAATTTTGAAACTAGACGTTTATTTACAAAAATTAGAATAAGTGACCATAATTTGCTTATTGAGAAGGGCAGATATCTAAAAATACCTCGAGACAATAGAACATGTCCAACTTGTAAAACCTTACCATTATCACTGGAAAAAAAATACACTACATGTACATTTACAATATTACATGTAGGATTATAACAACTGTAAATTCATAAATTATTGGGTGCATTTATTATTGCCATTGTGCAATTGAAGACTGAAATTAGATTTAAAAGTGTTGCCATTGTTATGATATTGTAATTATTGTATTTATTTATGTTGGTCTAATTTGTGTTGTATGGCCTGATAGTTGTTTACAGAATAATCTTAGAACTGTGCAGTTTAGAAATCACTGGAACAATTACAGAATGATTGGAACTTTCCAGAATGATCCTAATAAAAGATGCGTTATATAAACTTCTACATTTTACTAGAAAGTTCCATTGTAACTTTCTAGGATGTTCCAGTATAGATTGTTCTAGAATTTTCCTTGACAATTATATAGATACCGACACTAAAATTAAACACTCACTCTTACTCTTGGACTTGAACTTAGACATCGATAGACATTAATATTCATAGCATTTGGATTGACACTTTTATTCTACAAACAACATCATACTGGATTGTGACCGTAATATTCAGATTGGATTCCGAAAGATATCCGGATACAGATAAAGATAAAAGATTGGACTCATATTTTGACAGTTAAGTTGACAGTAATATTTGTGTAATACTTCTTGTAAACTTTTGTATAATAAATCTTGTTAATTTTTATAATTGATTTGTGTCTTTTGTTGGCTACAATTTAAAGGCGATTTCTGGCCGTAACAGAAATTGGGGGCTCGTCCGGGATAACGAAAATATTCAAAATTTATTCAGTATTTTTAGTATAACTAGCCAACAAAATTCTACAAAATGGCATTTGATGCCGGTAAATTTTTGAAAACGCCAGACCTGGAGGGGTTTGATAATTTAAAGAAAGAGGAATTAGTGTTGCTTGCTAAACATCTGAAATTGATTTTTAAGGTATCTATGAGAAAACAAATTATAAAAAATTTGGTAATAGACAAATTAGTTGACGCAGAAATTTTAGGTGAAGAGGCTCTTGAACTTAAGGTCGAAAATGTTGACGCCTTTAAATTAAAACAGCTTGAATTAGAACATGAACTTAAATTAATAGAACTGGAAATGAAGGAGATGGAGAAAATAAAAGTAAAAGAACTTGAAATGAAGGAAAGATTGGAAATGGATAAAAAGGAAAAAGAAGATGAATTTAAATTAAAAGAACTTGAAATGAAGTTAAAAGAACTTGAAATGAAGGAAAGGCTAGAGATGGAGAAAATGAAAATTGAAATGGTCAAGGAAGAGAGCAACACTAAAGTCCAGCCGAAATCAGAATATTTTGATGCAGCAAAAAATATACGTTTGGTTCCCAGATTTTGTGAAAAAACAGTCGATAAATATTTTCCACAGTTTGAAAAAAATGCTCATAATTTGAATTGGCCAAAGCCATATTGGACTACAATGCTACAAAGTGTTTTGGAGGGTAAGGCCGCTAAAATATACTCCGCACTTCCATCAGAAAAAAGTTTTGATTATGACACGGTGAAACAGGAAGTTTTGAAAGCTTATGAGCTAGTACCAGAAGCATATAGACAGAAATTTAGATCTTATTAAAAAGTTTGATTCGCAAACCTATGTGGAATTTGCTCGGGAAAAAGAAGATCTATTTGATAAATGGCTTACTTCAAAGAAAACAGATAACAATTTTGATAACCTAAGACAATTGATGTTATTAGAAGAGTTTAAACAATGTGTTCATTTTAGACTTAAAAACACATTTAGACGACAAAACTGTTGGGACAATACATGATGCAGCTGTGATTTCTGATAATTATACCCTTTCACATAAAAGACGTTTCAAGGGTCAAAATGTTAATACTTCAAGTGGAAATTACAAAAATCAAAGCACTGAGCGTACTGATAGTAAGCCTGTTGCACAGAATAAGAGTCAGTCCAGTCATAATATGTCTAGTCCAAAATTTTATACTTTTGAGAAGAAGTCACTGATTTGTGCTTATTGTAAGAAAAATGGTCACCTGATGGCTGATTGTTTTATACTCCAGAAGAAGAATGGACGAGATAATAAGCCGAAGTCCAGTGCTTGTACGACACCTTATATTACCAGTACGTTGGAATGTCCTGCGAGTCAGGCTTTTAAGTCCAGTTTTTGTGATAACATGGAGGAATATAAACCCTTTATGTCTGATGGGTTTGTTTCTATTGTTGATAATACCACTCTTCAGCCTATTCAGATTTTACGGGACACTGGAGCTTCTCAGTCTTTATTGTTAGAAGGTGTGTTGCCTTTGTCCGAGAAGACTTCTGTTGGTGCCTCCGTTTTGTTACAAGGTGTAGAGTTAGGTTGTATAGATGTTCCTCTCCATCGTATTTATCTGAAGTCAGATTTGATAACTGGACCAGTTATTGTGGGTGTTCGTCCTAATCTCCCTGTTGAGGGTGTTACGTTATTGCTAGGAAATGATCTAGCTAGGAACAAAGTGGTTGCTGAACCAATTGTTACCAGTGAACCGGTGGTGGATGTTAAATTACCTGAAGATGATGCTGAATTGTATCCAGCTTGGGTTGTAACTAGGGCGATGGCTAGAAAACAACAAGATGAGGAGATTTGCAAGAACACCAGTTTGATTATATGGACCTTTCTGATACTTTCCTAGCCGACATTGAAGGTCCTGGTAGCTCCGAAAAGGCCATAATAAGACCACCTAATGTTAACAAGAATGTAATTATGCCATGGCCAGACGTAAACAGCGAGGTTCTTCAGCTCTGCAAGAGGGCTCAACCACAGGAGGAAGCAGACAAAGTGTATGAATGCTATTTCCATCAGGACGGCATTTTAATGAGGAAGTGGAGGCCTCCTGGTGCTACCCCAGAGGAGGAATAGAGAGTGGTATACCAAGTGGTGGTGCCTAAAGTTTATAGGCAAGAAATTATGGGTCTTGCCCATGACACACCCTTGGCTGGACACTTAGGTATAAGGAAGACTTGCCGTAAGATATTGCAGCATTTCTACTGGCCCAGACTTCGAAATGATGTCGCAGAATACTGCAAATCATGCCATATATGCCAGGTTGTTGGTAAGCCTAACCAGAAAATACCACCAGCACCACTTCTGCCTATTCCAGCCTTTGACGAACCTTTCAGCAGAGTTCTAATTGACTGCGTTGGACCTTTGCCAAAAACCAAAACTGGCAATGCGTATTTATTGACAATCATGTGTACATCCACTCGCTTTCCTGAGGCTATTCCGCTAAGAAATATCAAGACACCTACTATTGTCAAAGCACTTATCAAATTTTTCACATTAGTAGGACTTCCTAAGTCTATACAGTCCGACCAGGGATCAAATTTCATGTCAGGTTTATTTCAGCAAGTCGTGTACCAGTTAGGGATTGCTCAGTATAGATCAAGTGCGTACCATCCAGAATCTCAAGGTGCCTTAGAACGTTTTCATCAAACATTGAAGAACATGATTAGAACTTTTTGTCTTCAATTTGACAGAGACTGGGATGATGGAGTTCACTTTCTACTTTTTGCAGTTCGAGAGGCTGTTCAAGAATCCCTTGGATTTAGTCCCTTTGAGTTGGTATTTGGCCATACTGTAAGGGGACCGTTAAAATTGATTAAGGAAAAGTGGCTTACTGAACATACTGACTTGAATCTTTTAGACTATGTATCTAGATTTAAAGAAAAATTGTATACTGCTTGTCAAATTGCTCAGAAAAACTTAAAAAATGTACAGAACAAGATGAAAATTTGGTATGATAAAGATGCCAGGGATAGAGTTTTTGAGCCTGGTGATAAGGTACTTGTATTTTTGCCAGTCCCTGGACATCCTTTACAGGCTAAATATTGTGGTCCTTATACAATAGAGAGTGAAATCAATGATTTGAATTATATTGTAAAAACTCCAGGTCGGCGTAAACAAAACAGAGTGTGTCATATTAATATGTTAAAACCATATTTTGAGCGTACTAATGAATGTGATAGTAAACCAGTTGCCACTTTAGGCATGGTTAAATTTGAGAACAATCATGACAAACCAGATGTAATTGAACCACCTTTTAGTTCTAAAACTTTGGAAGAGACAGTTAGATTGAAAAATTCAGAAATTTTCTCAAATTTAGACTCAAAACTTGCACATCTGTCTTTTGATCGTAGAGAAGAAATAAAAACTTTGGTATTTTCTTTTAAAAATCTTTTTCCAGATGTGCCAAACAAAACCACTGCTGTTTGTCATGATGTTGATATAGGAGATGCTTCTCCAATTAGGCAACATCCTTACCGGCTCAATCCACTCAAACTTGAAGCTATGAGAAAAGAAATTAAATATATGCTTGACAATGATATTATTGAGCCGAGTAACAGTGAATGGAGCTCTCCTCGTCTCCGTGTGCCAAAACCAGATAAAACCTTTCGTTTCGTGACTGATTTCAGAAAAGTAAATTCAGTCTCAAAATCTGATTCCTATCCGATTCCAAGGATAGACGATTGTATTGACAACATTGGTCAAGCAAAATTTGTGAGCAAATTTGATTTGTTGAAAGGTTATTGGCAAGTTCCATTGACACAGAGAGCTCGTGAAATATCAGCTTTTGTTACACCAGATGGCTTATTTCAATATACTGTAATGCCATTTGGCATGAAAAGTGCACCAGCTACATTTCAAAGAATGATCAATAATGTTATAAAAGATTTAAACTGTTGTTATGCTTATATTGATGATCTAATTGTATGTAGTGATAGCTGGGAACAGCATTTAACACATTTGTATGATACTTTTGATAGATTGTCACAATCAAATTTGACTATTAATCTTGGTAAAAGTGAATTTTGTCAGGCCACTGTTGATTATTTAGCGCATACAGTTGGCCAAGGTCAAGTGAAACCTATTATGGCTAAAGTGGAAGCCATTTCCAAATTTCCCCCTCCTACAAATAGAAAACAACTTATGAGATATTTAGGCATGATTGGATTTTACAGAAAATTTTGTCGAAAAGATTCTAAATTTATCTGGAGTGAAAATTGTCAAAACGCTGTTGAAAATAGCAAATCACTTTTAATTAATAGTCCAGTTCTGATTACTCCAGACTTTGAAAAACAATTTAAACTTGCCGTTGATGCAAGCGATGTAGGAATTGGAGCTGTTTTATATCAAGAGACAGATGATAATGTTGAGAAACCTATATCATATTTTTCTAAGAAATTAGATAAACATCAGAAAAATTATTCAACTATTGAAAAAGAGTGTTTTGCAATGTTGTCAGCACTTCAACATTTTGATATATATTTGAATCCCACTGTATCTCCTATTCTTGTTTGTACTGATCATAATCCTCTCACCTTCATACATAAAATGAGAAACAAGAATCAGAGGTTGACTAGGTGGAGTTTATTGTTACAGGAATATGATGTAATTGTAAAACATATTAAGGGTAAAGATAATGTAATAGCAGATGCTTTATCCAGAGCTTATTAAAACACTTTGTATATACTATGTATTTTTGTTCATATTATTCATGATAAGTTTTTGTTACACTAAAACATCTTTTAAGGGGGAAGGTGTTATGATATTGTAATTATTGTATTTATTTATGTTGGCCTAATTTGTGTTGTATGGCCTGATAGTTGTTTACAGAATAATCTTAGAACTGTGCAGTTTAGAAATCACTGGAACAATAACAGAATGATTGGAACTTTCCAGAATGATCCTAATAAAAGATGCGTTATATAAACTTCTACATTTTACTAGAAAGTTCCATTGTAACTTTCTAGGATGTTCCAGTATAGATTGTTCTAGAATTTTCCTTGACAATTATATATATACCGACACTAAAATTAAACACTCACTCTTACTCTTGGACTTGAACTTAGACATCGATAGACATTAATATTCATAGCATTTGGATTGACACTTTTATTCTACAAACAACATCATACTGGATTGTGACCGTAATATTCAGATTGGATTCCGAAAGATATCCGGATACAGATAAAGATAAAAGATTGGACTCATATTTTGACAGTTAAGTTGACAGTAATATTTGTGTAATACTTCTTGTAAACTTTTGTATAATAAATCTTGTTAATTTTTATGATTGATTTGTGTCTTTTGTTGGCTACAATTTAAAGGCGATTTCTGGCCGTAACACCATATTGAGAAAAACCATATTGATATCAGTGTTATGGTCAGTGTTTGGAAATATTTTGATAAATTCTGTGTTAATTATTACCCTAACCCAGATACAAATGAAATACTTGTTTTCATACTAAACAATATATTTATCAAGTCAGATTTCTAGTATCAAAATTTTAGTCAATCAACATCTTTATAAAACATAAGATGTGGGTTATAAGTGCATCTGCCAATGGGACAACTCTTCATGTAAGTCACAATTTGAATAAAGGTCAAAGAATAGCCTTCAACACTGAACCTACATGTAGCATGAATATGGCTTTAAAATAAGCATTTGACGTCCAATTTACAGAGGTATATGTATGTTGTATTGATAAGAAGAAATGAAATTAAAGCTGCACATGGTTTTGTTATATTTGTTATAATTTTATAGAGGTAATTCATTAAAAAAATATTGGTAAGTTGAATGCTGTGCTTGATATATATTATACCAGCTTTTTACGGTAAGATTTATCAACTTACATAACACAAGTGCATCCACCACTTCTGAAATGGCCCTCTGTTCCAACAATAACCCAGGGGTTGTAAGGGTTTTCTGACTGCCTTGTCTCGGGAACACATGCTGCTCTAACATAAAAATATTCAGTGTTGATGATTCTGTGCAATTTAGATTGCATTCTTATTGTAGACTAAATGTGCTGTGTAAGCTATATCTTTGTCATGCTTTTTTTTTTTTGCAATTATAATTGTTCGAGCAGAGATATTGAGGTAATATTGCTACAAATGTATTGTTAAGGACATATTTGATATCGGAATTTTTTAAGCCATATGCCATTGTATTATTATTGCCACTTGTAACTATATAACACCTTTTTTAGCTCACCTGGCCCACAGGGCCAAGTGAGCTTTTCCCATCACTTTGCGTCCGGCATCGTTAACTTTTACTCTCTTCCCCTCTGAAACTACTGGGCCAAATTAAACCAAACTTGGCCACAATCATCATTGGGGTATCTAGTTTAATAAAGGTGTCTTGTGACCCGGCCAACCAACCAATATGGCCGCCATGGCTAAAAGTAGAACATAGGGGTAAAATGCAGTTTTTGGCTTATAAATCAAAAACCAAAGTATTTAGAGCAAATCTGAGATAGGGTAAAATTGTTTATTAGGTCAAGATCTATCTGCCCTGAAATTTTCAGATTTAGGCCATTCCGTAAGTCGGGGAAAAATTGCTGACCACATTAACGAGATTGGCAAGATGCTCGCCGGTGATAAGGATACTATTGTCCGATCCATAAGAGAAAAAGGGAAGGCACCGTGCCTGATACTTTATTCAGATTCTCAACTAGAAGACCTCATACACCTGTGTTGTTCCGGGCTATCGATCATTGGAGTAGACAAGACCTTCAACCTATGTGGTATGCATGTGACAGTGACTTGTTACAAGCAGATGGCCGTTGTGATGGAGAAGACCAAAGAACCGCCGATATGTATGGGTCCGATTTATATTCACGACAACAGCGACTTCGACATCTTCAGCAATTTCTTCAATCATCTTAGAGTGAAATTAATTGACGCCGACACGGAACAACTATTTTTTGGTACGGACGAAGAACCAGGATTAGTAAAATCGATGAAAACAGCTTTCCCCGAATCTGGTCACATCCTGTGTATTCGACACTTAAAAGGTAATATAAAGCAGAGAATGATAGATGATGGAATCGACAAGAAAGATAGAGAGTCCGTTCTAGCCAGCATCTGCGGTGACCAAGGATTAGTTCCGATGATGACATTTGTTTCTATGTGAAGTGTGAACAAATTCAAGAACGAACAAAGGAACTGTCAGCTCCGTTCCACCGATATTTCTCCAATCGTGCAGCACGTACAATTCGTGAGTTATGGGAGGGACCGACACCACCAGGTTACTTGGACCAAGGCTGGACCAACAACAACAGCGAATCACTGAACCATGTGCTGAAAGCAGCCATAAACTTGCAACCAAAACCGTTACTAGACTTGATAGTGACCATTCAGGAAATCGTCGAAGCACAATTCAAGGACTTGCAGCGTGCTTTGGTGTCCAGAGGCCAGTACCGTGTGGCTGATTCACATAAACATTTTGGGATAACAAAACGTCATGGGAAAATAAAACTGTACCAGAAAGAGAAAGATTGACCAAGAGATTCAAGAGCTACATTCCTCCAGATAAGCGTGTAATTACATCAACAGATGACAGGATGAATGCCATAAAGCCGAGAGCATTGGGCAAGAAAATCGGAAAAAGCAAAAGAAAGATCAACGAGAGAACAACAACCTTCAAAAAGAAAAAGGACTGATTGTGTATTTAATACTATACATGTATTACATTATTATAACAGCATTGGGTAAATTGTGATTTAAATTGTTTAAAAGAAGTTGTGTTATCTAATTGTATTTTATTTATACTGCAATTACTTTGTTTGATTAATTCTGTTTTACTTATTGGTAAGTATATTGTGTGCTCAAACTGTTCATTTGAATTCTGTTTTTTAACCATTGCATGTTGATAACTTACTTTTGTTTTCTTTCTTCTTCAGATGTTCATTATTGTGTTCATTTTTCTATATTGTTCATGTTCAATTTCATTGTGTACATTTCTTATGTAGTTATACTGGTAAGTACATGTTTACGTTACAACCAATGCAGGTTCTATTATCTTTTTTCAATTATTTTAGTGTTTAAGTAAGTATACAGTTTTGTTTATGCAATTGAGTTGTATTGTGTTTAACGCATTTTTCTTTTCTTGTTTCCCATTGCTGTTTTATACACTTGATACATAATGCATGTATAGTATTGTTGCGAAAGTTTTCAGATTGAACTGGGTGAATATATTTTTTAACAATTCTAAATAAAGTATTTTCGCGGACTATGACAGATAAGACCGTGCCTTGTGCAGGATATCTTAGTAGTTATAATTTTTTTACAATAAATTCTAAATAAAGTATTTTCACGGACTGGCAAGGCTATTTTTTTTTTTTTTTTTTTTTTTTTTTTTTTTTATCTGGGACGCCTTCCTACAACAGAAGGAAGGCAACCGCTAAAAAAATTTAATAGCCTTACCAGACATCGTCCTAGAAAAAAATTAAAATAGCCTTGCCAGACGTCATTAATTATTTGGACATCTATGAAATTGATTCAATTTGGCCCAGCAGTTTCAGAGTAGAAGATTTTTGTAAAAGTTAACAACAACGACGACGGACGCAAAGTGATGGGAAAAGCTCACTTGGCCCTTCGGGCCAGGTGAGCTAAAAATTACATTTATTTCAGAATATTTTTGCTTGATTCTGGGAATGGAAATCCACCTAAGCAGGCAATAACTGTAGGAGTTCTGAATGACATTTTTACATTGAAAAAAAAAAAAAACACAGTAAAGATATTTATAGAACTTCAAATCGCCAAGGTATAAATATTTATTGATTGTTTTCGCATTTATTATCATATGTCACATTAATATATGAATATTATGTTTTATGATAAATATCGCGGGAAACAAATGAAAGGACAAACCATGAAAACCGTCTCCTAATTTTTAAGATCATATAACAAAGACATTATCAGGGAGAGTTTTATTACATTGTGATATTTTGTCTTCAAATCAGATTTTTTTTTAAAAAAGAACCCCCTTTGAATGAATTTGTAAAGAGTTGTGTAGACATTGTTCAGATTTTTTCCTTCACTTCTTGTTACAGAAAAAGAATATGACTTTATAATATTTACAACACTCAACAATGACTGACATCATACTGTAGAATAAAATTGAGAATGGAAATCAAAGAGACAACACCCGACCATAGAAAAAAAACATCAGTAGAATGCATGTACTATTGCGATTTTGTTATTTTAGACTGAAATGAGATTTTAAAATCATTCTCTTCAATCTTTTGTTTCATTTCCCGCAACTCTTTTCTAATCTTTTGACTATTCATAACTAACCCTAAAATTTCTTTTATTTATTTTTTTTAATTTTTATTTTTTTTTAAAGTGCTTTAACTTATTTAGTTTTATAAACAAATAAAACTTTTCTTGTCAGATTTTATCAAAGGGAGATAATTGCTCTTGTGTGTTTCTTAAAAGTTTAAATCATAAAGCAATAAGTTTATTTTAGTAATGTCTCCTAATAAATCTAATCAAAATAATTTTCAAAATCATTACCAATTTCAAAGTCACTATCATCGTTAGCTTCATTCTTTTCTATTGGTGATTGTTCTAAATTTCTGATCTCTGTAAGGATTGAATGGAGTTCAACCGATGCTATGTCTTCGGAACCATTTACATGTTGCGATTTGTTCAAAAGCTCAATAGATAATAAACCATGAACTGTTTGAGGAATGCTAAATTCAATATTATTTCTTAACAAGTCCTTACAGTTATTTCCAATCAATCCAAGATTGAAATGTTTGTTATATAGTTATTGATGCTTTCATACTGCTATACGGCTTTGATCAGCCTTAACAGTTGACAAACATTCAATTATTTCAGTGCTTTGCTTTAGTAAGTACTGGAAATAAATTACGCCTTCTGCATAAGTAGGCTTTGATTTCTTCTCTTCTTTTGCATGAAGAAGATCAAAGATTTGGCTTCAGCAGCTTTTTGTTGGAAATCTTGACACAATCAAGCTCATCAACTATTGGTGAGGAATGTGACAAAACTGAATTTAAATCCAGTGGTTCACTGCCCAGGCATTGGTTTTGATTCACTAGCTCTTTCTCAATTTTATTAGCATTTTGAGAGAACTGAACACATTTTGCCAATCCATTTGCTACATACATAGTATGTCTTAGTGGTTGAACCTTTTGGACCATCGTACACTCCACAATCGTCCAAAAAATTACTGATGGCTCCCCTTTTTCTTCGATGTTGCCTAAATTTTTTAAAGCGAAGAACACGTTGTTCTTTTCTTTTTTTTTTTTTTTTTTTTAAATATTAAACATATTTTATCAAATTCAAATATTTATTGCCATGTAAACTTTAAACATTAAGTTTGTGACATACAAAATAATAAACAATATAACTATATTTCACATATATATATATATATATACACAATCATTCATTTACAGTTTATCAACAATCACCTGTTACATCAACCCTCAGTTGTCCAGGAGAGCAACTAATGGGGCCCCAATTTTTACAGTCTCATTTGTCTGGGAAAAAGCAAATGAGAAAAAAAACTCTTACTATAAATTATTAACATCAACCTTTATAAATATTATCTATCCTTGTACATGTACCTGCAATCATTATCGATCTATATAAATATACCTCTCACCATATATAATTATTTGAATAAAGTATGCAATTTTATCGGTCATCAAGTCTTTTGATATGTTAATTTCAATTACATTTAATTTATGGTCAAGTGATCATTTACCACGTGTGATTTGTTACAATTTTATCGTACATCAAGTTTTTTGTTATGTTAATTTCAATTACATGTAATTTATGGTCGAGTGATCATTTACCACGTGCGATTTGTTAAAGAGATGTGTCATCACTACCTACCTTCAACCTCTGATCGGTAAATGAAACATGTGATTCCGAATCTGAGACGCAAATACAACTCTCTGCTTTCAACTTTACCTCTTCTGGTTCTTGTTTCATTTTCACATCATCGTCATCAGAGTTAATGACTAGTACGGTTTCTACTTCCTCCCTGATTTTTGTCTCATACGTTTTTTCTTTTCTTAATGGTTCAGCTTTGTTTATCAGTTTTAACAGTTGTTTTGAACCATTAGGAATCGTATGTGTCCTTACCAAGTGATCCCTCAATATCTACTAGTTTTGACTCTGTCTGCGATTTGTCTACTTCTCTCTTACTTATGTATTCGAATATACGTCTTCAATTAGTTGTTTTATACTAAAATTTGATTTTATATTTTTATAAATTTACTTATATTCATAAGTAAATGAAATGTATCTCTAATTTTCTGTAACCAAATTCTGGAAAACTTATATATATTTGCTTGTTGTATCACAATTTTTCCTTTTTATTCTCTATTATCTATTTTCACCAATAGCAATCATAACAAAAGAAGTATTACCCATTCAATTATTGAAATATGATTTAGTACTGGTATAGTTAACACTTTGATTTCGAGTGAAAATAATTGTCGACAATTGCATTACTTCTTACTTTGCTGATGTCTGTTTGTTGAATGTTTATTTTCTCCAAAAAAAAAGTTCTTACTCATTGTTTTGAATGATTGATTGATTCTTGCTTTTTTAAATAATTTCTTGTTTACATTTCTTTTGTCAGAATCAGAAACGACAGCATTTTCATCTTCTACTGCAACATATAATCCAGCAAGTACAACGGAGAGCACTACAGGTAAGATAAGACCTCGTTTAAATTAACGGAAGTGAAAATTATATACTCATGAAAAAGGAAACGCATAATAAAAATTACCAAAAATAAACGTTTATCAAAAATGTAGTCAATATATACAGTCTAATTCTGGAGAAACTGAAAACTTTGTTTTAATATACTGCAAGGTAAAGGAATCTGATGTACAGTAGTTGTAGTTTGTTTATGTAATTTATACGTGTTTCTCGTGGTTTTTTTTTCCTTATAGATTAGACTATTGGTTTTCACGGTTGGCTCCGTGATGAGGGCCATAACTTGACCTATAATGGTTAACTTTTAAGAATTGTTATTTGGATGGAGAGTTGTGTAATTGGCACTCATCTTCCTTTACATAAGTACACAGTAGTAAAAATATCTCATTGTGAAAAACTTGCAGGAGTTATATTTGGCAGATTTTGTTTTGCTGCTTTGAAAATTTCGACATGTAGGCATTTCCTGCTAGTAATTCATTTTCGGTAGCCTGCCCTTAACCACTAAAACTTTTATCAGAAGATCTGTAATTATGAGTGACAATGCTCCAAACTTTTTATTGTGGAGTGCACTCTCGTTTCCTACTACTACGGCATTAATTCGTTTCCTACTACTACGGCATTAATTTACTCTTGTGGGTCCTTAGCCAAGAAAAAGATTGACTTTCAGACCTTTCACAATTTGAGTCAATGGAAGCATGCATATGTTTATTATTCAATGTATCTGTACATACATTACTTGCATTAAAGCAATGTGCCAGTGGCAACAACTTTTTCAATTGCTTTTGTTCCTGATGAGATATAAATTAACTAACCTCAACTGTTTTGTAATGTCAAATCTATGATTGTCTCTTCAATAACACAGATATTTGGCTTATTATCTTTAGTTGGAGACTGATAAGAATAGATCGGAAGTGTCTACACACTTTTCACCAATGGACCAGGCATTATAGAATTGAGGGGTATTCACCTCCTTGTCGCTGACTTTTGCTTTTTCTGGCGACGTCTGCAATCCTGCTTCCTGTAGCATTGCCAGTGTTGGGTCGGCTACCCAGGAAGCAGTCAGGGAGTACACCGTCCCGTCAGGAAAGACAACCTTCTCTTGTTTCCTGACACAACCGTATCCATATGGTAAAACAGAAACATACGTCGGACCACTTACAGCTTCTTTTCTTACACTTCTAATGGTTTCGGCAACCTTGTCCTTACTAAAAAGGCTGGAAGGAGCAAGAAAGCGTTACCACTTCTTGCCCTCCTCAGCTGCCTTCTTATCAGTTAACGTAAGATGACAACTATCTTTCTTCTCCGTGCTTGCGTTAAGCTTTCTCTTCTTAGGAGTGGGAGGTAATGGTGATGGTAGTTTCTTGGGACTTCCAAACAGTTCCAGAATGTCTTTCTTAATGGTGTAACGGACGGATGACTATCAAATCCAAGAGTTGTATTGGTGGGTGACCTTACTAGTGATGTTTATTTCCCTTATAGACATATCAATTAAAAACAAATAAAACATGATAGACAAAACATAAATACATGTTTTGAAACAATATGAAATTAAACATTATAATATAATTCAAATAGAAGAATATCCTCGAATGAAGTTTTGTATACCTGCAACTGCTAGGGTAGCTGCAGCTATCTTTGCCCTTTTGGGTCGAACTCCTAGGATGGCTCATCTACCTCTTCCTCTTCTTGGCGCCGTTCCACTTGCACTACTGATGTTGCCACGTCCCCTTCCTCTACCACTCGCCCTTGGTGTACATTCTTCACTATCGCTCACAATACACAAATAATACAGAAACCCAACTATAAAAAATTGATCGTTTAAACTGTACAACACACCAATAAGACAGAAACCTAATGTGTGCATTTTACATCAAGATTAAGCACAGCTCAAAAACAAAAAATGTGGCAGTCCTAAAAAGATCTTCCATTACAAAATCAATCAATCAATCCTTTTTGTTAATGTTAGAAACTTTCTGAATTACTGTATGCCAGTATCGTCTGTGAAGCTCTCCTCCTTTCTCTTTGCTTATAGATAAGACCTTTAAACATTCCTCCTTTCTAGGAGTTGTCTTTGCTGCCAGATGTTTCTTAAAATATATTCTGATTTCTTCTTCGGTTACATAATTTCAGATGAGCATCCCCCTGACAGTACAACAACAATTGTGGAAGGTTTCAAACCGCCTGATAATAAAATTACAGAAGTTGATAAATAAAAAGAAGATTGAAATAAAGCCTATCAAAATGATTAAAAAAAATCGAAAAATTTCAGAAATCATGGCAAATGGATCATAAATGGCTGCATTACAATGTGGATCAAAATTTTATGAATTGTACCACCTGTGAAAAATTTGCTTTGACGGAAAAGGACAAACAATCGGTTTTTGTAACTTGATCCATAAATTTTAAATGAAGGATGGAGAGGAAATAACTAATTAGCACCCAAAGTAACTAGCCAATAAACTAACTTATTTTAGTCAGTACAAAATCCAATACGAAAGGATCATTGCTGAAATACATGGACATAGCAAAAATTAAACAAAAAAGAGACAGCAATTCTGTGACTTATAAAAACAATAAACAAAACACACACATCAATTATGCATTTATTCCAACTGATGAATTTCTGTTGATGATACATTTGTCTTTATAAATAAGAAATCTGTTGAGAGCATCAGTCTTCGTAGACTTCATTAAATATATAAATTTATCAAAATTATCTTAATTACAAAAACATGGTATAATATTGACAATGTCTTCATAAATAGATGTTGAATTCACATATGAAATAAAACTCATCTTCAATTTTGCTATCAATACCATGTTTACACATTCTTTGACCCAAAGGTGTATTATTATATCTGCCTTTTCCGATGTATAAATTATGGTTAGAAATTCTTAACAGAGCTTTCTAACATATTGTTTTGAGATTTTAAACTTTGTATAAGTCTCAGGTTTGTATTCATTTTTGAGCTTATAATATGTATGTAATTTGTTTTGGTCTGATAAATGTGAGAAGAAATATTTTTCATATCTTTCTTGTAATCTATTTTCCACTGCAGATATGAGTTTTCCTTCTGACATTGTTCCTTTATTATTCGAGACATGGTCAAAATCTATGAATTTTAGAAACTGAAAATGTGTTTGTTAAAGGTACATGAAAAGGTACATTCAACATCTTTGATTGACTTACATGTATATGCTTATTTTCAAAAACTTTCCTAAAAACAGACCAAAACACAAACACTTAACTTTCACAACTGAACCATTAAAATAAGGTCAAGGTCAGATAACACCTGCCAGTTGGACATGTACACCTTACAATCATTCAATACACCAAATAAAGACATATTGACTTATTATAGTTGTCAGATCTTTACAAATGGTCTTTTTGTTGTTGGGATGTATGAGTGCCCAGCCACTTTCACGCTTTTTTTGTTTTTCTAAGTGTATCCATCTAATGAGTTAAAACCTTTTTCAACTAATTTTTATAGTTTGTTCTTATGCTGTACTGTTACACCACTGTCCCAGGTTATATATATTAAACACATTTTCAAAACACTTTCCAGTGAATTTATTTCTGCTTTTAAAAATTATTTAATAAGAGTTTTGTTCTTTTTCTCAAATCAGTTAAAATTGATACAATTAGAAATCAAAGAAATAAAGGATAACTGTGTTGACAATCATTAAATTCACATGTTTTTCATTTAATCAATTGATTAACTTGATAAGGAACAAATAATTGTTGATTAAGGGGGATCAATAGATTTATTAGCAATTAATTAATAATAATAAAATTTACACTTAATCAATAAGAACATCAAATCATACTTATCAGAATTAATCAATGAGATCAAAAGTTTAAATTAGGACATAGTTAATTTTTTTCATACTTAACAAAACATGACAAGCTGATCTTTAATTAAAGAAGTATATAAAGGCTATATACAAATTGAAACATGTTCACAAGTACTACTACCAAATAATTGGTCAATTAGCGTTAACTGGGATGCAGTGGTGCGACTTTCTTGTCAAATGCCGAGGGGACTATCACAAGGAGCGAATCTACATGGATGAGGAAAAGTGGCTAGATATTAAATCCTCGCTCAACAAGTTTTATTTTGAAATCCTACTGCCACAGAATGTGAAGCACTCATCAAAATAAATAAAATCATTGTTCAACAAAGGACTAGTTTCAAAACAGTTATGACTGCAATCAGGCACATATGAAAATGAAATAATTTACTTCATATATATGAACTTTCTTCTGATCACAAAAACGTTCTAAATTTCTTCTCATTTCTAGGCAGGTTTATGCGTGAATTACTTTTTCCAGAACCAGGAGAAAACATTAATGAACAGGACGTCATCCTTTGGTCGGATTGGTAAAACATCCAAGTATAAATGAATAAACGGTGGATTAATAATAAATCCAATTAGTCTTATGTACATTTTAAAAGTAAAATATTCGACATACAAACAATAAGAAACATTTCCTAGTAGTAGAATATACTATTTTCCGTATCCGGTACAAAACCTCATTTTGATATACAAATTATATACTTTTTTTTAAACTAAATGACATGATTTATGAAATGTATGCATAACACACACAATTATTAATCACCTTGAAATTGGTATAATGAAATGACCCTCCAAAGGGTGACTTGGGAAATGAAATATGGTCACTTGGTTTCTCCCGACCGGCGGTAAAACGCTGTGAGGGATGTACTAAGTTCGCAGTCACGTCCGGTCAGAATGGGGACGTAATATGTAATGCCTCGTGTAAAGATAGTGCCACGCTCTTTGCACGTAAAGAACCCTTGCAACAACTTTTTCAGAGGCCCGTAGGTGGCCTATTGCAAGGCAAAATTTCTGTCCCTATCCAATATACCCTTATTGTCCAGTTGCGGTCCAAATTTCCCCGACCATCATCTCAAATGGCCTCCATTATGACCAGACGCAGGGCGCAGCTTCATACGACCGTAGAGGTCGCACCCTGAACAGTTGGGGCAAGTATGGACACAACATTTAAGCTTGATACAGCTCGAAATTTGGATTGTGATTAAATAGTTGACACAACATAGGTTTCTGACACAGAATGAATGTGGTCTAAGAACTAACTTAAAATCTTTCAATTGGACATTTACCTATTATGGTCCAATATCCAAAATTTAAATACATGGTTAGATTTAGCATATCATAGAACCCCAAGAATTCAATTTTTGATAAAAGCAAATAATGTTCAATTTTTGACCCTTTAGACCTCAATGTGGACCAATTTGATAACCGGGCCCAAATATCAAAAATCTAAATACATGGCCAGATTCAGCATATTGAAGAACCCCATATATTCAATTTTTGTTGAAATCAAACAAATTTTAATTTTTTGACCCTTTGGACCTTAATGTAGACAGACCAATTTGAAAACGGGACAATACTGTGCACTTGAATATTTCTTGCTATTTCGCAAAACTGTGCTATTGAAAATTTCTTGCTACTGCGCAATATTGTGCAATTAAATATTTGTTGCTACTGCGCAATACTGTAAAATTTGCCAAAAAGTACAATATCATCAAAATGGTTGATGTCAATAATTCTGACATACAGAAATTCTTTAAAAGCGGAAAAACTGAACGTTCATATCCGCCAAAACTCACGACCCCACCCCAACAACTAGAAAATCTAAACTTTGCAAATTTGAAGAACTAGACATTTTTAATGAAAAAGAAGCAAGATTAGTTGGGTTTAGAACAACAAGACTGCTTATCATGGCCTGGCTAACTGCCCTTGGTGCTTACTACTATGAATTTCGGAAGGGGGGGGGGGGGGTCTGCCATTAATGTTCAGTGAGTTGTTTCTGAAACAGAGCCACTTAAAAGTGTCAAACGCAGGAGATCAAACCCAGAAACTATATAAACTAACATTCTTCATTAAAACTGGGTTTCTGCAGTCCAAGGCACACAATTTGAAACCATATTTGCAGAAAGAGACTTCCCGCAACTTTAACAAATAATTCACCATTTGAAAGGTCCATATGAAATAGACACAATAGATGATAAAGACCAGATGGAACATTCAATAGAGGAATCTCCAGAACCTGAATTTTCTGTAGCAATGAATGAAAATACAAGCAAAGAAAACATATCTGACGCAAATAACAATCTTGAAAAAAGTGAGGTAGTCTAAAATATATCTCTGACCCCTTTCAATCTTGGCGCTCTTCGAATTCGACTTCAGATTCACTATCATATTTTGAGACCTGTTCTGAGTTTTCACCCGTTCATGCGCTTCTGATTTTTCTGTGTCATGATTGATTTCGGGCAGCTTTGGATCACATTACACTCACCATCGGTGTTGCTTTTTATTCCCAAAGGGTCAACAGCACTGTTTTTCCTCGGTGCATTCTGGACGTCTTCACTCTCTGCAAAGACAATGATGCTATATTAACACTTTATGCGTTTTAGAAAACGCTTATGTTCAGACGATAGCTTTAAAAATTGGCTAAAATGCAATATTGAAAATGTATACCTGAATTGCTTTGAATATAACTTTTTAGCTGGTGCATTTTGATAATGATTCAAATATTTAACAACCATTGATCCAACCAATATCTGACATAAAGTCTACATTTCAGTCATTCAACTACATTTCATTCTCCAGGATCTATACAGTCACCAAAATTCCCTACTCAGAAGATATTTGTAACAGAACCACTTTTAGTCTCATTACCATGGAAAACCATATAGAGCATATTCTCACTTATTAGACTGATCTTTTATACACTGTACAATTAGTTATTGAAATTTTATCACAAGAGTCAAATCAGTCCAGGTCAATTTTAAGTACAAGCAAACAGGATAAAATTTAGAAAAAAATCTTTAGATGGAGAAATAAACTCACATACCCCCCAATACCTTAATGTAGGCATTAAAAAAGATATGGCTTTTACCTCCACATTAGCTGACTGGTTTCTCCTAACAGTTAAAACAAAAAATCATTCCTGATGTTAATGCCAAAGTGTCACTTCTCTCCAAGAAACAAAACATAAATAAAGTATGATTTAACCTAATCATTTTAAAAAAAAAGGAGAAACTTTCCGTATTTCTTAGTGCTCAATGGGGGACTCGTTTTTATACGCCCGTCTTTTAGACGGGACGTATTATAGTATACCATTGTCCGTCTGTCCGTCCGTCCGTCGTCCACACTTCGGACAATAACCCAAAAACACTTTCACCAATTTCCATGAAACTTAAGTGAATTGTTTAAATCTATTGACGTAAGCTCCCTTTCTTTTTTTTTAATTTCAGATTTTAAGTTTTGGATTTATGGGGCTTTATTCATAAAAAAGGGGGGATTTTTAACACTTCGGACAATAACTCAAAAAGGCTTTCACCAATGTCCATGATACTTTGGTGAACTGTTTTATATCTATTGATGTAAGCTCCCTTTCAATTTTTAATAAATTTCAGATTTTGAGTTTTGGATTTATGGGGCTTTATTCATAAAAAAAGGGGGATTTTGAACACTTCGGACAATAACTCAAAAAGGCTTTCACCAATGTCCATGAAACTTTGGTAAATTGTTTATATCTATTGATGTAAGCTCCCTTTCAATTTTTATAAATTTCAGATTTTAAGTTTTGGATTTATGGGGCTTTATTCATAAAAAAGGGGGATTTTCAACACTTCGGACAATAACTCAAAAAGGCTTTCACCAATGTCCATGAAACTTTGGTGAATTGTTTATATCTATTGATGTAAGCTCCCTTTCAATTTTTATAAATTTCAGATTTTACATTTCCGTGTTATGAGTTTTTATGCTTAAAAAAGGGGGGATTTTCCAATTCTGGGACAATAACTAACACTTTCACAAAATTTTATGAAACTTTGATAAATTGTTTATATCTATGGACATAATCTCTCTTTCCATTTTTATCAATTATAGATTTTACGTTTTCTTAAGTAATGAATTTTTATACTTAAAAAAGAGGGATTTTATGAAACTTTGGTGAATATATTTATGTAACATCCTTTTGATTTGTATATATATTTTCTAGC